>CM048842.1:30803166-31251075 GCA_026545765.1 Plantago major | reverse complement strand
AGAGGGATGAACAACAAGCGTATAAATCTACTTGAGAGTTAAGCAACACACTAAAGGAGTGGGATTGTCAACAAGCGAACAACTCTACTTGAGAGATAAAAACAACACACTAAAGGAGAGGATGAACAACAAGCGTATAAATCTACTTGAGAGTTAAGCTACACACTAAAGTAGTGGGATTGACAAGAACCGAACGACTCTACTTGAGAGATAAAAACAATACATTAAAGGAGAGGGATGAACAACAATAATATAAATCTACTTGAGAGTTAAGCAACACACTAAAGGAGTGGGATAGTCAACAAACGGACAACTCTACTTGAGAGATAAAAACAACACACTAAAGGAGAGGGATGAACAACGAACGTATAAATCTACTTGAGAATTAAACAACACACAAATGTAGTGGGATTGAAAACAAACGGACAACTCTACTTGAGAGATAAAAACAACACCCTAAAGGAGAGGGATGAACAACAAACGTATAAATCTACTTGGGAGTTAAGCTACACACTAAAGGAGTGGGATAGACAACAAAAGAACAACTCTTCTTCAGAGATAAAAACAACACCCTAAAGGAGAGGGATGAACAACAAACGTATAAATCTACTTGAGAGTTAAGCTACACACTAAAGGAGTGGGATAGACAACAAACGAACAACTCTACTTGAGAGATAAAAACAACACACTAAAGGAGAGGGATGAACAACAAACGTATAAATCTACTTGAGAGTTAAGCAACACACTAAATGTAGTGGGATAGACAACAAACGAAAAACTCTACTTGAGAGATAAAAACAACACACTAAAGGTGAGGGAGGAACAACAATCGAATAAATATAATTGAGAGTTAATCTACACACTAAAGTAGTGGGATTGACAACAAACGAACAACTCTACTTGAGAGATAAAAACAACACACTAAAGGAGAGGGATGAACAACAAACGTATAAATCTACTTGAGAGTTAAGCTACACACTAAAGGAGTGGGATAGACAACAATCGAACAACACTACTTGAGAGATAAAAACAATACACTAAAGGAGAGGGATGAACAACATACGTATAAATCTACTTGAGAGTTAAGCAACACACTAAAGGAGTGGGATAGTCAACAAACGAACAACTCTAATTGAGAGATAAAAACAACACACTAAAAGAGAGGGATGAACAACAAACGTATAAATCTACTTGAGAATTAAACAACACACAAATGTAGTGGGATTGAAAACAAACGGACAACTCTACTTGAGAGATAAAAACAACACCCTAAAGGAGAGGGATGAACAACAAACGTATAAATCTACTTGAGAGTTAAGCTACACACTAAAGGAGTGGGATAGACAACAAACGAACAACTCTACTTGAGAGATAAAAACAACACACTAAAGGAGAGGGATGAACAACATACGTATAAATCTAGTTGAGCGTTAAACAAGACAAAAAAGGAGTGGGATTGACATCAAACGAACAACTCTACTTGAGAGATAAAAACAACACACTAAAGGAGAGGGATGAACAACAAACGTATAAATCTACTTGAGAGTTAAGCACACACTGAAGGAGTGGGATAGACAACAAAAGAACAACTCTTCTTGAGAGATAAAAACAATACACTAAAGGAGAGGGATGAACAACAAACGTATAAATCTACTTGAGAGTTAAGCTACACACTAAAGGAGTGGGATAGACAACAAAAGAACAACTCTTCTTGAGAGATAAACACGACACTCTAAAGGAGAGGGATGAACAACATACGTATAAATCTACTTGAGAGTTAAGCAACACAAAAATGTAGTGGGATTGAAAACAAACGGACAACTCTACTTGATAGATAAAAACAACACCCTAAAGGAGAGGGATGAACAACAAACGTATAAATCTACTTGAGAGTTAAGCTACACACTAAAGGAGTGGGATAGACAACAAAAGAACAACTCTTCTTGAGAGATAAAAACGACACACTAAAGGAGAGGGATGAACAACAAACGTATAAATCTACTTGAGAGTTAAGCTACACACTAAGGAGTGGGATAGACAACAATCGAACAACACTACTTGAGAGATAAAAACAATACACTAAAGGAGAGGGATGAACAACATACGTATAAATCTACTTGAGAGTTAAGCAACACACTAAAGGAGTGGGATAGTCAACAAACGAACAACTCTAATTGAGAGATAAAAACAACACACTAAAGGAGAGGGATGAACAACAAACGTATAAATCTACTTGAGAATTAAACAACACACAAATGTAGTGGGATTGAAAACAAACGGACAACTCTACTTGAGAGATAAAAACAACACCCTAAAGGAGAGGGATGAACAACAAACGTATAAATCTACTTGAGAGTTAAGCTACACACTAAAGGAGTGGGATAGACAACAAAAGAACAACTCTTCTTGAGAGATAAAAACAATACACTAAAGGAGAGGGATGAACAACATACGTATAAATCTACTTGAGAGTTAAGCTACACACTAAAGGAGTGGGATAGACAACAAGCGAACAACTCTACTTGAGAGATAAAAATACAACACTAAAGGAGAGGGATGAACAACAAACGTATAAATCTACTTGAGATTTAATCAACACACTAATGGAGTGGGATTGAAAACAAACGAACAACTCTACTTGAGAGATAAAAACAACACACTAAAGGAGAGGGATGAACAACAAACGTATAAATCTACTTGAGAGTTAAGCTACACACTAAAGGAGTGGGATAGACAACAATCGAACAACACTATTTGTGAGATAAAAACAACACACTAAAGGAGAGGGATGAACAACAAAAGTATAAATCGACTTGAGAGTTATGCAACACACTAAAGGAGTGGGATAGACAACAATCGAACAACACTACTAGAGAGATAAAAACAACACCCGAAAGGAGAGGGATGACCAACAAAAGTATAAATCTACTTCAGAGTTAAACAACACACTAAAGGAGTGGGATAGACAACAAATGAACAACTCAACTTGAGAGATAAAAACAACACACTAAAGGAGAGGGATGAACAACAAACGTATAAATCTACTTGAGTGTTAAGCAAGACACTAAACTATTGGGATAGACAACAATCGAACAATTCTACTTGAGAGATAAAAACACACACTAAAGGAGAGGGATGAACAACAAACGTATAAATCTACTTGAGAGTTAAGCAACACAAAAAGGAGTGGGATGAAACAACAAGCGAACAACTACTTGAGAGATAAAAACAACACACTAAAGGAGAGGGATGAACAACAAACGTATAAATCTACTTGAGAGTGAAGCAACACACTAAAGGAGTGGGATAGTCAACAAACGAACAACTCTACTTGAGAGATAAAAACAACACCCTAAAGGAGAGGGATGAACAACAAACGTATAAATCTACTTGAGAGTTAAGCTACACACTAAAGGAGTGGGATAGACAACAATCGAACAACACTACTTGAGAGATAAAAACAATACACTAAAGGAGAGGGATGAACAACATACGTATAAATCTACTTGAGAGTTAAGCAACACACTAAAGGAGTGGGATAGTCAACAAACGAACAACTCTACTAGAGAGATAAAAACAACACACTAAAGGAGAGGGATGAACAACAAACATAAAAATCTACTTGAGAATTAAACAACACACAAATATAGTGTGATTGAAAACAAACGGACAACTCTACTTGAGAGATAAAAATAACACACTAAAGGAGAGGGATGAACAACATACGTATAAATCTACTTGAGAGTTAAGCTACACAATAAAGGAGTGGGATAGACAACAATCGAACAACTCTACTTGAGAGATAAAAACAACACACTAAAGGAGAGGGATGAACAACAAACGTATAAATCTACTTGAGAGTTAAGCAACACACTAAAGGAGTGGGATAGTCAACAAACGAACAACTCTACTTGAGAGATAAAAACAACACACTAAAGGAGAGGGATGAACAACAAACGTATAAATCTACTTGAGAATTAAACAACACACAAATGTAGTGGGATTGAAAACAAACGGACAACTCTACTTGAGAGATAAAAACAACACACTAAAGGAGAGGGATGAACAACAAACGTATAAATCTACTTGAGAGTTAAGCTACACACTAAAGGAGTGGGATAGACAACAAAAGAACAACTCTTCTTGAGAGATAAAAACGACACACTAAAGGAGAGGGATGAACAACATACGTATAAATCTACTTGAGAGTTAAACGACACACTAAAGGAGTGGGATGAACAACAAACGGACAACTCTACTTGAGAGATAAAAACAACACCCTAAAGGAGTGGGATGAACAACAAACGTATAAATCTACTTGAGAGTTAAGCTACACACTAAAGGAGTGGGACAGACAACAAAAGAACAACTCTTCTTGAGAGATAAAAACAACACACTAAAGGAGAGGGATGAACAACAAACGTATAAATCTACTTGAGAGTTAAGCTACACACTAAAGGAGTGGGATAGACAACAATCGAACAACACTACTTGAGAGATAAAAACAATACACTAAAGGAGAGGGATGAACAACATACGTATAAATCTACTTGAGAGTTAAGCAACACACTAAAGGAGTGGGATAGTCAACAAACGAACAACTCTACTTGAGAGATAAAAACAACACACTAAAGGAGAGGGATGAACAACAAACGTATAAATCTACTTGAGAATTAAACAACACACAAATGTAGTGGGATTGAAAACAAACGGACAACTCTACTTGAGAGATAAAAATAACACACTAAAGGAGAGGGATGAACAACAAACGTATAAATCTACTTGAGAGTTAAGCTACACACTAAAGGAGTGGGATAGACAACAAAAGAACAACTCTTCTTGAGAGATAAAAACAACACACTAAAGGAGAGGGATGAACAACAAACGTATAAATCTACTTGAGAGTTAAGCTACACACTAAAGGAGTGGGATAGACAACAATCGAACAACTCTACTTGAGAGATAAAAACAACACACTAAAGGAGAGGGATGAACAACATACATATAAATCTACTTGAGAGTTAAGCAACACACTAAAGGAGTGGGTAGTCAACAAACGAACAACTCTACTTGAGAGTTAAAAAGAACACACTAAAGGAGAGGGATGAACAACAAACGTATAAATCTACTTGAGAGTTAAAAAGAACACATTAAAGGAGTGGGATTGAAAACAAACGGACAACTCTACTTGATAGATAAAAACAACACCCTAAAGGAGTGGGATGAACAACAAACGTATAAATCTACTTGAGAGTTAAGCTACACACTAAAGGAGTGGGATAGACAACAAAAGAACAACTCTTCTTGAGAGATAAAAACGACACACTAAAGGAGAGGGATGAACAACAAACGTATAAATCTACTTGAGAGTTAAGCTACACACTAAAGGAGTGGGATAGACAACAAACGGACAACTCTACTTGAGAGATAAAAACAACACACTAAAGGAGAGGGATGAACAACAAACGTATAAATCTAGTTGAGAGTTAAGCAACACACTAAAGGAGTGGGATCGTCAACAAACGAACAACTCTACTTGAGAGATAAAAACAACACACTAAAGGAGAGGGATGAACAACAAACATAAAAATCTACTTGAGAGTGAAGCTACACACTAAAGGAGTGGTATAGACAACAATCGAACAACACTTGAGAGATAAAAACACTAAAGGAGAGGGATGAACAACATACGTATAAATCTACTTGAGAGTTAAGCAACACACTAAAGGAGTGGGATAGTCAACAAACGAAAAACTCTACTTGAGAGATAAAAACAACACACTAAAGGAGAGGGATGAACAACAAACGTATAAATCTACTTGAGAATTAAACAACACACAAATGTAGTGGGATTGAAAACAAACGGACAACTCTACTTGAGAGATAAAAACAACACCCTAAAGGAGAGGGATGAACAACAAACGTATAAATCTACTTGAGAGTTAAGCTACACACTAAACGAGTGGGATAAACAACAAAAGAACAACTCTTCTTGAGAGATAAAAACAACACACTAAAGGAGAGGGATGAACAACAAACGTATAAATCTACTTGAGAGTTAAGCAACACACTAAAGGAGTGGGATAGACAACAAACGAACAACTCTACTTGAGAGATAAAAACAACACACTAAAGGAGAGGGATGAACAACAAACGTATAAATCTACTTGAGAGTTAAGCAACACACTAATGTAGTGGGATTGAAAACAAACGAACAACTCTACTTGAGAGATAAAAACAACACACTAAAGGAGAGGGATGAACAACAAACGTATAAATCTACTTGAGAGTTAAGCTACACACTAAAGTAGTGGGATAGACAACAAAAGAACAACTCTTCTTGAGAGATAAACACGACACACTAAAGGAGAGGGATGAACAACAAACGTATAAATCTACTTGAGAGTTAAGCTACACAATAAAAGGAGTGGGATAGACAACAATCGAACAACACTACTTGAGAGATAAAAACAATACACTAAAGGAGAGGGATGAACAACATACGTATAAATCTACTTGAGAGTTAAGCAACACACTAAAGGAGTGGGATAGTCAACAAACGAACAACTCTACTTGAGAGATAAAAACAACACACTAAAGGAGAGGGATGAACAACAAACGTATAAATCTACTTGAGAATTAAACAACACACAAATGTAGTGGGATTGAAAACAAACGGACAACTCTACTTGAGAGATAAAAACAACACACTAAAGGAGAGGGATGAACAACAAACGTATAAATCTACTTGAGAGTTAAGCTACACACTAAAGGAGTGGGATAGACAACAATCGAACAACTCTTCTTGAGAGATAAAAACAATACACTAAAGGAGAGGGATGAACAACATACGTATAAATCTACTTGAGAGTTAAGCAACACACTAAAGGAGTGGGATAGTCAACAAACGAACAACTCTACTTGAGAGATAAAAACAACACACTAAAGGAGAGGGATGAACAACAAACGTATAAATCTACTTGAGAATTAAACAACACACAAATGTAGTGGGATTGAAAACAAACGGACAACTCTACTTGAGAGATAAAAACAACACACTAAAGGAGAGGGATGAACAACAAACGTATAAATCTACTTGAGAGTTAAGGAACACACTTATGGAGTGGGATAGACAACAATTGAACTACTCTTCTTGAGAGATAAAAACAACACAGTAAAGGAGAGGGATGAACAACAAACGTATAAATCTACTTGAGAGTTAAGGAACACACTTATGGAGTGGGATAGACAACAATCGAACAACTCTTCTTGAGAGATAAAAACACACTAAAGGAGAGGGATGAACAACAAACGTATAAATCTACTTGAGATTTAACCAACACACTAATGGAGTGGGATTGAAAACAAACGTACAACTCTACTTGAGAGATAAAAACAACACACTAAAGGAGAGGGATGAACAACAAACGTATAAATCTACTTGAGAGTTAAGCTACACACTAAAGGAGTGGGATAGACAACAATCGAACAACACTACTTGAGAGATAAAAACAACACACTAAAGGAGAGGGATGAACAACAAACGTATAAATCTACTTGAGAGTTAAGCAACACACTAAAGGAGTGGGATAGTCAACAAACGGACAACTACTTGAGAGATAAAAACAACACACTAAAGGAGAGGGATGAACAACAAGCGTATAAATCTACTTGAGAGTTAAACAACACAAAAAGGAGTGGTATAGACAACAATCGAACAACACTACTTGAGAGATAAAAACAACACACTAAAGGAGAGGGATGAACAACAAACGTATAAATCTACTTGAGAGTTAAGCTACACACTAAAGGAGTGGGATAGACAACAAAAGAACAACTCTTCTTGAGAGATAAAACGACACACTAAAGGAGAGGGATGAACAACAAACATATAAATCTACTTGAGAGTTAAGCTACACAATAAAGGAGTGGGATTGAAAACAAACGGACAACTCTACTTGAGAGATAAAAACAATACACTAAAGGAGAGGGATGAACAACATACGTATAAATCTACTTGAGAGTTAAGCAACACACAAATGTAGTGGGATTGAAAACAAACGGACAACTCTACTTGATAGATAAAAACAACACCCTAAAGGAGAGGGATGAACAACAAACGTATAAATCTACTTGAGAGTTAAGCTACACACTAAACGAGTGGGATAGACAACAAAAGAACAACTCTTCTTGAGAGATAAAAACGACACACTAAAGGAGAGGGATGAACAACAAACGTATAAATCTACTTGAGAGTTAAGCTACACACTAAAGGAGTGGGATAGACAACAATCGAACAACACTACTTGAGAGATAAAAACAATACACTAAAGGAGAGGGATGAACAACATACGTATAAATCTACTTGAGAGTTAAGCAACACACTAAAGGAGTGGGATAGTCAACAAACGAACAACTCTACTTGAGAGATAAAAACAACACACTAAAGGAGAGGGATGAACAACAAACATAAAAATCTACTTGAGAATTAAACAACACACAAATATAGTGGGATTGAAAACAAACGGACAACTCTACTTGAGAGATAAAAACAACACCCTAAAGGAGAGGGATGAACAACAAACGTATAAATCTACTTGAGAGTTAAGCTACACACTAAAGGAGTGGGATAGACAACAATCGAACAACACTACTTGAGAGATAAAAACAATACACTAAAGGAGAGGGATGAACAACATACGTATAAATCTACTTGAGAGTTAAGCAACACACTAAAGGAGTGGGATAGTCAACAAACGAAAAACTCTACTTGAGAGATAAAAACAACACACTAAAGGAGAGGGATGAACAACAAACGTATAAATCTACTTGAGAATTAAACAACACACAAATGTAGTGGGATTGAAAACAAACGGACAACTCTACTTGAGAGATAAAAACAACACCCTAAAGGAGAGGGATGAACAACAAACGTATAAATCTACTTGGGAGTTAAGCTACACACTAAAGGAGTGGGATAGACAACAAAAGAACAACTCTTCTTGAGAGATAAACACGACACACTAAAGGAGAGGGATGAACAACAAACGTATAAATCTACTTGAGAGTTAAGCTACACAATAAAGGAGTGGGATAGACAACAATCGAACAACACTACTTGAGAGAGAAAAACAATACACTAAAGGAGAGGGATGAACAACATACGTATAAATCTACTTGAGAGTTAAGAAACACACTAAAGGAGTGGGATAGTCAAACAAACGAAAAACTCTACTTGAGAGATAAAAACAACACACTAAAGGAGAGGGATGAACAACAAACGTATAAATCTACTTGAGAATTAAACAACACACAAATGTAGTGGGATTGAAAACAAACGGACAACACTACTTGAGAGATAAAAACAACACCCTAAAGGAGAGGGATGAACAACAAACGTATAAATCTACTTGAGAGTTAAGCTACACACTAAAGGAGTGGGATAGACAACAATCGAACAACACTACTTGAGAGATAAAAACAATACACTAAAGGAGAGGGATGAACAACATACGTATAAATCTACTTGAGAGTTAAGCAACACACTAAAGGAGTGGGATAGTCAACAAACGAACAACTCTACTTGAGAGATAAAAACAACACACTAAAGGAGAGGGATGAACAACAAACGTATAAATCTACTTGAGAATTAAACAACACACAAATGTAGTGGGATTGAAAACAAACGGACAACTCTACTTGAGAGATAAAAACAACACCCTAAAGGAGAGGGATGAACAACAAACGTATAAATCTACTTGAGAGTTAAGCTACACACTAAAGGAGTGGGATAGACAACAAAAGAACAACTCTTCTTGAGAGATAAACACGACACACTAAAGGAGAGGGATGAACAACAAACGTATAAATCTACTTGAGAGTTAAGCTACACAATAAAGGAGTGGGATAGACAACAATCGAACAACTCTACTTGAGAGATAAAAACAACACACTAAAGGAGAGGGATGAACAACAAACGTATAAATCTACTTGAGAATTAAACAACACACAAATGTAGTGGGATTGAAAACAAACGGACAACTCTACTTGAGAGATAAAAACAACACACTAAAGGAGAGGGATGAACAACAAACGTATAAATCTACTTGAGAGTTAAGCTACACACTAAAGGAGTGGGATAGACAACAAAAGAACAACTCTTCTTGAGAGATAAACACGACACACTAAAGGAGAGGGATGAACAACAAACGTATAAATCTACTTGAGAGTTAAGCTACACAATAAAGGAGTGGGATAGACAACAATCGAACAACACTACTTGAGAGATAAAAACAATACACTAAAGGAGAGGGATGAACAACATACGTATAAATCTACTTGAGAGTTAAGCAACACACTAAAGGAGTGGGATAGTCAACAAACGAACAACTCTACTTGAGAGATAAAAACAACACACTAAAGGAGAGGGATGAACAACAAACGTATAAATCTACTTGAGAATTAAACAACACACAAATGTAGTGGGATTGAAAACAAACGGACAACTCTACTTGAGAGATAAAAGTAACACACTAAAGGAGAGGGATGAACAACAAACGTATAAATCTACTTGAGTGTTAAGCTACACACTAAAGGAGTGGTATAGACAACAATCGAACAACTCTACTTGAGAGATAAAAACAATACACTAAAGGAGAGGGATGAACAACATACGTATAAATCTACTTGAGAGTTAAGCAACACACTAAAGGAGTGGGATAGTCAACAAACGAACAACTCTACTTGAGAGATAAAAACAACACACTAAAGGAGAGGGATGAACAACAAACGTATAAATCTACTTGAGAATTAAACAACACACAAATGTAGTGGGATTGAAAACAAACGGACAACTCTACTTGAGAGATAAAAACAACACCCTAAAGGAGAGGGATGAACAACAAACGTATAAATCTACTTGAGAGTTAAGCTACACACTAAAGGAGTGGGATAGACAACAAATGAACAACTCTACTTGAGAGATAAAAACAACACACTAAAGGAGAGGGATGAACAACAAACGTATAAATCTACTTGAGAGTTAAGCAACACACTAAAGGAGTGGGATAGTCAACAAACGAACAACTCTACTTGAGAGATAAAAACAACACACTAAAGGAGAGGGATGAACAACAAACGTATAAATCTACTTGAGAATTAAACAACACACAAATGTAGTGGGATTGAAAACAAACGGACAACTCTACTTGAGAGATAAAAACAACACCCTAAAGGAGAGGGATGAACAACAAACGTATAAATCTACTTGAGAGTTAAGCTACACACTAAGCGAGTGGGATAGACAACAAAAGAACAACTCTTCTTGAGAGATAAAAACGACACACTAAAGGAGAGGGATGAACAACAAACGTATAAATCTACTTGAGAGTTAAGCTACACACTAAAGGAGTGGGATAGACAACAATCGAACAACACTACTTGAGAGATAAAAACAATACACTAAAGGAGAGGGATGAACAACATACGTATAAATCTACTTGAGAGTTAAGCAACACACTAAAGGAGTGGGATAGTCAACAAACGAACAACTCTACTTGAGAGAGATAAAACAACACACTAAAGGAGAGGGATGAACAACATACGTATAAATCTACTTGAGAATTAAACAACACACAAATGTAGTGGGATTGAAAACAAACGGACAACTCTACTTGAGAGATAAAAACAACACCCTAAAGGAGAGGGATGAACAACAAACGTATAAATCTACTTGAGAGTTAAGCTACACACTAAAGGAGTGGGATAGACAACAAACGAACAACTCTACTTGAGAGATAAAAACAACACACTAAAGGAGAGGGATGAACAACATACGTATAAATCTACTTGAGAGTTAAGCAACACACTAAAGGAGTGGGATAGTCAACAAACGAACAACTCTACTTGAGAGATAAAAACAACACACTAAAGGAGAGGGATGAACAACAAACGTATAAATCTACTTGAGAATTAAACAACACTCAAATGTAGTGGGATTGAAAACAAACGGACAACTCTACTTGATAGATAAAAACAACACCCTAAAGGAGAGGGATGAACAACAAACGTATAAATCTACTTGAGAGTTAAGCTACACACTAAATGAGTGGGATAGACAACAAAAGAAAAACTCTACTTGAGAGATAAAAACAACATACTAAAGGAGAGGGATGAACAACAAACGTATAAATCTACTTGAGAGTTAAGCAACACACTAAAGGAGTGGGATAGTCAACAAACGAACAACTCTACTTGAGAGTTAAAAACAACACACTAAAGGAGAGGGATGAACAACCAACGTATAAATCTACTTGAGAGTTAAGCAACACACTAAAGGAGTGGGATAGTCAACAAACGAAGAACTCTACTTGAGAGATAAAAACAACACACTAAAGGAGAGGGATGAACAACAAACGTATAAATCTACTTGAGAGTTAAGCTACACACTAAACGAGTGGGATAGACAACAAAAGAACAACTCTTCTTGAGAGATAAAAATGACACACTAAAGGAGAGGGATGAACAACAAACGTATAAATCTACTTGAGAGTTAAGCTACACACTAAAGGAGTGGGATAGACAACAAAAGAACAACTCTTCTTGAGAGATAAAAACGACACACTAAAGGAGAGGGATGAACAACAAACGTATAAATCTACTTGAGAGTTAAACAACACACAAATGTAGTGGGATTGAAAACAAACGGACAACTCTACTTGAGAGATAAAAACAATATACCAAAGGAGAGGGATGAACAACATACGTATAAATCTACTTGAGAATTAAACAACACACAAATGTAGTGGGATAGTCAACAAAAGAACAACTCTTCTTGAGAGATAAAAATGACACACTAAAGGAGAGGGATGAACAACAAACGTATAAATCTACTTGAGAGTTAAGCTACACACTAAAGGAGTGGGATAGACAACAATCGAACAACACTACTTGAGAGATAAAAACAATACACTAAAGGAGAGGGATGAACAACATACGTATAAATCTACTTGAGAGTTAAGCAACACACTAAAGGAGTGGGATAGTCAACAAACGAACAACTCTACTTGAGAGATAAAAACAACACACTAAAGGAGAGGGATGAACAACAAACATAAAAATCTACTTGAGAATTAAACAACACACAAATATAGTGGGATTGAAAACAAACGGACAACTCTACTTGAGAGATAAAAACAACACCCTAAAGGAGAGGGATGAACAACAAACGTATAAATCTACTTGAGAGTTAAGCTACACACTAAAGGAGTGGGATAGACAACAATCGAACAACACTACTTGAGAGATAAAAAAATACACTAAAGGAGAGGGATGAACAACATACGTATAAATCTACTTGAGAGTTAAGCAACACACTAAAGGAGTGGGATAGTCAACAAACGAACAACTCTACTTGAGAGATAAAAACAACACACTAAAGGAGAGGGATGAACAACAAACGTATAAATCTACTTGAGAATTAAACAACACACAAATGTAGTGGGATTGAAAACAAACGGACAACTCTACTTGATAGATAAAAACAACACCCTAAAGGAGAGGGATGAACAACAAACGTATAAATCTACTTGAGAGTTAAGCTACACACTAAACGAGTGGGATAGACAACAAAAGAACAACTCTTCTTGAGAGATAAAAACGACACACTAAAGGAGAGGGATGAACAACAAACGTATAAATCTACTTGAGAGTTAAGCTACACACTAAAGGAGTGGGATAGACAACAATCGAACAACACTACTTGAGAGATAAAAACAATACACTAAAGGAGAGGGATGAACAACATACGTATAAATCTACTTGAGAATTAAACAACACACAAATGTAGTGGGATTGAAAACAAACGGACAACTCTACTTGAGAGATAAAAACAACACCCTAAAGGAGAGGGATGAACAACAAACGTATAAATCTACTTGAGAGTTAAGCTACACACTAAACGAGTGGGATAGACAACAAAAGAACAACTCTTCTTGAGAGATAAAAACAACACACTAAAGGAGAGGGATGAACAACAAACGTATAAATCTACTTGAGAGTTAAGCAACACACTAAAGGAGTGGGATAGTCAACAAACGAACAACTCTACTTGAGAGATAAAAACAACACACTAAAGGAGAGGGATGAACAACATACGTATAAATCTACTTGAGAATTAAACAACACACAAATGTAGTGGGATTGAAAACAAACGGACAACTCTACTTGAGAGATAAAAATACAACACTAAAGGAGAGGGATGAACAACAAACGTATAAATCTACTTGAGAGTTAAGCTACACACTAAAGGAGTGGGATAGACAACAAAAGAACAACTCTTCTTGAGAGATAAACACGACACACTAAAGGAGAGGGATGAACAACAAACGTATAAATCTACTTGAGAGTTAAGCTACACACTAAAGGAGTGGGATAGACAACAATCGAACAACACTACTTGAGAGATAAAAACAATACACTAAAGGAGAGGGATGAACAACATACGTATAAATCTACTTGAGAGTTAAGCAACACACTAAAGGAGTGGGATAGTCAACAAACGAACAACTCTACTTGAGAGATAAAAACAACACACTAAAGGAGAGGGATGAACAACAAACGTATAAATCTACTTGAGAATTAAACAACACACAAATGTAGTGGGATTGAAAACAAACGGACAACTCTACTTGAGAGATAAAAACAACACCCTAAAGGAGAGGGATGAACAACAAACGTATAAATCTACTTGAGAGTTAAGCTACACACTAAAGGAGTGGGATAGTCAACAAACGAACAACTCTACTTGAGAGATAAAAACAACACACTAAAGGAGAGGGATGAACAACATACGTATAAATCTACTTGAGAGTTAAGCAACACACTAAAGGAGTGGGATAGTCAACAAACGAACAACTCTACTTGAGAGATAAAAACAACACACTAAAGGAGAGGGATGAACAACAAACGTATAAATCTACTTGAGAATTAAACAACACACAAATGTAGTGGGATTGAAAACAAACGGACAACTCTACTTGAGAGATAAAAACAACACCCTAAAGGAGAGGGATGAACAACAAACGTATAAATCTACTTGAGAGTTAAGCTACACACTAAACGAGTGGGATAGACAACAAAAGAACAACTCTTCTTGAGAGATAAAAACGACACACTAAAGGAGAGGGATGAACAACAAACGTATAAATCTACTTGAGAGTTAAGCTACACACTAAAGGAGTGGGATAGACAACAATCGAACAACACTACTTGAGAGATAAAAACAATACACTAAAGGAGAGGGATGAACAACATACGTATAAATCTACTTGAGAGTTAAGCAACACACTAAAGGAGTGGGATAGTCAACAAACGAACAACTCTACTTGAGAGATAAAAACAACACACTAAAGGAGAGGGATGAACAACAAACGTATAAATCTACTTGAGAATTAAACAACACACAAATGTAGTGGGATTGAAAACAAAGGACAACTCTACTTGAGAGATAAAAACAACACCCTAAAGGAGAGGGATGAACAACAAACGTATAAATCTACTTGAGAGTTAAGCTACACACTAAAGGAGTGGGATAGACAACAAAAGAACAACTCTTCTTGAGAGATAAAAACGACACACTAAAGGAGAGGGATGAACAACAAACGTATAAATCTACTTGAGAATTAAACAACACACAAATGTAGTGGGATTGAAAACAAACGGACAACTCTACTTGAGAGATAAAAACAATACACTAAAGGAGAGGGATGAACAACATACGTATAAATCTACTTGAGAGTTAAGCAACACACTAAAGGAGTGGGATAGACAACAAACGAACAACTCTACTTGAGAGATAAAAACAACACACTAAAGGAGAGGGATGAACAACAAACGTATAAATCTACTTGAGAATTAAACAACACAATAAAGTAGTGGGATTGAAAACAAAAAAACAACACTACTTGAGAGATAAAAACAATACACTAAAGGAGAGGGATGAACAACAAACGTATAAATCTACTTGAGAGTTAAGCTACACACTAAAGGAGTGGGATAGACAACAATCGAACAACACTACTTGAGAGATAAAAACAACACACTAAAGGAGAGGGATGAACAACAAACGTATAAATCTACTTGAGAGTTAAGCAACACACTAAAGGAGTGGGATAGTCAACAAACGGACAACTACTTGAGAGATAAAAACAACACACTAAAGGAGAGGGATGAACAACGAACGTATAAATCTACTTGAGAATTAAACAACACACAAATGTAGTGGGATTGAAAACAAACGGACAACTCTACTTGAGAGATAAAAACAACACCCTAAAGGAGAGGGATGAACAACAAACGTATAAATCTACTTGAGAGTTAAGCTACACACTAAACGAGTGGGATAGACAACAAAAGAACAACTCTTCTTGAGAGATAAAAACGACACACTAAAGGAGAGGGATGAACAACATACGTATAAATCTACTTGAGAGTTAAGCAACACACTAAAGGAGTGGGATAGTCAACAAACGAACAACTCTACTTGAGAGATAAAAACAACACACTAAAGGAGAGGGATGAACAACAAACGTATAAATCTACTTGAGAATTAAACAACACACAAATGTAGTGGGATTGAAAACAAACGGACAACTCTACTTGAGAGATAAAAACAACACCCTAAAGGAGAGGGATGAACAACAAACGTATAAATCTACTTGAGAGTTAAGCTACACACTAAAGGAGTGGGATAGACAACAATCGAACAACTCTTCTTGAGAGATAAAAACAACACACTAAAGGAGAGGCATGAACAACAAACGTATAAATCTACTTGAGAGTTAAGCAACACACTAAAGGAGAGGGATGAACAACAAACGAACAACTCTTCTTGAGAGATAAAAACGCTAAAGGAGAGGGATGAACAACAAACGTATAAATCTACTTGAGAGTTAAGCTACACACTAAAGGAGTCGGATAGACAACAATCGAACAACACAACTTGAGAGATAAAAACAACACACTAAATGAGAGGGATGAATAACAAACGTATAAATCTACTTGAGAGTTAAGCTACACACTGAACGAGTTGGATAGACAACAATCGAACAACTCTACTAGTGAGATAAAAACAACACACTAAAGGAGAGGGATGAACAACAAACGTATAAATCTACTTGAGAGTGAAGCTACACACTAAAGGAGTCGGATAGACAACAATCGAACAACACTACTTGAGAGATAAAAACAACACACTAAAGGAGAGGGATGAACAACAAACGTATAAATCTACTTGAGAATTAAACAACACACAAATGTAGTGGGATTGAAAACAAACGGACAACTCTACTTGAGAGATAAAAACAACACACTAAAGGAGAGGGATGAACAACAAACGTATAAATCTACTTGAGAGTTAAGCTACACACTAAAGGAGTGGGATAGACAACAATCGAACAACTCTACTTGAGAGATAAAAACAATACACTAAAGGAGAGGGATGAACAACATACGTATAAATCTACTTGAGAGTTAAGCAACACACTAAAGGAGTGGGATAGTCAACAAACGAACAACTCTACTTGAGAGATAAAAACAACACACTAAAGGAGAGGGATGAACAACAAACGTATAAATCTACTTGAGAATTAAACAACACACAAATGTAGTGGGATTGAAAACAAACGGACAACTCTACTTGAGAGATAAAAACAACACCCTAAAGGAGAGGGATGAACAACAAACGTATAAATCTACTTGAGAGTTAAGCTACACACTAAACGAGTGGGATAGACAACAAAAGAACAACTCTTCTTGAGAGATAAAAACGACACACTAAAGGAGAGGGATGAACAACAAACGTATAAATCTACTTGAGAGTTAAACAACACACAAATGTAGTGGGATAGACAACAATCGAACAACAATACTAGAGAGATAAAAACAACACCCTAAAGGGGAGGGATGAAAAACAAACGTATAAATCTACTTGAGAGTTAAGCTACACACTAAAGTAGGGGAATTAACAACAAAAGAACAACTCTTCTTGAGAGATAAAAACACTAAAGGAGAGGGATGAACAACAAACGTATAAATCTACTTGAGAGTTAAGCTACACACTAAAGGAGTGGGATAGACAACAATCGAACAACTCTACTTGAGAGATAAAAACTACACACTAAAGGAGAGGGATGAACAACATACGTATAAATCTACTTGAGAGTTAAGCAACACACTAAAGGAGTGGGATAGTCAACAAACGAACAACTCTACTTGAGAGATAAAAACAACACACTAAAGGAGAGGGATGAACAACAAACGTATAAATCTACTTGAGAATTAAACAACACACAAATGTAGTGGGATTGAAAACAAACGGACAACTCTACTTGAGAGATAAAAACAACACCCTAAAGGAGAGGGATGAACAACAAACGTATAAATCTACTTGAGAGTTAAGCTACACACTAAAGGAGTGGGATAGACAACAATCGAACAACACTACTTGAGAGATAAAAACAATACACTAAAGGAGAGGGATGAACAACATACGTATAAATCTACTTGAGAGTTAAGCAACACACTAAAGGAGTGGGATAGTCAACAAACGAACAACTCTACTTGAGAGATAAAAACAACACACTAAAGGAGAGGGATGAACAACAAACGTATAAATCTACTTGAGAATTAAACAACACACAAATGTAGTGGGATTGAAAACAAACGGACAACTCTACTTGAGAGATAAAAACAACACCCTAAAGGAGAGGGATGAACAACAAACGTATAAATCTACTTGAGAGTTAAGCTACACACTAAAGGAGTGGGATAGACAACAAAAGAACAACTCTTCTTGAGAGATAAAAACGACACACTAAAGGAGAGGGATGAACAACAAACGTATAAATCTACTTGAGAGTTAAGCAACACACTAAAGGAGTGGGATAGTCAACAAACGAACAACTCTACTTGAGAGATAAAAACAACACACTAAAGGAGAGGGATGAACAACAAACGTATAAATCTACTTGAGAATTAAACAACACACAAATGTAGTGGGATTGAAAACAAACGGACAACTCTACTTGAGAGATAAAAACAACACCCTAAAGGAGAGGGATGAACAACAAACGTATAAATCTACTTGAGAGTTAAGCTACACACTAAACGAGTGGGATAGACAACAAAAGAACAACTCTTCTTGAGAGATAAAAGCGACACACTAAAGGAGAGGGATGAACAACAAACGTATAAATCTACTTGAGAGTTAAGCTACACACTAAAGGAGTGGGATGAACAACAAACGTATAAATCTACTTGAGAGATAAAAACAATACACTAAAGGAGAGGGATGAACAACATACGTATAAATCTAGTTGAGAGTTAAGCAACACACTAAAGGAGTGGGATTGTCAACAAACGAACAACTCTACTTGAGAGATAAAAACAACACACTAAAGGAGAGGGATGAACAACAAACGTATAAATCTACTTGAGAGTTAAGCAACACACTAAAGGAGTGGGATAGTCAACAAACGAACAACTCTACTTGAGAGATAAAAACAACACACTAAAGGAGAGGGATGAACAACAAACGTATAAATCTACTTGAGAGTTAAACAACACACAAAAGTAGTGGGATTGACAACAAACGAACAACTCTACTTGAGAGATAAAAACAACACACTAAAGGAGAGGGATGAACAACAAACGTATAAATCTACTTGAGAGTTAAGCTACACACTAAAGGAGTGGGATTGAAAACAAACGGACAACTCTACTTGAGAGATAAAAATAACACACTAAAGGAGAGGGATGAACAACAAACGTATAAATCTACTTGAGAGTTAAGCTACACACTAAAGGAGTGGGATAGTCAACAAACGAAAAACTCTACTTGAGAGATAAAAACAACACACTAAAGGAGAGGGATGAACAACAAACGTATAAATCTACTTGAGAGTTAAGCAACACACTAAAGGAGTGGGATAGTCAACAAACGAACAACTCTACTTGAGAGATAAAAACAACACACTAAAGGAGAGGGATGAACAACAAACGTATAAATCTACTTGAGAGTTAAGCAACACACTAAATGTAGTGGGATAGACAACAAAAGAACAACTCTTCTTGAGAGATAAAAATGACACACTAAAGGAGAGGGATGAACAACAAACGTATAAATCTACTTGAGAGTTAAGCTACACACTAAAGGAGTGGGATAGACAACAAACGAACAACTCTACTTGAGAGATAAAAACAACACACTAAAGGAGAGGGATGAACAACAAACGTATAAATCTACTTGAGAGTTAAGCAACACACTAAAGGAGTGGGATAGTCAACAAACGAACAACTCTACTTGAGAGATAAAAACAACACACTAAAGGAGAGGGATGAACAACAAACGTATAAATCTACTTGAGAATTAAACAACACACAAATGTAGTGGGATTGAAAACAAACGGACAACTCTACTTGAGAGATAAAAACAACACCCTAAAGGAGAGGGATGAACAACAAACGTATAAATCTACTTGAGAGTTAAGCTACACACTAAACGAGTGGGATAGACAACAAAAGAACAACTCTTCTTGAGAGATAAAAACGACACACTAAAGGAGAGGGATGAACAACAAACGTATAAATCTACTTGAGAGTTAAGCAACACACTAAAGGAGTGGGATAGTCAACAAACGAACAACTCTACTTGAGAGATAAAAACAACACACTAAAGGAGAGGGATGAACAACAAACGTATAAATCTACTTGAGAATTAAACAACACACAAATGTAGTGGGATTGAAAACAAACGGACAACTCTACTTGAGAGATAAAAACAACACCCTAAAGGAGAGGGATGAACAACAAACGTATAAATCTACTTGAGAGTTAAGCTACACACTAAAGGAGTGGGATAGACAACAAAAGAACAACTCTTCTTGAGAGATAAAAACGACACACTAAAGGAGAGGGATGAACAACAAACGTATAAATCTACTTGAGAGTTAAGCTACACACTAAAGGAGTGGGATAGACAACAATCGAACAACACTACTTGAGAGATAAAAACAATACACTAAAGGAGAGGGATGAACAACATACGTATAAATCTACTTGAGAGTTAAGCAACACACTAAAGGAGTGGGATAGTCAACAAACGAACAACTCTACTTGAGAGATAAAAACAACACACTAAAGGAGAGGGATGAACAACAAACGTATAAATCTACTTGAGAATTAAACAACACACAAATGTAGTGGGATTGAAAACAAACGGACAACTCTACTTGAGAGATAAAAACAACACCCTAAAGGAGAGGGATGAACAACAAACGTATAAATCTACTTGAGAGTTAAGCTACACACTAAAGGAGTGGGATAGACAACAATCGAACAACACTACTTGAGAGATAAAAACAATACACTAAAGGAGAGGGATGAACAACATACGTATAAATCTACTTGAGAGTTAAGCAACACACTAAAGGAGTGGGATAGTCAACAAACGAACAACTCTACTTGAGAGATAAAAACAACACACTAAAGGAGAGGGATGAACAACAAACGTATAAATCTACTTGAGAATTAAACAACACACAAATGTAGTGGGATTGAAAACAAACGGACAACTCTACTTGAGAGATAAAAACAACACCCTAAAGGAGAGGGATGAACAACAAACGTATAAATCTACTTGAGAGTTAAGCTACACACTAAACGAGTGGGATAGACAACAAAAGAACAACTCTTCTTGAGAGATAAAAACGACACACTAAAGGAGAGGGATGAACAACATACGTATAAATCTACTTGAGAGTTAAGCAACACACTAAAGGAGTGGGATAGTCAACAAACGAACAACTCTACTTGAGAGATAAAAACAACACACTAAAGGAGAGGGATGAACAACAAACGTATAAATCTACTTGAGAATTAAACAACACACAAATGTAGTGGGATTGAAAACAAACGGACAACTCTACTTGAGAGATAAAAACAACACCCTAAAGGAGAGGGATGAACAACAAACGTATAAATCTACTTGAGAGTTAAGCTACACACTAAACGTGTGGGATAGACAACAAAAGAACAACTCTTCTTGAGAGATAAAAACGACACACTAAAGGAGAGGGATGAACAACAAACGTATAAATCTACTTGAGAGTTAAGCAACACACTAAAGGAGTGGGATAGTCAACAAACGAACAACTCTACTTGAGAGATAAAAACAACACACTAAAGGAGAGGGATGAACAACAAACGTATAAATCTACTTGAGAATTAAACAACACACAAATGTAGTGGGATTGAAAACAAACGGACAACTCTACTTGAGAGATAAAAACAACACCCTAAAGGAGAGGGATGAACAACAAACGTATAAATCTACTTGAGAGTTAAGCTACACACTAAAGGAGTGGGATAGACAACAAAAGAACAACTCTTCTTGAGAGATAAAAACGACACACTAAAGGAGAGGGATGAACAACAAACGTATAAATCTACTTGAGAGTTAAGCTACACACTAAAGGAGTGGGATAGACAACAATCGAACAACACTACTTGAGAGATAAAAACAATACACTAAAGGAGAGGGATGAACAACATACGTATAAATCTACTTGAGAGTTAAGCAACACACTAAAGGAGTGGGATAGTCAACAAACGAACAACTCTACTTGAGAGATAAAAACAACACACTAAAGGAGAGGGATGAACAACAAACATAAAAATCTACTTGAGAATTAAACAACACACAAATATAGTGGGATTGAAAACAAACGGACAACTCTACTTGAGAGATAAAAATAACACACTAAAGGAGAGGGATGAACAACAAACGTATAAATCTACTTGAGTGTTAAGCTACACACTAAAGGAGGGGTATAGACAACAATCGAACAACACTACTTGAGAGATAAAAACAATACACTAAAGGAGAGGGATGAACAACATACGTATAAATCTACTTGAGAGTTAAGCAACACACTAAAGGAGTGGGATAGTCAACAAACGAACAACTCTACTTGAGAGATAAAAACAACACACTAAAGGAGAGGGATGAACAACAAACGTATAAATCTACTTGAGAATTAAACAACACACAAATGTAGTGGGATTGAAAACAAACGGACAACTCTACTTGAGAGATAAAAACAACACCCTAAAGGAGAGGGATGAACAACAAACGTATAAATCTACTTGAGAGTTAAGCTACACACTAAAGGAGTGGGATAGACAACAAAAGAACAACTCTTCTTGAGAGATAAAAACGACACACTAAAGGAGAGGGATGAACAACAAACGTATAAATCTACTTGAGAGTTAAGCTACACACTAAAGGAGTGGGATAGACAACAATCGAACAACACTACTTGAGAGATAAAAACAATACACTAAAGGAGAGGGATGAACAACATACGTATAAATCTACTTGAGAGTTAAGCAACACACTAAAGGAGTGGGATAGTCAACAAACGAACAACTCTACTTGAGAGATAAAAACAACACACTAAAGGAGAGGGATGAACAACAAACGTATAAATCTACTTGAGAATTAAACAACACACAAATGTAGTGGGATTGAAAACAAACGGACAACTCTACTTGAGAGATAAAAACAACACCCTAAAGGAGAGGGATGAACAACAAACGTATAAATCTACTTGAGAGTTAAGCTACACACTAAAGGAGTGGGATAGACAACAAAAGAACAACTCTACTTGAGAGATAAAAACAACACACTAAAGGAGAGGGATGAACAACATACGTATAAATCTACTTGAGAGTTAAGCAACACACTAAAGGAGTGGGATGAACAACAAACGAACAACTCTACTTGAGAGATAAAAACAACACCCTAAAGGAGTGGGATGAACAACAAACGTATAAATCTACTTGAGAGTTAAGCAACACATTAAAGGAGTGGGATTGACAACAAACGAACAACTACTTGAGAGATAAAAACAACACACTAAAGGAGAGGGATGAACAACAAACGTATAAATCTACTTGAGAGTTAAGCAACACACTAAAGGAGTGGGATAGACAACAAACGAACAACTCTACTTGAGAGATAAAAACAACACACTAAAGGAGAGGGATGAACAACAAACGTATAAATCTACTTGAGAGTTAAGCTACACACTAAAGGAGTGGGATAGACAACAATCGAACAACACTACTTGAGAGATAAAAACAACACACTAAAGGAGAGGGATGAACAACATACGTATAAATCTACTTGAGAGTTAAGCAACACACTAAAGGAGTGGGATAGTCAACAAACGAACAACTCTACTTGAGAGATAAAAACAACACACTAAAGGAGAGGGATGAACAACAAACGTATAAATCTACTTGAGAATTAAACAACACACAAATGTAGTGGGATTGAAAACAAACGGACAACTCTACTTGAGAGATAAAAACAACACCCTAAAGGAGAGGGATGAACAACAAACGTATAAATCTACTTGAGAGTTAAGCTACACACTAAAGGAGTGGGATAGACAACAATCGAACAACACTACTTGAGAGATAAAAACAATACACTAAAGGAGAGGGATGAACAACATACGTATAAATCTACTTGAGAGTTAAGCAACACACTAAAGGAGTGGGATAGTCAACAAACGAACAACTCTACTTGAGAGATAAAAACAACACACTAAAGGAGAGGGATGAACAACAAACGTATAAATCTACTTGAGAATTAAACAACACACAAATGTAGTGGGATTGAAAACAAACGGACAACTCTACTTGAGAGATAAAAACAACACCCTAAAGGAGAGGGATGAACAACAAACGTATAAATCTACTTGAGAGTTAAGCTACACACTAAACGAGTGGGATAGACAACAAAAGAACAACTCTTCTTGAGAGATAAAAACGACACACTAAAGGAGAGGGATGAACAACATACGTATAAATCTACTTGAGAGTTAAGCAACACACTAAAGGAGTGGGATAGACAACAAACGAACAACTCTACTTGAGAGATAAAAACAACACACTAAAGGAGAGGGATGAACAACAAACGTATAAATCTACTTGAGAGTTAAGCTACACACTAAAGGAGTGGGATAGACAACAAAAGAACAACTCTTCTTGAGAGATAAAAACACTAAAGGAGAGGGATGAACAACAAACGTATAAATCTACTTGAGAGTTAAGCTACACACTAAAGGAGTGGGATAGACAACAATCGAACAACACTACTTGAGAGATAAAAACAATACACTAAAGGAGAGGGATGAACAACATACGTATAAATCTACTTGAGAGTTAAGCAACACACTAAAGGAGTGGGATAGTCAACAAACGAACAACTCTACTTGAGAGATAAAAACAACACACTAAAGGAGAGGGATGAACAACAAACATAAAAATCTACTTGAGAATTAAACAACACACAAATGTAGTGGGATTGAAAACAAACGGACAACTCTACTTGAGAGATAAAAACAACACCCTAAAGGAGAGGGATGAACAACAAACGTATAAATCTACTTGAGAGTTAAGCTACACACTAAAGGAGTGGGATAGACAACAATCGAACAACTCTACTTGAGAGATAAAAACAATACACTAAAGGAGAGGGATGAACAACAAACGTATAAATCTACTTGAGAGTTAAGCAACACACTAAAGGAGTGGGATAGTCAACAAACGAACAACTCTACTTGAGAGATAAAAACAACACACTAAAGGAGAGGGATGAACAACAAACGTATAAATCTACTTGAGAATTAAACAACACACAAATGTAGTGGGATTGAAAACAAACGGACAACTCTACTTGAGAGATAAAAACAACACACTAAAGGAGAGGGATGAACAACAAACGTATAAATCTACTTGAGAGTTAAGCTACACACTAAACGAGTGGGATAGACAACAAAAGAACAACTCTTCTTGAGAGATATAAACGACACACTAAAGGAGAGGGATGAACAACATACGTATAAATCTACTTGAGAGTTAAGCAACACACTAAAGGAGTGGGATAGTCAACAAACGAACAACTCTACTTGAGAGATAAAAACAACACACTAAAGGAGAGGGATGAACAACAAACGTATAAATCTACTTGAGAATTAAACAACACACAAATGTAGTGGGATTGAAAACAAACGGACAACTCTACTTGAGAGATAAAAATGACACACTAAAGGAGAGGGATGAACAACATACGTATAAATCTACTTGAGAGTTAAGCAACACACTAAAGGAGTGGGATAGTCAACAAACGAACAACACTACTTGAGAGATAAAAACAATACACTAAAGGAGAGGGATGAACAACATACGTATAAATCTACTTGAGAGTTAAGCAACACACTAAAGGAGTGGGATAGTCAACAAACGAACAACTCTACTTGAGAGATAAAAACAACACACTAAAGGAGAGGGATGAACAACAAACGTATAAATCTACTTGAGAATTAAACAACACACAAATGTAGTGGGATTGAAAACAAACGGACAACTCTACTTGAGAGATAAAAACAACACCCTAAAGGAGAGGGATGAACAACAAACGTATAAATCTACTTGAGAGTTAAGCTACACACTAAAGGAGTGGGATAGACAACAATCGAACAACACTACTTGAGAGATAAAAACAATACACTAAAGGAGAGGGATGAACAACATACGTATAAATCTACTTGAGAGTTAAGCAACACACTAAAGGAGTGGGATAGTCAACAAACGAACAACTCTACTTGAGAGATAAAAACAACACACTAAAGGAGAGGGATGAACAACAAACGTATAAATCTACTTGAGAATTAAACAACACACAAATGTAGTGGGATTGAAAACAAACGGACAACTCTACTTGAGAGATAAAAACAACACCCTAAAGGAGAGGGATGAACAACAAACGTATAAATCTACTTGAGAGTTAAGCTACACACTAAAGGAGTGGGATAGACAACAAAAGAACAACTCTTCTTGAGAGATAAAAACAACTCACTAAAGGAGAGGGATGAACAACAAACGTATAAATCTACTTGAGAGTTAAGCAACACACTAAAGGAGTGGGATAGACAACAAACGAACAACTCTACTTGAGAGATAAAAACAACACACTAAAGGAGAGGGATGAACAACAAACGTATAAATCTACTTGAGAGTTAAACAACACACAAAAGGAGTGGGATAGAAAACAAACGAACAACTCTACTTGAGAGATAAAAACAACACACTAAAGGAGAGGGATGAACAACAAACGTATAAATCTACTTGAGAGTTAAGCTACACACTAAAGGAGTGGGATAGACAACAAACGAACAACTCTACTTGAGAGATAAAAAAACACACACTAAAGGAGTGGGATGAACAACAAACGTATAAATCTACTTGAGAGTTAAGCTACACACTAAAGGAGTGGGATAGACAACAAACGAACAACTCTACTTGAGAGATAAAAACAACACACTAAAGGAGAGGGATGAACAACAAACGTATAAATCTACTTGAGAGTTAAGCTACACACTAAAGGAGTGGGATAGACAACAATCGAACAACACTACTTGAGAGATAAAAACAATACACTAAAGGAGAGGGATGAACAACATACGTATAAATCTACTTGAGAGTTAAGCAACACACTAAAGGAGTGGGATAGTCAACAAACGAACAACTCTACTTGAGAGATAAAAACAACACACTAAAGGAGAGGGATGAACAACAAACGTATAAATCTACTTGAGAATTAAACAACACACAAATGTAGTGGGATTGAAAACAAACGGACAACTCTACTTGAGAGATAAAAACAACACCCTAAAGGAGAGGGATGAACAACAAACGTATAAATCTACTTGAGAATTAAACAACACACTAAAGGAGAGGGATGAACAACAAACGAACAACTCTACTTGAGAGATAAAAACAACACACTAAAGGAGAGGGATGAACAACAAACGTATAAATCTACTTGAGAGTTAAGCAACACACTAAAGGAGTGGGATAGTCAACAAACGAACAACTCTAATTGAGAGATAAAAACAACACACTAAAGGAGAGGGATGAACAACAAAAGTATAAATCTACTTGAGAATTAAACAACACACAAATGTAGTGGGATTGAAAACAAACGGACAACTCTACTTGATAGATAAAAACAACACCCTAAAGGAGAGGGATGAACAACAAACGTATAAATCTACTTGAGAGTTAAGCTACACACTAAACGAGTGGGATAGACAACAAAAGAACAACTCTTCTTGAGAGATAAAAACGACACACTAAAGGAGAGGGATGAACAACAAACGTATAAATCTACTTGAGAGTTAAGCTACACACTAAAGGAGTGGGATAGACAACAATCGAACAACACTACTTGAGAGATAAAAACGACACACTAAAGGAGAGGGATGAACAACATACGTATAAATCTACTTGAGAGTTAAGCAACACACTAAAGGAGTGGGATAGTCAACAAACGAACAACTCTACTTGAGAGATAAAAACAACACACTAAAGGAGAGGGATGAACAACAAACGTATAAATCTACTTGAGAATTAAACAACACACAAATATAGTGGGATTGAAAACAAACGGACAACTCTACTTGAGAGAAAAAATAACACACTAAAGGAGTGGGATGAACAACAAACGTATAAATCTACTTGAGAGTTAAGCTACACACTAAAGGAGGGGTATAGACAACAATCGAACAACACTACTTGAGAGATAAAAACAATACACTAAAGGAGAGGGATGAACAACATACGTATAAATCTACTTGAGAGTTAAGCAACACACTAAAGGAGTGGGATAGTCAACAAACGAACAACTCTACTTGAGAGATAAAAACAACACACTAAAGGAGAGGGATGAACAACAAACGTATAAATCTACTTGAGACTTAAACAACACACAAATGTAGTGAGATTGAAAACAAACGGACAACTCTACTTGAGAGATAAAAATAACACACTAAAGGAGAGGGATGAACAACAAACGTATAAATCTACTTGAGTGTTAAGCTACACACTAAAGGAGTGGGATAGACAACAATCGAACAACTCTACTTGAGAGATAAAAACAATACACTAAAGGAGAGGGATGAACAACATACGTATAAATCTACTTGAGAGTTAAGCAACACACTAAAGGAGTGGGATAGTCAACAAACGAACAACTCTACTTGAGAGATAAAAACAACACACTAAAGGAGAGGGATGAACAACAAACGTATAAATCTACTTGAGAATTAAACAACACACAAATGTAGTGGGATTGAAAACAAACGGACAACTCTACTTGAGAGATAAAAACAACACCCTAAAGGAGAGGGATGAACAACAAACGTATAAATCTACTTGAGAGTTAAGCTACACACTAAAGGAGTGGGATAGACAACAAAAGAACAACTCTTCTTGAGAGATAAAAACGACACACTAAAGGAGAGGGATGAACAACAAACGTATAAATCTACTTGAGAGTTAAGCTACACACTAAAGGAGTGGGATAGACAACAATCGAACAACACTACTTGAGAGATAAAAACAATACACTAAAGGAGAGGGATGAACAACATACGTATAAATCTACTTGAGAGTTAAGCAACACACTAAAGGAGTGGGATAGTCAACAAACGAACAACTCTACTTGAGAGATAAAAACAACACACTAAAGGAGAGGGATGAACAACAAACGTATAAATCTACTTGAGAATTAAACAACACACAAATGTAGTGGGATTGAAAACAAACGGACAACTCTACTTGAGAGATAAAAACAACACCCTAAAGGAGAGGGATGAACAACAAACGTATAAATCTACTTGAGAGTTAAGCTACACACTAAAGGAGTGGGATAGACAACAAAAGAACAACTCTTCTTGAGAGATAAAAACGACACACTAAAGGAGAGGGATGAACAACAAACGTATAAATCTACTTGAGAGTTAAGCAACACACTAAAGGAGTGGGATAGTCAACAAACGAACAACTCTACTTGAGAGATAAAAACAACACGCTAAAGGAGAGGGATGAACAACAAACGTATAAATCTACTTGAGAATTAAATAACACACAAATGTAGTGTGATTGAAAATAAACGGACAACTCTACTTGATAGATAAAAACAACACCCTAAAGGAGAGGGATGAACAACAAACGTATAAATCTACTTGAGAGTTAAGCTACACACTAAATGAGTGGGATAGACAACAAAAGAAAAACTCTTCTTGAGAGATAAAAACGACACACTAAAGGAGAGGGATGAACAACAAACGTATAAATCTACTTGAGAGTTAAGCTACACACTAAAGGAGTGGGATAGACAACAATCGAACAACACTACTTGAGAGATAAAAACAATACACTAAAGGAGAGGGATGAACAACATACGTATAAATCTACTTGAGAGTTAAGCAACACACTAAAGGAGTGGGATAGTCAACAAACGAACAACTCTACTTGAGAGATAAAAACAACACACTAAAGGAGAGGGATGAACAACAAACATAAAAATCTACTTGAGAATTAAACAACACACAAATATAGTGGGATTGAAAACAAACGGACAACTCTACTTGAGAGATAAAAATAACACACTAAAGGAGAGGGATGAACAACAAACGTATAAATCTACTTGAGAGTTAAGCTACACACTAAAGGAGTGGGATAGACAACAATCGAACAACACTACTTGAGAGATAAAAACAATACACTAAAGGAGAGGGATGAACAACATACGTATAAATCTACTTGAGAGTTAAGCAACACACTAAAGGAGTGGGATAGTCAACAAACGAACAACTCTACTTGAGAGATAAAAACAACACACTAAAGGAGAGGGATGAACAACAAACGTATAAATCTACTTGAGAATTAAACAACACACAAATGTAGTGGGATTGAAAACAAACGGACAACTCTACTTGAGAGATAAAAACAACACCCTAAAGGAGAGGGATGAACAACAAACGTATAAATCTACTTGAGAGTTAAGCTACACACTAAAGGAGTGGGATAGACAACAATCGAACAACTCTACTTGAGAGATAAAAACAATACACTAAAGGAGAGGGATGAACAACATACGTATAAATCTACTTGAGAGTTAAGCAACACACTAAAGGAGTGGGATAGTCAACAAACGAACAACTCTACTTGAGAGATAAAAACAACACACTAAAGGAGAGGGATGAACAACAAACGTATAAATCTACTTGAGAATTAAACAACACACAAATGTAGTGGGATTGAAAACAAACGGACAACTCTACTTGAGAGATAAAAACAACACACTAAAGGAGAGGGATGAACAACAAACGTATAAATCTACTTGAGAGTTAAGCTACACACTAAAGGAGTGGGATAGACAACAATCGAACAACTCTACTTGAGAGATAAAAACAATACACTAAAGGAGAGGGATGAACAACATACGTATAAATCTACTTGAGAGTTAAGCAACACACTAAAGGAGTGGGATAGTCAACAAACGAACAACTCTACTTGAGAGATAAAAACAACACACTAAAGGAGAGGGATGAACAACAAACATAAAAATCTACTTGAGAATTAAACAACACACAAATATAGTGGGATTGAAAACAAACGGACAACTCTACTTGAGAGATAAAATAACACACTAAAGGAGAGGGATGAACAACAAACGTATAAATCTACTTGAGTGTTAAGCTACACACTAAAGGAGTGGTATAGACAACAATCGAACAACACTACTTGAGAGATAAAAACAATACACTAAAGGAGAGGGATGAACAACATACGTATAAATCTACTTGAGAGTTAAGCAACACACTAAAGGAGTGGGATAGTCAACAAACGAACAACTCTACTTGAGAGATAAAAACAACACACTAAAGGAGAGGGATGAACAACAAACGTATAAATCTACTTGAGAATTAAACAACACACAAATGTAGTGGGATTGAAAACAAACGGACAACTCTACTTGAGAGATAAAAACAACACCCTAAAGGAGAGGGATGAACAACAAACGTATAAATCTACTTGAGAGTTAAGCTACACACTAAACGAGTGGGATAGACAACAAAAGAACAACTCTTCTTGAGAGATAAAAACAACACACTAAAGGAGAGGGATGAACAACATACGTATAAATCTACTTGAGAGTTAAGCAACACACTAAAGGAGTGGGATAGTCAACAAACGAACAACTCTACTTGAGAGATAAAAACAACACACTAAAGGAGAGGGATGAACAACAAACGTATAAATCTACTTGAGAATTAAACAACACACAAATGTAGTGGGATTGAAAACAAACGGACAACTCTACTTGAGAGATAAAAACAACACCCTAAAGGAGAGGGATGAACAACAAACGTATAAATCTACTTGAGAGTTAAGCTACACACTAAAGGAGTGGGATAGACAACAAAAGAACAACTCTACTTGAGAGATAAAAACAATACACTAAAGGAGAGGGATGAACAACATACGTATAAATCTACTTGAGAGTTAAGCAACACACTAAAGGAGTGGGATAGTCAACAAACGAACAACTCTACTTGAGAGATAAAAACAACACACTAAAGGAGAGGGATGAACAACAAACGTATAAATCTACTTGAGAATTAAACAACACACAAATGTAGTGGGATTGAAAACAAACGGACAACTCTACTTGAGAGATAAAAACAACACCCTAAAGGAGAGGGATGAACAACAAACGTATAAATCTACTTGAGAGTTAAGCTACACACTAAACGAGTGGGATAGACAACAAAAGAACAACTCTTCTTGAGAGATAAAAACAACACACTAAAGGAGAGGGATGAACAACAAACGTATAAATCTACTTGAGAGTTAAGCAACACACTAAAGGAGTGGGATAGTCAACAAACGAACAACTCTACTTGAGAGATAAAAACAACACACTAAAGGAGAGGGATGAACAACAAACGTATAAATCTACTTGAGAATTAAACAACACACAAATGTAGTGGGATTGAAAACAAACGGACAACTCTACTTGAGAGATAAAAACAACACCCTAAAGGAGAGGGATGAACAACAAACGTATAAATCTACTTGAGAGTTAAGCTACACACTAAAGGAGTGGGATAGACAACAAAAGAACAACTCTTCTTGAGAGATAAAAACGACACACTAAAGGAGAGGGATGAACAACAAACGTATAAATCTACTTGAGAGTTAAGCTACACACTAAAGGAGTGGGATAGACAACAATCGAACAACACTACTTGAGAGATAAAAACAATACACTAAAGGAGAGGGATGAACAACATACGTATAAATCTACTTGAGAGTTAAGCAACACACAAATGTAGTGGGATTGAAAACAAACGGACAACTCTACTTGATAGATAAAAACAACACCCTAAAGGAGAGGGATGAACAACAAACGTATAAATCTACTTGAGAGTTAAGCTACACACAAATGTAGTGGGATAGACAACAAAAGAACAACTCTTCTTGAGAGATAAAAATAACACACTAAAGGAGAGGGATGAACAACAAACGTATAAATCTACTTGAGAGTTAAGCTACACACTAAAGGAGTGGGATAGACAACAATCGAACAACACTACTTGAGAGATAAAAACAATACACTAAAGGAGAGGGATGAACAACATACGTATAAATCTACTTGAGAGTTAAGCAACACACTAAAGGAGTGGGATAGTCAACAAACGAACAACTCTACTTGAGAGATAAAAACAACACACTAAAGGAGAGGGATGAACAACAAACATAAAAATCTACTTGAGAATTAAACAACACACAAATATAGTGGGATTGAAAACAAACGGACAACTCTACTTGAGAGATAAAAATAACACACTAAAGGAGAGGGATGAACAACAAACGTATAAATCTACTTGAGTGTTAAGCTACACACTAAAGGAGTGGTATAGACAACAATCGAACAACACTACTTGAGAGATAAAAACAATACACTAAAGGAGAGGGATGAACAACATACGTATAAATCTACTTGAGAGTTAAGCAACACACTAAAGGAGTGGGATAGTCAACAAACGAACAACTCTACTTGAGAGATAAAAACAACACACTAAAGGAGAGGGATGAACAACAAACGTATAAATCTACTTGAGAATTAAACAACACACAAATGTAGTGGGATTGAAAACAAACGGACAACTCTACTTGAGAGATAAAAACAACACCCTAAAGGAGAGGGATGAACAACAAACGTATAAATCTACTTGAGAGTTAAGCTACACACTAAGGAGTGGGATAGACAACAAAAGAACAACTCTTCTTGAGAGATAAAAACGACACACTAAAGGAGAGGGATGAACAACAAACGTATAAATCTACTTGAGAGTTAAGCTACACACTAAAGGAGTGGGATGGACAACAATCGAACAACACTACTTGAGAGATAAAAACAATACACTAAAGGAGAGGGATGAACAACATACGTATAAATCTACTTGAGAGTTAAGCAACACACTAAAGGAGTGGGATAGTCAACAAACGAACAACTCTACTTGAGAGATAAAAACAACACACTAAAGGAGAGGGATGAACAACAAACATAAAAATCTACTTGAGAATTAAACAACACACAAATATAGTGGGATTGAAAACAAACGGACAACTCTACTTGAGAGATAAAAATAACACACTAAAGGAGAGGGATGAACAACAAACGTATAAATCTACTTGAGTGTTAAGCTACACACTAAAGGAGTGGTATAGACAACAATCGAACAACACTACTTGAGAGATAAAAACAATACACTAAAGGAGAGGGATGAACAACATACGTATAAATCTACTTGAGAGTTAAGCAACACACTAAAGGAGTGGGATAGTCAACAAACGAACAACTCTACTTGAGAGATAAAAACAACACACTAAAGGAGAGGGATGAACAACAAACGTATAAATCTACTTGAGAATTAAACAACACACAAATGTAGTGGGATTGAAAACAAACGGACAACTCTACTTGAGAGATAAAAACAACACCCTAAAGGAGAGGGATGAACAACAAACGTATAAATCTACTTGAGAGTTAAGCTACACACTAAAGGAGTGGGATTGAAAACAAACGGACAACTCTACTTGAGAGATAAAAACAACACACTAAAGGAGAGGGATGAACAACAAACGTATAAATCTACTTGAGAATTAAACAACACACAAATGTAGTGGGATTGAAAACAAACGGACAACTCTACTTGAGAGATAAAAACAACACCCTAAAGGAGAGGGATGAACAACAAACGTATAAATCTACTTGGGAGTTAAGCTACACACTCAAGGAGTGGGATAGACAACAAAAGAACAACTCTTCTTGAGAGATAAAAACGACACACTAAAGGAGAGGGATGAACAACAAACGTATAAATCTACTTGAGAGTTAAGCTACACACTAAAGGAGTGGGATAGACAACAATCGAACAACACTACTTGAGAGATAAAAACAATACACTAAAGGAGAGGGATGAACAACATACGTATAAATCTACTTGAGAGTTAAGCAACACACTAAAGGAGTGGGATAGTCAACAAACGAACAACTCTACTTGAGAGATAAAAACAACACACTAAAGGAGAGGGATGAACAACAAACGTATAAATCTACTTGAGAATTAAACAACACACAAATGTAGTGGGATTGAAAACAAACGGACAACTCTACTTGAGAGATAAAAACAACACCCTAAAGGAGAGGGATGAACAACAAACGTATAAATCTACTTGAGAGTTAAGCTACACACTAAAGGAGTGGGATAGACAACAATCGAACAACACTACTTGAGAGATAAAAACAATACACTAAAGGAGAGGGATGAACAACATACGTATAAATCTACTTGAGAGTTAAGCAACACACTAAAGGAGTGGGATAGTCAACAAACGAACAACTCTACTTGAGAGATAAAAACAACACACTAAAGGAGAGGGATGAACAACAAACGTATAAATCTACTTGAGAATTAAACAACACACAAATGTAGTGGGATTGAAAACAAACGGACAACTCTACTTGAGAGATAAAAACAACACCCTAAAGGAGAGGGATGAACAACAAACGTATAAATCTACTTGAGAGTTAAGCTACACACTAAAGGAGTGGGATAGACAACAAAAGAACAACTCTTCTTGAGAGATAAAAACGACACACTAAAGGAGAGGGATGAACAACAAACGTATAAATCTACTTGAGAGTTAAGCAACACATTAAATGAGTGGGATAGTCAACAAACGAACAACTCTACTTGAGAGATAAAAACAACACACTAAAGGAGAGGGATGAACAACAAACGTATAAATCTACTTGAGAGTTAAGCTACACACTAAAGGAGTGGGATAGACAACAAAAGAACAACTCTACTTGAGAGATAAAAACAACACACTAAAGGAGAGGGATGAACAACAAACGTATAAATCTACTTGAGAGTTAAGCAACACACTAAAGGAGTGGGATAGTCAACAAACGAACAACTCTACTTGAGAGATAAAAACAACACACTAAAGGAGAGGGATGAACAACAAACGTATAAATCTACTTGAGAATTAAACAACACACAAATGTAGTGGGATTGAAAACAAACGGACAACTCTACTTGAGAGATAAAAACAACACCCTAAAGGAGAGGGATGAACAACAAACGTATAAATCTACTTGAGAGTTAAGCTACACACTAAAGGAGTGGGATAGACAACAAACGAACAACACTACTTGAGAGATAAAAACAACACACTAAAGGAGAGGGATGAACAACAAACGTATAAATCTACTTGAGAGTTAAGCAACACACTAAAGGAGTGGGATAGTCAACAAACGAACAACTCTACTTGAGAGATAAAAACAACACACTAAAGGAGAGGGATGAACAACAAACGTATAAATCTACTTGAGAGTTAAGCTACACACTAAAGGAGTGGGATAGACAACAATCGAACAACACTACTTGAGAGATAAAAACAATACACTAAAGGAGAGGGATGAACAACATACGTATAAATCTACTTGAGAGTTAAGCAACACACTAAAGGAGTGGGATAGTCAACAAACGAACAACTCTACTTGAGAGATAAAAACAACACACTAAAGGAGAGGGATGAACAACAAACGTATAAATCTACTTGAGAATTAAACAACACACAAATGTAGTGGGATTGAAAACAAACGGACAACTCTACTTGAGAGATAAAAACAACACCCTAAAGGAGAGGGATGAACAACAAACGTATAAATCTACTTGAGAGTTAAGCTACACACTAAACGAGTGGGATAGACAACAAAAGAACAACTCTTCTTGAGAGATAAAAACGACACACTAAAGGAGAGGGATGAACAACAAACGTATAAATCTACTTGAGAGTTAAGCTACACACTAAAGGAGTGGGATAGACAACAAACGAACAACTCTACTTGAGAGATAAAAACAACACACTAAAGGAGAGGGATGAACAACAAACGTATAAATCTACTTGAGAATTAAACAACACACAAAAGTAGTGGGATTGAAAACAAACGAACAACTCTACTTGAGAGATAAAAACAACACACTAAAGGAGAGGGATGAACAACAAACGTATAAATCTACTTGAGAGTTAAGCTACACACTAAACGAGTGGGATAGACAACAAAAGAACAACTCTACTTGAGAGATAAAAACAATACACTAAAGGAGAGGGATGAACAACATACGTATAAATCTACTTGAGAGTTAAGCAACACACTAAAGGAGTGGGATAGTCAACAAACGAACAACTCTACTTGAGAGATAAAAACAACACACTAAAGGAGAGGGATGAACAACAAACGTATAAATCTACTTGAGAATTAAACAACACACAAATGTAGTGGGATTGAAAACAAACGGACAACTCTACTTGAGAGATAAAAACAACACCCTAAAGGAGACGGATGAACAACAAACGTATAAATCTACTTGAGAGTTAAGCTACACACTAAACGAGTGGGATAGACAACAAAAGAACAACTCTTCTTGAGAGATAAAAACGACACACTAAAGGAGAGGGATGAACAACAAACGTATAAATCTACTTGAGAGTTAAGCTACACACTAAAGGAGTGGGATAGACAACAATCGAACAACACTACTTGAGAGATAAAAACAATACACTAAAGGAGAGGGATGAACAACATACGTATAAATCTACTTGAGAGTTAAGCAACACACTAAAGGAGTGGGATAGTCAACAAACGAACAACTCTACTTGAGAGATAAAAACAACACACTAAAGGAGAGGGATGAACAACAAACATAAAAATCTACTTGAGAATTAAACAACACACAAATATAGTGGGATTGAAAACAAACGGACAACTCTACTTGAGAGATAAAAATAACACACTAAAGGAGAGGGATGAACAACAAACGTATAAATCTACTTGAGAGTTAAGCTACACACTAAAGGAGTGGTATAGACAACAATCGAACAACACTACTTGAGAGATAAAAACAATACACTAAAGGAGAGGGATGAACAACATACGTATAAATCTACTTGAGAGTTAAGCAACACACTAAAGGAGTGGGATAGTCAACAAACGAACAACTCTACTTGAGAGATAAAAACAACACACTAAAGGAGAGGGATGAACAACAAACGTATAAATCTACTTGAGAATTAAACAACACACAAATGTAGTGGGATTGAAAACAAACGGACAACTCTACTTGAGAGATAAAAACAACACCCTAAAGGAGAGGGATGAACAACAAACGTATAAATCTACTTGAGAGTTAAGCTACACACTAAAGGAGTGGGATAGACAACAAAAGAACAACTCTTCTTGAGAGATAAAAACGACACACTAAAGGAGAGGGATGAACAACAAACGTATAAATCTACTTGAGAGTTAAGCTACACACTAAACGAGTGGGATAGACAACAAAAGAACAACTCTTCTTGAGAGATAAAAACGACACACTAAAGGAGAGGGATGAACAACAAACGTATAAATCTACTTGAGAGTTAAGCTACACACTAAAGGAGTGGGATAGACAACAATCGAACAACACTACTTGAGAGATAAAAACAATACACTAAAGGAGAGGGATGAACAACAAACGTATAAATCTACTTGAGAGTTAAGCAACACACTAAAGGAGTGGGATAGTCAACAAACGAACAACTCTACTTGAGAGATAAAAACAACACACTAAAGGAGAGGGATGAACAACAAACATAAAAATCTACTTGAGAATTAAACAACACACAAATATAGTGGGATTGAAAACAAACGGACAACTCTACTTGAGAGATAAAAATAACACACTAAAGGAGAGGGATGAACAACAAACGTATAAATCTACTTGAGTGTTAAGCTACACACTAAAGGAGTGGTATAGACAACAATCGAACAACACTACTTGAGAGATAAAAACAATACACTAAAGGAGAGGGATGAACAACATACGTATAAATCTACTTGAGAGTTAAGCAACACACTAAAGGAGTGGGATAGTCAACAAACGAACAACTCTACTTGAGAGATAAAAACAACACACTAAAGGAGAGGGATGAACAACAAACGTATAAATCTACTTGAGAATTAAACAACACACAAATGTAGTGGGATTGAAAACAAACGGACAACTCTACTTGAGAGATAAAAACAACACCCTAAAGGAGAGGGATGAACAACAAACGTATAAATCTACTTGAGAGTTAAGCTACACACTAAAGGAGTGGGATAGACAACAAAAGAACAACTCTTCTTGAGAGATAAAAACGACACACTAAAGGAGAGGGATGAACAACAAACGTATAAATCTACTTGAGAGTTAAGCTACACACTAAAGGAGTGGGATAGACAACAATCGAACAACACTACTTGAGAGATAAAAACAATACACTAAAGGAGAGGGATGAACAACATACGTATAAATCTACTTGAGAGTTAAGCAACACACTAAAGGAGTGGGATAGTCAACAAACGAACAACTCTACTTGAGAGATAAAAACAACACACTAAAGGAGAGGGATGAACAACATACGTATAAATCTACTTGAGAATTAAACAACACACAAATGTAGTGGGATTGAAAACAAACGGACAACTCTACTTGAGAGATAAAAACAACACCCTAAAGGAGAGGGATGAACAACAAACGTATAAATCTACTTGAGAGTTAAGCTACACACTAAAAAAGTGGAATAGACAACAATCGAACAACACTACTTGAGAGATAAAAACAATACACTAAAGGAGAGGGATGAACAACATACGTATAAATCTACTTGAGAGTTAAGCAACACACTAAAGGGGTGGGATAGTCAACAAACGAACAACTCTACTTGAGAGATAAAAACAACACACTAAAGGAGAGGGATGAACAACAAACGTATAAATCTACTTGAGAATTAAACAACACACAAATGTAGTGGGATTGAAAACAAACGGACAACTCTACTTGAGAGATAAAAACAACACCCTAAAGGAGAGGGATGAACAACAAACGTATAAATCTACTTGAGAGTTAAGCTACACACTAAACGAGTGGGATAGACAACAAAAGAACAACTCTTCTTGAGAGATAAAAACGACACACTAAAGGAGAGGGATGAACAACAAACGTATAAATCTACTTGAGAGTTAAGCTACACACTAAAGGAGTGGGATAGACAACAATCGAACAACACTACTTGAGAGATAAAAACAATACACTAAAGGAGAGGGATGAACAACATACGTATAAATCTACTTGAGAGTTAAGCAACACACTAAAGGAGTGGGATAGTCAACAAACGAACAACTCTACTTGAGAGATAAAAACAACACACTAAAGGAGAGGGATGAACAACAAACGTATAAATCTACTTGAGAGTTAAGCAACACACTAAAGGAGTGGGATAGACAACAAACGAACAACTCTACTTGAGAGATAAAAACAACACACTAAAGGAGAGGGATGAACAACAAACGTATAAATCTACTTGAGAATTAAACAACACACAAATGTAGTGGGATTGAAAACAAACGGACAACTACTTGAGAGATAAAAACAACACACTAAAGGAGAGGGATGAACAACAAACGTATAAATCTACTTGAGAGTTAAGCTACACACTAAAGGAGTGGGATAGACAACAATCGAACAACACTACTTGAGAGATAAAAACAATACACTAAAGGAGAGGGATGAACAACATACGTATAAATCTACTTGAGAGTTAAGCAACACACTAAAGGAGTGGGATAGTCAACAAACGAACAACTCTACTTGAGAGATAAAAACAACACACTAAAGGAGAGGGATGAACAACAAACGTATAAATCTACTTGAGAATTAAACAACACACAAATGTAGTGGGATTGAAAACAAACGGACAACTCTACTTGAGAGATAAAAACAACACCCTAAAGGAGAGGGATGAACAACAAACGTATAAATCTACTTGAGAGTTAAGCTACACACTAAAGGAGTGGGATAGACAACAAAAGAACAACTCTTCTTGAGAGATAAAAACGACACACTAAAGGAGAGGGATGAACAACAAACGTATAAATCTACTTGAGAGTTAAGCTACACACTAAAGGAGTGGGATAGACAACAATCGAACAACACTACTTGAGAGATAAAAACAACACACTAAAGGAGAGGGATGAACAACATACGTATAAATCTACTTGAGAGTTAAGCAACACACTAAAGGAGTGGGATTGAAAACAAACGGACAACTCTACTTGAGAGATAAAAATAACACGAAAGGAGAGGGATGAACAACAAACGTATAAATCTACTTGAGAGTTAAGCTACACACTAAAGGAGTGGGATAGACAACAAACGAACAACTCTACTTGAGAGATAAAAACAATACACTAAAGGAGAGGGATGAACAACATACGTATAAATCTACTTGAGAGTTAAGCAACACACTAAAGGAGTGGGATAGTCAACAAACGAACAACTCTACTTGAGAGATAAAAACAACACACTAAAGGAGAGGGATGAACAACAAACGTATAAATCTACTTGAGAATTAAACAACACACAAATGTAGTGGGATTGAAAACAAACGGACAACTCTACTTGAGAGATAAAAACAACACACTAAAGGAGAGGGATGAACAACAAACGTATAAATCTACTTGAGAGTTAAGCTACACACTAAGGAGTGGGATAGACAACAAAAGAACAACTCTTCTTGAGAGATAAAAGCGACACACTAAAGGAGAGGGATGAACAACAAACGTATAAATCTACTTGAGAGTTAAGCTACACACTAAAGGAGTGGGATAGACAACAATCGAACAACACTACTTGAGAGATAAAAACAATACACTAAAGGAGAGGGATGAACAACATACGTATAAATCTACTTGAGAGTTAAGCAACACACTAAAGGAGTGGGATAGTCAACAAACGAACAACTCTACTTGAGAGATAAAAACAACACACTAAAGGAGAGGGATGAACAACAAACGTATAAATCTACTTGAGAATTAAACAACACACAAATGTAGTGGGATTGAAAACAAACGGACAACTCTACTTGAGAGATAAAAATAACACACAAAAGGAGAGGGATGAACAACAAACGTATAAATCTACTTGAGGGCTAAGCTACACACTAAACGAGTGGGATAGACAACAAAAGAACAACTCTTCTTGAGAGATAAAAGCGACACACTAAAGGAGAGGGATGAACAACAAACGTATAAATCTACTTGAGAGTTAAGCTACACACTAAAGGAGTGGGATAGACAACAATCGAACAACACTACTTGAGAGATAAAAACAATACACTAAAGGAGAGGGATGAACAACATACGTATAAATCTACTTGAGAGTTAAGCAACACACTAAAGGAGTGGGATAGTCAACAAACGAACAACTCTACTTGAGAGATAAAAACAACACACTAAAGAAGAGGGATGAACAACAAACGTATAAATCTACTTGAGAATTAAACAACACACAAATGTAGTGGGATTGAAAACAAACGGACAACTCTACTTGAGAGATAAAAACAACACCCTAAAGGAGAGGGATGAACAACAAACGTATAAATCTACTTGAGAGTTAAGCTACACACTAAAGGAGTGGGATAGACAACAATCGAACAACTCTACTTGAGAGATAAAAACAACACACTAAAGGAGAGGGATGAACAACAAACGTATAAATCTACTTGAGAGTTAAGCTACACACTAAAGGAGTGGGATAGACAACAATCGAACAACTCTACTTGAGAGATAAAAACAATACACTAAAGGAGAGGGATGAACAACATACGTATAAATCTACTTGAGAGTTAAGAAACACACTAAAGTGTGGGATAGTCAACAAACGAAAAACTCTACTTGAGAGATAAAAACAACACACTAAAGGAGAGGGATGAACAACAAACGTATAAATCTACTTGAGAATTAAACAACACACAAATGTAGTGGGATTGAAAACAAACGGACAACTCTACTTGAGAGATAAAAATAACACACTAAAGGAGAGGGATGAACAACAAACGTATAAATCTACTTGAGAGTTAAGCTACACACTAAACGAGTGGGATAGACAACAAAAGAACAACTCTTCTTGAGAGATAAAAATGACACACTAAAGGAGAGGGATGAACAACAAACGTATAAATCTACTTGAGAGTTAAGCTACACACTAAAGGAGTGGGATAGACAACAATCGAACAACACTACTTGAGAGATAAAAACAATACACTAAAGGAGAGGGATGAACAACATACGTATAAATCTACTTGAGAGTTAAGCAACACACTAAAGGAGTGGGATAGTCAACAAACGAACAACTCTACTTGAGAGATAAAAACAACACACTAAAGGAGAGTGATGAACAACAAACGTATAAATCTACTTGAAAATGAAACAACACACAAATGTAGTGGGATTGAAAACAAACGGACAACTCTACTTGATAGATAAAAACAACACCCTAAAGGAGAGGGATGAACAACAAACGTATAAATCTACTTGAGAGTTAAGCTACACACTAAAGGAGAGGGATGAACAACAAAAGAACAACTCTTCTTGAGAGATAAAAACGACACACTAAAGGAGAGGGATGAACAACAAACGTATAAATCTACTTGAGAGTTAAGCTACACACTAAAGGAGTGGGATAGACAACAATCGAACAACACTACTTGAGAGATAAAAACAATACACTAAAGGAGAGGGATGAACAACATACGTATAAATCTACTTGAGAATTAAACAACACACAAATGTAGTGGGATTGAAAACAAACGGACAACTCTACTTGAGAGATAAAAACAACACCCTAAAGGAGAGGGATGAACAACAAACGTATAAATCTACTTGAGAGTTAAGCTACACACTAAACGAGTGGGATAGACAACAAAAGAACAACTCTTCTTGAGAGATAAAAACGACACACTAAAGGAGAGGGATGAACAACATACGTATAAATCTACTTGAGAGTTAAGCAACACACTAAAGGAGTGGGATAGTCAACAAACGAACAACTCTACTTGAGAGATAAAAACAACACACTAAAGGAGAGGGATGAACAACAAACGTATAAATCTACTTGAGAATTAAACAACACACAAATGTAGTGGGATTGAAAACAAACGGACAACTCTACTTGAGAGATAAAAACAACACCCTAAAGGAGAGGGATGAACAACAAACGTATAAATCTACTTGAGAGTTAAGCTACACACTAAACGAGTGGGATAGACAACAAAAGAACAACTCTTCTTGAGAGATAAAAATGACACACTAAAGGAGAGGGATGAACAACAAACGTATAAATCTACTTGAGAGTTAAGCTACACACTAAAGGAGTGGGATAGACAACAATCGAACAACACTACTTGAGAGATAAAAACAATACACTAAAGGAGAGGGATGAACAACATACGTATAAATCTACTTGAGAGTTAAGCAACACACTAAAGGAGTGGGATAGTCAACAAACGAACAACTCTACTTGAGAGATAAAAACAACACACTAAAGGAGAGGGATGAACAACAAACATAAAAATCTACTTGAGAATTAAACAACACACAAATATGATTGGCATTGAATTGGCTCACACCCAGGGCTGGAATAAGATTTGGTTGGAGACAGATTCTACTTATGTAGCGAATTTGCTCTCCGCGGGTACTAACTCGGTCCCATGGAAATAACGGAACCGTTGGCTATTGACTCTCTCTCATACGCGTGACATGGATTTTCGGGTGTCTCATATTTTTAAATGAAAGGCAACACGGTGTGATGCTCTCTCAAAGTTGGATCTGGAGGTTCTGGACTTCTCCTTTGGATGTCATTCGACCTCACATACGAGGGACATGTACGGTTTACCTTATTATAGGTTTCCATAATGCTAGCCTTTCGATCACTCTTTTTCCCAGCCATGGGTTTTTCCCACTAGGTTTTTCTATGACTGGGTTTTAACGAGGCCCGCGGTTGCAACCATGGATCACCTTGATCCCGGGTTATTTTGTTTCTTTGTTTGTTTCACTTGTTTCGTGTTGTAACCCGCCTGTGGGTTCCTTTGTAATCTCTACTTTTACGCTTCGTACTCTTTTACTTTTATTAATATATGCTCTATTTATGAAAAGAAAAACTCTCAAGTAGATTTATACGTTTGTTGTTCATCCCTCTCCTCTCTCAAGTAGTGTTGTTCGATTGTTGTGTATTGCTTGATAGAAATAGGACCTCAGGAACTTGTCAATTTCTTGGTGCCAGATTAATATCATGGTTCAGCAAGAAACAAAACTCAATTGCCACATCTACCACAGAGGCTGAATATATTGCTGCTGGGTGTTATGCTTCACATATATTGTGGATACAACAACAACTCAGAGACAATGAGGTCAATAAAGAGAAAACTCCGATTTTCTGTGACAACAGAAGTGCTATTGCCATAAGTCAGAATCATAAGTTTCATGCAAGAACAAAGCACATTGATGTTAGACACCACTTCATTAGAGATCATGTTGAAAAAGGCAATATAGAGATACTCAAGATTGGTACTGAAGAGCAACTTGCAGATATCTTTACAAAGCCTTTGCAAGAAAGCAGGTTCTTAACCTTGAGACATAGTCTTAGCAAACAAGTATCTGAGACGGGTACTCAGATATCAAAAGTTAAAGGGTAAAATGGCTATTTGAAGATTTCTGAGACAGGTACTCAAATATCTAGATCACTCAGTGAGGGGAACACAAAAGAGAATAGTACAACTGTTTGCAGTCAACTACTCTCTTGAAATTTGTGTTATTTCTATCTTTGTGTAAAACATGAACAGATACTGAGTGTGAGATAGACTCAGATACAAAAATTGTCCTTTAGTCACACAGAAGAAATGTGATTCAGCTAGCTAATTGCCAAAATTCATTAATTGGGCACAATCACATGGGTTGATTGTGATCATTACTGAAAAAGCAATCCCAACAATTGATGAAATGGGCGTTCCATTTTAAAGGCCGAGATTAATTCTCTGAAAAATAGTGGACTGTAAAAACTCAGACGTGGCCCACAAAGCATTTAATGCAAACCGAATTTTACCCACGCCTTACTGCACGTACATAGATACAAATGCAGAAAATTAATTTGTGTATTTTTGTCTGTTGGAATTACACTGTTATATATATAGGATTTTGGTAAAATAAATCACTTTCGCCTAATCCTACATTTGCTCTTGCACAAAATCTGCAAAATTCTCTCAAATCTCTCTGCAATTTTTTTTCTGCAACATCTGATTTCCTCTTAGTTTTGCTACAAAGAATCACTAATTTCCTACCTTAATCTCTTCTCGTTTTTCAAAAACTTCACTATTTAAAGAGATGGCTCCAAAACGTGCTTTTACTCAGAAATTCCAAGCTACTACATCTGGTACTGCTGAAAAGCAAGCACCAGTGCTGGTTATAACAAATAATCGGTTGATTGGAGAGTTCAATCCTAATCATTGGACTTCAAATCACAGGATGATTTGGGGTGGTGCCATGATTGAGGAATACAGTAGGCTGATAGAAAACTGCATGAAAATTTGGTACTTGATATGCTTGAAAAGGCACAAATCAAGGGCTTTCTATCTGCTCTTCCCAGTGGAGTTTCTTCACTGGATGTCCTGGAGTGTTACAATAACTCCACGATTATCTCCAAAGTCTCTAAAGGCACTGAGACAGTGTCTATCAAGACCAAAGTCCAAGGACAAGAAATCTGTTGATGAAGCGACTTTCTGGATTGTTTGAACTTCAAAATCTTGGAAAGGATTTTGAAATTGACACCAAGGATGAAGATCTCCTTGAAGGTGTGAAGCAACTATATAGTGATGTGTGTGATCTTGACAAACCAGACACACCCATCGACTTTATGCTTGCTGACATAAGGACCAGACATTTGTTAGTCCACTGGGATGTGTTGGCATGTGTCCTTCACAGATACTTTGATGGTCTACAAGGACGTACTGACCAGATAAGCCAAGAACGCTGGATGATGATGTTCTTGTTGAATCAACAAGACAAAAGGATGGAAAACCCTTTTAATTGGTGGAAGTATGCCTTCATGAAATTTGTGAAGAAGATACAAGGCTTTGAGCCTAAAATCGTGAAAGGCCTTGCTTAGCCAAAAGCCACAGTAAGCTATGGACTGAAGATTTGCTACTTACTGGAGTGCCTTGGCATTGAGCTCAGAGAGACGGCAAACATTGCCAACAGTAACCTTCTCTACAAATATGAGTATACAAACATGATGAAAAAAGTTACTGCATATCAGAAAGGGTCCAAGAAACGAAAGACTGATGAGGTATCTGAAGGTTCCATTGCGACCAAGAGGCCCAGAACTTAACAAAAGAAGTCTGCTGGCAAATCAGAAGGCATACCCTCTATGGATGTCGATTCTCAGATACCTGCCGCCACTGCTGATGAACTCATCAATGCAGATGGACTAATCAATGTTGTAGAGTGCCTTGCAGATGAACTTATCAATGCTGATAAAAGTAGTGAGAAACTTCAAACTCTCTCTGCAGAAGCAGCAGGGATTGTTGATAACTCCGTTCCAGATTTCGATGACGAATCGGACAAGGAGGAGAAGATCCAAGCCCCCAAGCTTACTGAAAAAGTAACCAAGGCCAAGAGAAAGAGGACCAAAAGGTCCAAGGTTGCTGAGAAGGCAACTAGCTCAAAGGTTACTGGGCAAGCACCTATAGCAAAGGTTGTTGGTGCCAATAAACCATCAGGGGAAGTCACGTATAAACAACTTCAAGAAGCCCTGATGAGTGGTGACCTAGTGTTGGTAGACGCTGATGTCAACACCACACTTAAAAATCTGGAAGAGCTCTCAAATGCCCAAACTTCTGCTTCCAGACAACCACAACAACCACAACTAGTTGATGAAATGGTCAATGAACTCCATTTCGACATACCAGCAATGCAATATGCTGAAGAATATCCTGCAAATGAGCAGGTTCCCCAACTCCTAGAGAGGGATCAAACTGAGACACCTGCTCAGAATGATCACAAAGGGGAGGCAACTGAGTTAGTCACTCAGGAAAGGTCTGAAGTACCTGAAACTTCAAACAAAGAAGCTGAAATGGAACAACAAGACCAAGGCATAGAAGGGTCACAAGTTCCAGAGACCAATCAGCCTGACACTGCTCAGGTAGCTGAATGGTTTAACTCTCTACTTGTGATATTTTGTGTTTATTAAGCTTGTTATTTAATAAAATTTCTTTGTTACAGGCTGAATTAGAAACACAAGAACAAGAGGAAGCTAGAAAGCTTGCCTCATAATCTGTGAAGGAGGCTTCCATAGCCTCACCACTAAAGGAACAGGAGCCTGTCTCGCAGGTAGAAGAAAGTTCCTTAAGATATAACATCTCAGATATATGCTTTATACATATGAATAATACTAAAGTGTTTTTTTCTAATAGGCTCCAACTTAGAAGAAAAATGATGAGGCTGAGAAGCCTAATTCGTTAGAGAATCAACCAGAGACTCACAAAGTCTCTGAGGAACAAGTATCTGAGCCTTCTATTGAGAAGGTATATATCTCAGATATCTATATTCTTCATAATAGTACTCTGATCATTTTTCTAAATACTTAACACTTTCTACTCATAGGCTCAAACAGAAGTAGAAGTTGCTGGGGAATTTCCCACTCAATCCCCTCAACCAATGGAAATTGATGAGGCCACTAAACCTTCATCACTAGAGAGAATACCAGAAACTGTACAAGTTTCTGAGAGACAAGTATCTGAGCCTCCTACTATGGACGTAATTAACATCTCAGATATCAAGTTGTCTAAGTGTTTCTCTCCTGACAAATTTCTAAATGTTATGTTGTTTTTTAATCTCAGGTTCAAAAAGAAAGAGAAGATGCTGAGAATCAGACTTCCAAGTCTCCTCCTCTCACCAAGATATCTGAGGCACCTGAAACCTCAATAGTCCAACCTTCTGAGCCTGTTGCTGTTGCACAAGTAACACAGATACTTGACTACTGTAAAACCCTAATATCTACTAAATTTTTTGAAACTAACTCAAAACTATCTGTTTCAGGCGCAAGCTAGTGCCTTAGTGGTCCCTGAAGATTTGAACAAGGACCTACTTCCATTCTTCAAGGCTCATACTCTGCCAAAACATTTAAAATGTTTCAAGAAATGGCGAAACTCAGATGTTCTGATCTGTTTGAAATCACAAGGGTCACAGATCACCCTACCAGAAGAGCAAGAGCATTTGACTTGGAGAATTATGAGCATGCAATGTATCCAACTGAGCAATATGCATTTGCCACGTTGATGAATAAGAACTTCATAAAGGAAGTAGCACACAAGCTCATTGAAACCTTTATAAAGGCAGATGGTCAGACCAGAATGCAGATGGAATTCAAGCCAACTTTTCCCCAAACTCTACAATTCATACCCTCTGAGCAAGAGGATGTTAATGGGCAAATGGTCACTATTCCATAAGTGATCAATCTGGTCTCTGAAGATGAAGAAGAGAAGGAGACTGATGAGAATGACTATGAAGAACCTCTTTCTTACCATCACAAGGATGAGGATGACAAGAAGGATGATGATGATGCCCCTACACCAGGTAATAATACCTCAGTTGCTGAAAAAGCAATCTGAGAGGTAATAATACCTCAGTTGCTGAAAAGCAAACTGAGAGGACATCACAAAAATCCCCTCCTCCATCTCCTCAGAAATCCACCCATCCATCTCCCCAACAAAAGGACTGTACTGAACAAGTAGTTGAGCACTCTGAGGACAACACACAGAAAATATTGGATGCACAAGCCAGAGTTGCTCAACTCAAACAACTGTTGGAGGAAGAACAACAGCTAAATCTTTAACTGGAAGAGAAGATAGCTGAATCTAAAGCAATGATCCGAAAGATTGAAGATCAAACAATCAAGGAAATGGAAGCTTATGCTGAAATGAAAGAACTCCAGCTTGCTGTTCAGGCAATTGCTGAGGAATTAGATACTGAGGAAGTATCTGGAGACAAGCATGATGCTAAGGCTGCATTACCAAAAGATCTACCATCCTCCTCACTAAAAGGAAAGAAGCCCATCTCTGAGATGGTTGCTGGACTAGAAAACATTGATGAAAATGTCCAAGAGGATGAAGATCACTGGGCTGATGACTCAGATGATGAAGAAGACAAGGCATTGGCAGAACACCGCAATAAACACTTAGCAGTTTCTCATTTGAAAAGGAAGCTGAACGCTCCTAAAATATTTAGCAAGCAGCCAAATGTCAACTCCAATGAATACTTGAACAGATATCAAGTACTAGCTAAATTGAAAAGGAGTTGTCTTCTCAGGATAAAGCTTCCATTACATCAGTCCCTGCAGAAATGAAGACATTCACTGAGCTCATCACTCAGAGAACGACCAGTCTGGTCGTTGCTCAGAAAGACCTAGGCATGGTTAGGGATGATGACCAAAACTTGGCTGCAAAAGCCTTTGAAGAGGCTAGCTATGCTGCTGGAAAAGCAGATGCTATTCAAGGCCCACTGGCAGAGCTCACTGATAAGGAAACAGGTCTTATCAGGAGCTCAAGGCTAATATGGAATAGTTGGTTGCTGCTTGCAACTATTTGCAGGGCAACTTTGACCCCCTTTCAGAATCCTTCGTGATTCTTAGTCAGTCAACAATGACTAAGGGGGGAAGGATTTCAAGGTTCTCAAAGAGGCAGAGGAAGAGGAAACAAAAGAAAATCTGAACAACCACCTCTCAGAATAAATGAGCCCTGCTCGATCGCTCTACGATAGTGGCCCTTTCGGCCAACTTCGAAAAGGAATGACAACAAGGGCTAGGGCACAGAAACCTCCAAGGAGTACCAAGGCTCCAAGGAGAAGACAAGTAAGAGGTATTGATGAGTCTTCTTCTTCTTCTGAAGAAGAAGAAGAAGAAGAAGAAGAAGAAGAAGAAGAAGAAGGCCAAATCAAATCCCAGGGCAATGAAGAAGGCTGCAAAACTTTCACAAGAATTAATGTTGATGATGATGATGAAGAGACTGATGAAGATGAAGATCCTCATCACAGAAAAAAAAAAAAGGTTGATAGCCTATCTGAGCCCATAGCTGCAAAGCCTTTGGCAGCTAAAACACCCTCTGAAAATACCAAGTCAATCCAAGGTGGTTCTTCAAGCAATCCCCCAAGGGAAAATTCAAGACAAAGGAGGAACAGGCTGAGAGCTGAACAAAGAAAACTTCAACTACCACTCAGGGCTGAAGAAGCCAAGATTGAGTATGTAAAGACCAACAATGACTCCTCTATCTACAGATGCATTAATTAGAAGAATAGCTACTGGATTCTGGAACTCAAGCACTTACTAGTAAATGAAAAATTTATAAAACCAATCCATAAATAGCTCATGGCATGGAGAAAAGACAAGCCAGTCTTGATTAATACCAACCACATCAAAGCCTGGTTGGATTTTGAAGTAATGATAAGCTCAAATTATACTCTAAAAAGCAATTAGAGAATAAGCTGTAGTTGTAGACTAAAGCCTAACTCGTGATCGATATCTAGGGAATTAATTAAGCTATGTAGCAGTGACAGTAAACAGATACTTGTGAGTAACAATCTGATTGATGGTATAGTTGTACTTCTAACTAGTTTAATTAAAGCTAAGATAACTATGAACAATGAGAGAAAGATGAATGCAGTAGCAAGATCCAATTATGCAAATTCGAACTAGGGATAACACTCATATTTGTCACACGGTTGTTGTATAGAAAATCAATCAATTCGATTCAACCAATTGTTCTTAGAAGATATTATACTGGAGAAATCGTGAGTGGTCAATTCACGATACTTAAACATGAACAATTTCGAGAATTTAATACGGACTTATCGAATTGAAGGTTTTTACGAAGATTTTATACGAGACTAACCTATATGAGTGCTTTGGTAAACCTTAGAACAAATATCCATAACCTTCACATACTACTGTATTCAAAGTTGTTTAGCTACTCATAATTGATAATTGCATGCAAAGATTCATGGTAATAATCATATGAAACATAGATGAAAAACTCGCATGCAATAACATACAATTCAGTCGATAACATAAAGAACGAATTGTAAAGAACAAGGCAATTGAGAAATCAATACCAATAATCTTGATTTGATGAACAAAATCAATGAATAACCAAGCTCCAAATATGTCTCAATGACAATGTATGGCTCTTGGAGCTTTTTTCAAAACTAGGTTAAAAGAAGTACGAAAGAAAAGGAATCAAAATTCTAATCTAATAAGGAAAATAAAATTAATTCTTTGTCGCTCGCCGCGGCGGAAGAAATAGCTCGCCGCGGCGAGCCTTCTTAATCGCAATATATATCCTATTTGCATAATCTCGCCGCGGCGGACCAATTCCTTCGCCGCGGCGAGCTTCAATCTTCAAACAGGAGCATCACTCGCTAAATCTACTTGTGGATCGATTTCCTCGCTTGGCGAAACCATGCTGGAACTTCCAATGCCAAGCTCGTAAAATCTCGCAGCGGCGGACAGAATACCTCGCCGCGGCGAGCAATTAACCGACTTGTCTTCATACGGCTCAAAAGACACAGATTTCTTCAAAACACAAACAAAACACCAAAGCGTAAAAACGAACTAAAAAGACTACAAAAGTAAAGACAAAGACTCACAAAGACTGCTAAAAAAGACGAAATGAGACGTTAGAATATTGTCTCATCAAAATTCCCAAACCGAACCTTTGCTCGTCCCCAAGCAAACACACAACCTAAACACACTAGAATCCGAACGATGTAAACAAACAAAGAGTCAAATTCCCAAGCGATCAAATCTACCATTGAAAACATTAAATTCACAAGATGCAAAAATTTTGTTCTCAACCTAACCTTGGCAGAAATAGTAGGCAGGTAATCAGACACGATCGTTTCACAAGTAAATAACAATTAAGCCTAAACTGCTAGTCCCTCACAGGTGTATAAAGTGTATCACTCACTCTCATGGAAGTATCCATATAGGGTATAGCTCAAAAAATAAACTGGGAAGATGACTTTCGTCAAAAGGATGCCTCAAATATCTTATGCTATTGTAGTCGTCTCATTGACTCGAAAGGGACTTTGGCACATGACTGTATTCCGCCAAAAAATTCGAAAAAACTGGAACTGCTCCCTTCATCCATTTCAAAACAACATCAAATCTCATAATGCTTCACTGAATTCAGTGCGTGGCCACCTGGGCTCCTTTAATCTCAATTTTTTGCAGGTGTCTGTTTTACCGAAAGTCCGCACTTTTGTGCGTGTCAGTTTGGTATACGTGCCATCAACCCTCACAGACATATGGCTTTTAAAGGCCACGCCGATATATAGGTAGTATTTGAAACACGCCTAACACGACTAACGGTGATCAATAAAGACCATAGATCCACCCCGAGATTCAAATATCACAAATTAAGGGAACAGTAGACAGATTTCCGCAGCGCAATTATAACGGCTCATAACATCCATAGTGAAAAATCCTCTACCCAAAGAGAAACTAAGTACACATAAGTATGAAAAGGCGTAAGTAATGCGTAAAAACTTGCACATCCCAGGAGATCACACAATAACACGTGCCGGTACAATATTTTTTCTTCGACTAGGCTCCTCACAGGCTTTTGGACTACAGGGCTAACCAGACTGGCTATTTACAAGAGAAACTACCTTATAGGATTAAAAGCCTACTACACTGCTTCTAGCTAGACATTAAACAAAACGTAAGCAGCAAGAGAATTTACCATTCGCAATAGACGTTCGACTTGGTAATTGACTCAGACTCACCACAAGAGAAAATAAAAGTGTTAACATCTATACTGGACTCAACTGGAAAGGAAATATATAACTAACACATAAAGCTGGCTAACCTACCACCACAGTCACATAACAAAAACAAGTGGCTAACATACCACTTAAACATAATACATAAAAATAAAAAATAAAAAATAGAGTACGAAATAGAGTACAAAACGAGACAACTTTAGCTAAAGATACAGTCGACCACCTCCCCAAACCTAAACAAGTGCTAGTCCCTAGCAATGAATAGTGTAAGAACGACTATATAGAATGACCAACCATAGTGTTGTCTCGGAAGGGGTGATCAGGCGGATCCAGAAGGGCCACCACCGAAGTGCTGCTCCCAGAAATCCTGCTGCGCCTTCCATAGTGCCTCCTGCCTCTCCAAGCGCTCAAGATCCCGTTGCTCCCTAGCCTCAGCTCTCCTCTCTCTCTCCTCCTGTCGCCGGTAGTGATCCTCAATGCCGGAGTACTAGTCCTCGATCCAGGCATATTGTGTTCCTGCCCACTCCTAAAACTGTGCCTGTATCTCGTCGAAGTAATGCTGAAAGTTAGAAGGGCCACGTGGAGGTGGAGCGGGCTCAATTCTGATATCTGATAGCTTGAAGTATTCATATATAATCCTTAGATATCTTATAACACCCTTGTATTGTTCTTGAGTCATGTAAAAAGACTCATAGGTTCCACAACAAGTCTTGCTCTTGTGCCTGTTCCAGTGATGTTGGGAATTCTATGCTCATCATCTGGCTTTCCATAAGGACAATCATCAGAGAGGTCCTTCTTCATGGCTTCTATTCTCTTGATTACTTCTAAATCCAACCAGGCTTTGATGTGGTTGGTGTTAATCAAGACTAGCTTGTCTTTTCTCCATGCCATGAGTTGTTTATGGATTGGTTCTGAAATTTTTTTGTTTACCAGTAAGTGCTTGAGTTCCAGAATCCAGTAACCATTCTTCTGATTAATGCACCTGTAGATAGAGGAGTCATTGATGGTCTTCACATGCTCAATCTTAGCTTCTTCAGGCCTGAGTGGTAATTGATGTTTTCTTTGTTCAACTCTCAGCATGTTCCTCCTTTGTCTTGAATTCTCCCTTGGGGGATTGCTTGAAGAACCACCCTAGATTGACTTGGTATTTCCCGAGGGTGTTTTAGCTGCTAATGGCCTTGCAGCTAAGGGCTCAGTTAGGCTGTCAACCCTTTTTCTCTTTCTGTGAAGTGGTGCTTCATCTTCATCCTCATCTTCGTCATCATCTTCCAGATTTCTCTTGTTAGATGATTTGCAGCCTTCTTCATTGCCCTGGGATTTGATTTGTCCTTCTTCTTCTTCTTCTTCTTCTTCTTCTTCTTCTTCTTCTTCTTCTTCTTCTTCTTCTTCTTCTTTAGAAGACTCGTCAACCCCTATCACTTGTCTTCTCCTTGGAGCCTTGGTACCCCTTGGAGGTTTCTGTACCCTGGCCCTTGTTGTCATTCCTTTTTCAGGAAGTTGCTGAGTGGTGGCCACTATCTGTAGAGCAGTCTGACTGGAGGAGGGCTCATTTATTTTGAGAGGTGGTTGTTCAGTTTTTCTTTTGTTTCCTCCTCCTCTTCTTCTCTGAGCACCTTGAAATCCTTCCCCCTTAGTCATTGTTGACTGACTAAGAATCACAAAAAATTCTGAAAGGGAGTCAAAGTTGCCTGCAGATAGTTGTAAGCAGGAACCAACTTTTCCAAATTAGCCTTGAGCTCCTGATTTTGTTTGATAAGACATGTTTCCTTATCAGTGAGCTCTACCAGTAGGCCTAGAATAACATCTGCTTTTCCAGCAGCATAGCTAGCCTCTTCAAATGATTTTGCAGCCAAATTTTGGTCATCATCCTTAACCATGCCTAGATCTTTCTAGGCAATGACCAGACTGGTTGTTCTCTCAGTGATGAGCTCACTGAATGTCTTCATCTCTGCAGGGACTGATGCACTGGCAACTTTATTTTGAGAAGACAACTCCTTTTTCAATTTAGCCAGTACTTGATATCCGTTCAAGTATTCATTGGAGTTGACATTTGGCAGCTTGCTGAAGATTTCAGGGGCAATCTGCTTCCTTTTCAAATGAGACACCACTAAGTGCTCATTTCTCTGTTCTGCCAATTTCTTCTCTTCTTCATCATCTGAGTCATCAGCCCAGTGATCTTAATCCTCTTGGACATTTTCATCAATGTTCTCTAGTCCAGCAACCATCTCAGAGATGGGCTTCTTCCCTTTCAGTGAGGAGGATGGTAGATCTTTTGGTAATGCAGCCTTAGCATCATGCTTGTCTTCAGATACTTGCTCAGTATCTAATTCCTCAGCAATTGCCTGAACAACAAGCTGGAGTTCTTTCATTTCAGCATAAGCTTCCATTTCCTTGATGGTTTGATCTTCAATCTTTTGGGGCTTTGCTTTGGATTCAGCTATTTTTTCTTCCAGTTGAAGATTTAGCTGTTGTTCTTCCTCTAACAGTTGTTTGAGTTGAACAACTCTGGCTTGTGCATCCAATATTTTCTGAGTGTTGTCCTCAGAGTGGTCAACTACTTGTTCAGTAGAGTCTTTTTGTTGGGGAGATGGATGGGTAGATTTCTGAGGAGATGGAGGAGGGGATTTTTGTGATGTCCTCTCAGTGTGCTTTTCAACAACTGATGTATTTTTACCTTGTGCAATCCCTCCTGTCTCTTGTGCAGGGGCATCATCATCATCCTTCTTATCATCCTCATCCTTGTGATGGTCAGAAGGAGGTTCTTCATAGTCATTCTCATCAATCTCCTTCTCTTCTTCATCTTCAGAGACCAGATTGATCACTTCTAGAATAGTGATCATTTGCCCATTCACTTCCTCTTGCTCAGAGGGTATGATTTGTAGAGACTTGGGCAAGATTGGCTTGAATTGCATCTCCATTCTGGTCTGACCATCTGCCTTTTCAAAGGGTCTTCTTTTACAATAGGCATTACCTTGTAACTTAATACTATATTTACATAAAACACTTTGACTTAATAACAAAAAAGAGAGATATTCATTTAGTTCATATAGTACTCTTTTCTTTCCATTGAGTGAGATTGTGTGCCACTTCCTTGATGAAGTCCTTATGCATTACAGAAGCCAAAGAATATTGCTCCGTTGGGAACATTGCATGGACATAATTTTCAAGGTCAAATGCTCTTTCTCTTCTGGTAGGGTGATTAGTGACTCTTGTTATTTCAGTCAAATCAGAGCATCTGAGTCTCTGCCATTTCTTGAAGCACTTGAGATGCTTTGGCAGAGTGTGATTCTTGAAAAATGGAAGCAGGTCTTCTGTTGAGAATGCAGAGACCTTTGGCACACTTGTTTGAGCCTGAAAGAAAGAGTTTTGAGTTAGATTCAAAACTTGTGTAGATATCTGAGTACTAGTGTAGTTAGGTTTCTGAGTTACCTGAATAAGTACATCAGGCTCAGAGACTTGTGCTACTGAGGCAGGGGGTGCCTCAGATATCTTGTTGTGAGGTGGAGACTTGGGAGTCTGGTCCTCATCAACCTTTATTTCTGCTTGAACCTGAGAATTGAAATTATCACAATACTTAGGAAATTTTCATGAAAGAGTTTATGCAATAAAGCTTCAATGATCTTTGAGTTGTTCACTTACTTCCTTAATAGGAAGCTTAGAATCATTTTTATCAGAAACGTTCTTAGTTTCTGGTGTTCTTTCTGGTGATGTTGCCTTGGGGGCTTGATCAATTTCCATGGGTGCAGGGGATGTCGCAATTCTTTCCCCTTGCACTTCTACTTCTGAATGAGCCTGTAAGTAGAAAGTATTGAGTAATTAGAGAAGAGTTCATATTAACCCATAATAAAGAATGTTTATCACTGATTTTTGTATACCTTCACACTAGAAGGCTCAATGACATTTTCTTCAGAAACCTTGATGGTTTCGGGGTCCTTTTCTGGCATTTCTGCCTTGTCTTCTTCATTCTCAGTTGGAGCCTATTAGAAACAAACACTTAAGAGTATTAGTCAAGTTTATAAAGTACTTATCTGAGATGTTATATCTTGAGGAACCATCTTCTACATGTGAGACAAGCTCCTGTTCCTTAAGTGGTGAGGCTATGGAAGCCTCATTCTCAGTCTCTGAGGGAAGCTTTGCAGCTTCCTCTTGTTCTTTTGTTTCTAATTCAGCCTGTAACAAAGAAATTTTAATAAGTAACAAGATTTAAGCATAATTTATCACAAGTAAAGAGTTAAACCATTCATCTACCTGAGCTTTGTCAGGCTGGCTGGTCTCTGGAACTTGTGAAGTTTCCATGCGTTGGTCTTGTTGTTCTTGGACCACTTCTTTGTTGGAAGTTTCAGGTACTTCGGACCTATCCTGAGTGTGCAACTCAGTTTCCTCCCCTGGTTGATCATTCTGAGCAGATGCCTCAGTTTGATCCCTCTCATTGAATTGGGGAACCTGCTCATTTACAGGATTTTCTTCAGCAGTCAGGAGTGCTGGTATGTCAAACTGCAATTCATTCACCATGGCTTCATTATCATCTGGTGAATCATGTGAATTAGATGAATTAAGGTGCGGCTCATCCTGATCCTTTTGTGACAGTTTGTAGTGTGGAGGCAATGTCAGAATCCTCTATTACTATATCACCACTTCTCAAAGCTTCTTCTACCAGCATGAGTGTGTCTTGTCCAGATTCCTTGGACTTAGGTGCTATCTCAGCAAACTCTGTACTAAGTGCTTCTTCAGCAACTTTAGTAATGGGTGCTTTCTCAGCAACCTTTGAAATAGGTGCTTGTTCAGCAACCTGTGGTGTAGGTTCTTCTTCAGATACCTCTATTCTTTCAGCATCCTTAGAACTTGTTGCTTCTTCAGCAACCTTAGCCCTTTTTTATTTCTGTAGGACTTGAGAGAAGACCAATTCATCATCATCAGAGCTCTCATCAGCATTAGGAATAGATTGATCCATAATCCCTGCGGTTTCTGCAGATAGGGCTTGATGCCTGCCACTACTCTCATTTTTACCAATGAGTTCATCAGCAAGGCTTTCCTTGGTAGCATTGATGAGTTCATCAGCAGTTGTATCTTTTGCAGCATTGATGAGTTCATCTGTTGTGAACTTAGCAGCATTGATGAGTTCATCTGCATTGAACTTAGCAGCATTGATGAGTTCATTAGCAGTGGCGGCAGATATATGAGAGTCGATATCCACAATGGGTATGCCTTCTGATTTGCCAGCAGACTTCTTTCGTGAAGTTCTGGGCTTTTTGGTCGCAACGGAATCAGTAACCTTTTTGATCCTTTCTGAGATGCAGTAACCTTTTTCATCATGTTTGTATATTCATATTTGTAGAGCAGGTTACTGTTGGCTATGTCAGCCGTCTCTCTGAGCTCAATGCCAAGCTTCTCCTACAAGAAGCATATCTTCAGTCCATAGCTTATTGACGATTTTAGTCTCAAAGCCTTGAATCTTCTTCACAAATTTCATAAAGGCGTGCTTTTGTTTTGTTGATTCAACAAGAACATCATCACCCAACGTTCTTGGCTTATCTGGTCGGTACCTCCTTGTAGACCATCAAAGTATCTGTGAAGAATGCATGCCAATACATCCCAGTGAACCAACAGATGTTTGGTTCTGATGTCAGCATGTTTGAAGTCGATGGGTGTATCTGATTTTTCAATATCACACACATCACTATATAGCAATATATTCAGCCTCCATGGTAGATGTGGCAATTGATTTTTGTTTCTTGCTGAACCATGATATTAATCTGGGACCAAGAAATTGACAAGTTCCTGAGGTGCTTTTTCTATCAAGCAATGATCCAGCATAGTCAGCATCAGAATAGCCAACTAAACTCAATCCACTGTCTTTTGGATACCACAATCAACTTCTACAGTACCCTTTACATACCTTAATATTTTCATAGCAATGTTGTAGTGTGATTGTATTGGATTTGTCTGAAATCTAGCACACACTCCAACTGCATATTGAATATCAGGTCTACTTGCAGTGAGGTACAGTAGAGACCCAATCAATTTCAGTATAGGTCATTTTGGTTCCAATGCTCATAGGTATCTTAGCATTCTTTTCAGAAGGCTTTAGATTAAACTTGTTGAGCATATCCTTTGCATACTTTGTTTAACTAATAAATATTCCATCATTAAGTTGCTTGACTTGCAATCCTAGGAAGTAGTTTAATTCTCCCATCATGCTCATCTCAAATTTACTTTTCATGAGCTCAGCAAAGTCTTCACAAAGTTGCTTGTCTTTAGATCCAAATATAATGTCATCAACATATACTTGAACTAAAAGTATTTTCCCTTCATGGTTCGAAGTAACGAGTGTTTTATCAACCTCTCCTTTCTTGAAGCCACTTTCCAGCAAGTATTTGGCTAAAGTATCATACCATGCTCTCGGAGCCTTTTTCAGTCCATACAGAGCTTTCTGAAGCTTATAAACCATTCTACTTTATGTGGAAACCTCAAAACCTGGTGGTTGTTCAACATAGACTTCCTCAGCAAATTCACCATTTAGGAATGCACTTTTGACATCCATCTGATAAACTTAAAGTCGTTTATGAGCTGCAAAGGCTAGAAATAGTCTAATTGCATCCAATCTTGCAACTGGAGCATATGACTCATCAAAATCTAGTCCTTCTGTCTGGGTGAATCCCTTGGCTAACAACCTTGCTTTGTTTCTGGTTATTTCACCAGACTCATTCATTTTATTTCTTAAAACCCACTTGGTTCCAATTACAGATATTCCATCAACAAATGGAAACAGTTTCCAGACTTTGTTTCTCTCAAATTGATCCAACTCTTCTAGCATTGCAGAGATCCAATCTTGATCCTTCAATGCTTCTTCTATAGTTTTAGGTTCAATGTTTGAGATGAAACATCCATAAAGAGAGTCAGGATTTGCTCTCCTAGTTCTAACTCCTTGGTTTAAAGGACCAATCACATCCTTGGCAGGATGATTTCTTATCCATTTCATAATGGGTTTTGAACTAGTAGGATCAATATCATTTTGATCTGAATGTAAATCAATATGATATTGATAGGATACTTGTGCAGTATCTGAGATATATGGCACGCGGGAAATGCCATATATATCTTACACTTTTTCAGTGTTAGAGATATCTGTTGAGGGTGTAACTCCCCAACTACTTAGATTTTATTCAACTCCACTAATGGGTGCCAAGGTAAGAAGCTCCTTGCTAGGTAAGGACCAATGAGTAAGAACCAGCGACCAACTACTTCGGTAAGGACCTGCACACTTGAGTGGGGGGGGGGGGGTTAGTGCCCGGTTTGCTAAGTGTCAAACCGGGATGAGACTTTACTCGAGAGTGACTGAAGATCAACTCTGTAATAAGTTCGGGATTGGGGTCGTGATGTGACTTACCTGTTCTTGTGGGGATGTGTGCCTTATTTATAGGCTATCATCAAAATGGAAGGCCTTGCTAGGATTGCGCCAAGTGTAAGGCTACGATTGAGCCACCAAGGCTTGTCTTAGGCCCATAGCCCAATAATGATGCTTAGCCCATGCCACTTTGGGCCTTAGGGGTAGTTTAGTCATTATTGGATGAGTATTTGAGGATGTGACAAGGTCTGCCGAGGTCCCAGGTTCGGAGAGGTTGGTCCGGATGCCTGATCCGGACCGTACTGGGTAGTCAGATGAGGAAGTTCTCCTAAGTCTGCCCATCTCTTCCGATTTGGAACTCTAGGTTCGGACACCCTACTCTCTGGTGCCTGGCTGCTTGGTGACTTGTGAGATCTGCCATGCCGGATCCGAGTGGTTGTCCGTATCGGAGGCCTTGGGTCGGAGAGGGCACTGACTAAGCACTGTGTCTCCTTTCCTAGAGAGGCTCGGACCGAGGTGGGTCGGACCCAAGGTTCCTGGGTCGGATTTAGTAGGCCCCCAGATCCTTTGTTCCTTTCTTTTAGGGTGGGTCGGACCATGGATGGTCAGCCCGGATCGGACCATTGGCTCGGACTAAAGTGTCTCGGATCCTTTGGATGACTTAGGACGCCTTAGGACGCCTTAGGACTCGTTCCTAGGTCCTTTATGACGGATTGGACATATTTCCGTATCAACATATGTCCCCCTAGTTTCCAAGTATCTTAGTAGAAGATAGTTGTGGAACTATTGGTTTGGGAAGCTGTTTTGAGGAAAAAATCCGTTCTTCAGTCCAATCCGTTTCAATCTTGTTGAAAAAAGGTGTAATCCGTACTTCGTGTGGCCATTGACTCAGTCTCTCTCCCCCCCCCCCTTTTTTCTTTTTCTAAAATACCGTTGCCATCCGAGGGGCTGGGTTCGAAGGGCAACGAAGTGAGAAAGAAAAGAAAAAAGGGTATTTGTAAGCGAGACCAAGTTTAGGCTCCGAACATCGGTAGTGTACCTTTGATGAGCTACGGTGGCGGACCGTAGGTGCGTGTCCCATCCGAACCAACCTCTGTGGTCACGGGAAGGTCCGAAGGGTAATTGCTCGAGTATACGAGGTTCCTTGTGTGGGCAAATTATGTTGGACTGAAAAACCCCGAGGGGTCCGGTGAGAGAATCGTCCGGTGCTCTCGTGTTGTCTTCCGCCCGAAAGTGGAGGAGTTGTTGTATTCGTCTATCCGCGAGATAAATTTGTTGTACCAATTCGTCATTTCACTTGGTATAATTGTAGTATGCCGTTGGATAAACCTTGATCTTCGATTGAGATCTAATCCCGAAAAATCGTGACGGTTGATGTTCCAAATATGACCCTCTATAAATAGAGGGGTTGGCAGGCTTCATTTCTCACCGTTAGAGAGAGAATTTTTGCATTCTAAGTACATCCGAAGCGACGTCCGACGATCCGAGGCGAGCAATCAAGAGGTCCGAAACGTGTAATCTCGTACAAAATCCAGACACTCCTATCCAACCATCCGAGTCCAAGTAAGTTCACTTGTCTCGTCTTATGATTAAATTCTCTGTGTTGTCTTTCATCTTCCATTGGCTCGGATGCATGCTTACGATGTGTATTATAGTTCTAATACTCCATACGTTCTCAATGTTGACTAACGCCGAATCAGCATCGTACTGACTCCGAACTAACTTCGCCTGGGAAAGCCAGTAGTGTTGGCTATAAACTGACCACTTTAATATACATAAACGACCTCTCGGACTGCCATCATAAAGCTTACGAAATTGCTTTCTCCTTTCCCTAGGATGTCCGAGAGTGATAGCCAAAATCGATCCGAGGCTGAGGGATATGACTCCGAAGCGATATCTTTAACCGATAGCTCCGAGGAGATTGAGATCGTAGATGACGACGAAGTATTGGAGGTGGAACAAGCGCCCCATCCGAGCCGGGAAGAACCCGAGGTAAGTTCCTTACTTCGGTTAGTTGTTCCGGATCCTGGTCCTCCGAGGCGTCGGGATTGCCTGCGAGTGTCCCATGTGCAGGTTATTGTAGCGGCTCAAGAGACAAGTTCGCGAGTTGTAGGAACTCGTCGCCCGGGTCGGGCTGGCCAAGAATCCGAACTTCCGGTAGAGATCCGATCCTTAATTCGCAACCTTGGTTATAATTTTAGGAGTAATCCTAATCGAGTCCCGTTCGTTCCGGATCCGCAGGCACCGATCATCGAGGAAGTTCATGATACCTCGGAAGCACCTCCCAATTTGGGCATCTTCGAAAGGGTGAGGAGGATCGTGTGCAAGTCGCTGTGCCTCTTCAGACTGTCGTAGAGTTAGCGTCCTCACCCGAGGAAGATAAGGCAGAAGAAGGTGTGCGGGCCCAAGATTCTGGTTCCGAAGCGGAAGAAAGTGTAGAGCTATCCGCTCATATGCTCCGTGTGGAATCTGCTAGGCAAGCAGGGCCGAGTCGGCAGATGGCTGAGGAAGAGCGTCCGGAGAGGCTGAGGAAGGGTGACGACGTATTCCAAGTAAAGTTTCTTCGGTCCAAAGACGAGGTCACTCACCCCGATCTGGAGGGCGAGTTGAATGAGGACGTTACTTTGCCTACTTGTGCCTCAACCATCCGAGCCGAGGAAGTGGATGAGCTCCGGAGGAGATATGAGATCCCGGAGTGTGTGGAGATTCTCATCCCAGACGAAAATCTCATGCGTTCTACAATCCGCCTCCGGGATACATTTGTGTCTATGAGATAAGTCTTCATTGCGGGTGGCGGCTACCCGTATCGTCCGAGATTCTGGAGATTTTGAACAGTATGGGGTTGAGTCCGCACCAGATCATCCCCAACTCCCTCGGAAATCTGATGTGCTTCGGGGTCTTATGTAAATATAAAGGCATCCCGGTCACATTCGATAATTTTCGTAAATTATTCAACATAAGTGTAAGTAATAGGAACACATGGTTCTATACGTTCGTATGTCACCAGGCGTACACGTTTTTTGTTGACCCCCTGTCCTCGTTGGGAATCCAATGGTTTAAGAGGTATATTTTCGTGCGGCCCGCATTGAAACCTGGCCAATCCGAAGAGGAGAGGCCCTCGTGGCATTTTCAGAAAAAGTTCTTCCGAGGCAAGCTGCCAGTTTGGAAGCCACCGGCACGGAACATCCCTTTGTGGATGCAAGCGCTCCATCGCAGTCAAGAGCCGGAAAAGTACTTCTTCCGAGGGCTGATATGTCAGCCTCTTCCGTACCTAGCCGGTTTATCCGAGCCCAATTTTTGCGATGATATGGTTGCCCGATTCGATCTGTAGCTTGTCTATTTATTCTGCAAGTGTAGCTTTTTGTCATTTGGATGTGTAGCTAGCTGGTTTTAACTCTCTGTCATTCGGATGTGTAGCTTTTTGGTTCGAGTATACGATGTCAACCATGCGGGACTTGAAGCGTCAACAAAATGTTGCGCAGCGGAAGGAGTTGGCAGAGGGTTCCCGGACCCAAATTATCAAGACTTCCACCGTACTCCCGATGGAAGAGCCAAGAAATGCTGCCGTGTTCCGAGTGGAGGATTCTCGGAGAGCTGGTGCGGGCGAAGAGGCCCAAACTATCCCTACTCCGGACAAGGGTAAGGTGGTCGGATCTAAGGGCTCAAGGAAGCCTCCAAGATCCGTGTCCTGAGATCCCGCCAGCGGATCGAGCGCTGCAGCTGCAAAAAAGCGCCCCTCCGAAGGTCAGAATCCTCCCGCTAAAAAAGGCAAGGGGAAGATGAGCGAGGCGCCCGAGCTTGATTCGGATGCTGAAGTTGCTCGGTTGGTTGCTGCCCCGGAGTTGGAGCGGATTTCAGAGTTGGTTGGCGCTCAATGCAAGGTAAGTAAGTGTTTTGGTTATTTTGTTATCTTCCTGCGATTCGGAGATATCTAAACGTTTGTGATATCTGTCATTTTTAGCTTGCTGTTGCTGTGGAAGCATGCTCCTTGGTAGCTGCTCGGAGGGCTACCCTAGAAGAGGATTTGGCGGTGAAATTTGCCGGCGATTGAAACGTCCCGGTTGAACAGCACTTCGGAGCGCCTAAAGAAGGCCATAACTGCTAAACAGGAGGCCGAGTCGGAGACGGCCAAGATGAAAAGTGCCATCTATCTTTGGAAACTGACTTGAAAGTGCACCAAGATAGTTTGGACGAGTTCGTGGGTGTCTCTCGGACTTTCAAGGATATGATGCTGAAAGATCTTCTGGTGGTCCGGACAAGGGTTGCCCAAGATTTCCTTGCTTCGGACTCCTGCAAGTTTTTGTTCGAATCGAAGTATGACGAGGCCCGTCAAGATGGGTTCGATGCAGCTGTGCACTAGTGCCGGAGGAAGGGTTGGATACTGGATGACTGCGACTTGGAGGCTAAGGGAGTGTCCGCCTTTAAGAATGGAGATGGATCGGACTTTGCTCTGGAGGGTGTCTTGGACGAAGACCTGCTCAAGTGTGAATTTGTGGAGCTGGTCTGCGATGAGTCGGAGGGCAAGAAGTACAACCATGGCGGTCCGTATCTCCCACCCTTCGTCCCTCGGGTGCTTATGTCCAGTGTTTTCGTTCCTTTGGAGGATCACTTGGAACACAACCGAGATTGGCTGACTCTGCCTGGGCCTGTTCATGGCTTCGATCGCGACCTAGACTTGATGCAGTGATGTCCGGCCTTCCTGAAAGAGGTTGAGGCTCGGAGAGAACGGAGGTTAGCCCAGGTAGCCCAACAGCAAGGTCAAGAGCCTCCGGAGAAGGATACGGGGTCCCCTCTCGGTCTCAACCTAGTTCGTCCGAGCGGCGAAGGCAGTAAAGACGGGGTATGCCCCGGGTTTTTTTGTAGTAGGGTGCCTTCGGGCCTAAAAGCAATGTTGTCCTTTTTGCTCGTCATCTTTTGTTGTATAAACATATACTTGTCTTGATGAATGTTGTTGGTTCGGGCCCCGTGGTGGCTTGGAACTATTTTTATCACTGAAATACTAATGTTGCTGTTTACATTCTTGCGCGTTTAGTTTCGCATTTGCTTAGTAACTCATCAACTCTCGTAAATTCGGATAATGGGTTCGGACCCTTGAGATTCATACCGCCAGAACGTTAATTTGCCTGATGCAAATTCTCCTTTGCGGGTCTTGGGAGACGATCAACCAATGTGCCCATCCGAATCGGAATCCCTAATAAAATAAGTCGGATCACGAACGGTTCGGAGCCACGTCTTAGAGTGACAAGGCTTGCGAGAAGGAGAATTTCCTTGTATTGTGATAAGTAGTGACGATTCGGACGTTGACTTGGTGTGTCATCCCGAGTCATACAGACTTGTGAGATAGTGAAAAGATGATCATCATTAAGTATAGGGTGACTCTATACGAATCACAGTTGCTTCGGATGTTGTTATGTCAGCCCCGAGCTTGATACGTTCGAGTGAGTAACTTAGTCAATGTGCCCGACCGTATGGATGGATTATTGGGTTGGGCCAATGGAAGCCGAAGAGCCAGGCCCATGTTCGGCCCAAGCCCATTTCCGGTAGCTAGCTGGGACACGTATCCACTTCTAATTGGTCCTCTCTTTCTATATATACCCCTGCTTTGTACGGCTTTTCATTAGGACATCTCTCCTTTTTATAGTAACCAAAGGTCCGGAGCTCGAGTCCGAGCGGCTGGTGAGCATGTTTATACCATCACTCTTGCGCTTGATCTTGTCCCAAGGTTTTCTCCGATGCTTCGGAAGTCTACCCGGGTTGGTTCACGGTGAGAGTTTTGGAAATTAAATTACTCGGAAAGCCAGCCTCGGATCTTCGAGGATACGGTCCGTGCCGAGTGAGGCCTGAATCTTTGCCAATCAATTCCTCTGATCGTCAGGCTAATCTTCTTTCTCCGGGGCTGTGGTCTATATCCACGACTTTAGCCCCGGAGAGGTAGATTAGCTGGATGGTTTGGGGATCTTCAAATAGTTGTTTTTGAACCTCAATGCATCCGAGGCATTCCGCTCTGGGTATGTGCCCGGGGGGCGACAAGTCGGCATAATTGGTTTGGCAGAATCCCTTCCAGTATTTTGTGGTTCGGTCGTAAAAAACCGCCCGAGATGTTGGAAGGCTTTCTACCAATCCTGCTGTGTCTAGTTGTTCGTTTCTCGGATTGAGGGAGATGTATCCCTTTTAGTAGGTCTTTTGGTTCGTCCTTGAAGATACGTATCCGAGCAGTTTGGTTCTATTGGTGACTTTGTTTCCAGGATTGAAGGCTCGAGGGAGCTACTTGCGATTCTGGAAAGGAGTCCCCGACGGTGCTGAGCTTGTTTGGAGTCAGATCATTGGAGACTTCCGGAAGTAACCTTTCTGGTAACTCGTTTGTCTTACACCTAAGGTCTTTCGTCCGAGCAGCTCGGCTTTGTTGGTGGCTGCGTTCCAGAATTGAAGGCTCGAGGGAGCGACTTGCAATTCTGGGACGGAGTTCCTGACTATGCCGGTCTTGTTGGGACCTGGACCAACGGGAGCCTCCGGAGTGACTTGGGTTAATCCGACTATCCGGGTTGGTCGCCTTCCAAATACTCAACTGCAGGATGTATTTATAGTATTTGGTAAGAGGCGATCCGGATTGTTATAGTGCTTCTTGCTTGCTTCGGAGCTCTCTTTCGTTTAGAAGTGATGAGGTATCCTTTCTGGAAGCATTGAATGGCCTCAGTTATCTCGTCCGGCTGCTGTTAGTCTTTAGATCGTCCGAAGGGGGCTTCGAAATCTTTGTCAGTAAGCAATCAAAGTTGGGATGGTGGAATTCCTTCTTCCTTGGGCGCCTAAGATAAAGTTAATAGTGCTCGGACGGGTTTGGTTGCAGAACGGGTTAATTAAGAAGCTTATTGTAGAAGTAGAAAAGAGATAGAATAGGAGCTTGTTTTTGTAAGCTCGATTAGGGCTCTTCGGACCCTGACTTTGTAATTCTGTACTCCTGTTTTAATAAAAGCGTATTTGCCTTTGTCAAGGTCGGACACTGTTTGATTTTGTTAATCCGATCCGGATCAGTGTATGATCTAGTTTCGGATCGAGTAGTTAAATATCTTCATGGCCTGTTCGAATCATGAGATTCGAAGGACATGATTATTAACAATGTTTATGAAATCACAGTTGTATTGATTTGACGGAAATCGAATTACAACTGGCTTCGAGGCCTTTTCAAAAAACAAACACAAAAAACAGATCGACAAGATAAAGGAAGGTGACAGTCGTTGCCACACTCCTTCTCTAAGTGTAAAACTTTTGGAGATTCTTGGCATTCCAAGTTCTCTTCAAGGCCCGCCCTTGCTCATCTTCTAGTTCAAAGCTTCCATTAACTCTTGCCCCAGACATCTGATGGTTCACTGGGATGTATTGGCTTGCATTCTTCACAGATGCTTTGATGGTGTACAAGGAGGTGCTGACCAGATAAGCCAAGAACGATGGATCATGATGTTCTTGCTGAATCAACAGGACAAAAGGCTGGAAAATCCTTTTAACTGGGGAAAGAACGCCTTCATGAAGTTTGTGAAGAAGATTCAAGGCTTCGAGCCTAAAATCGCCAAAGGACTAGCTGAGCCAAAGGCCACAGTATGCTATGGTCTGAAGATATGCTACTTGCTGGAGAAGCTTGCCATTGAGCTCAGAGAGACGGCTGAAATAGCCAACAGTAACCTACTCTACAAATATGAGTATACAAACTTGTTGAAAAAGGTTACAGGGTCTCAGAAAGGTTCTAAGAAGCGAAAGTCTGAAAAGGTATCTGAAGAAAAGGTTGCGACCAAGAAGCCCAGAACTTCAAGAAAGAAGTCTGCTGGCAAATTAGAAGACACACCCATTGAGGTTGTCGATTCTCAGATATCTGCAGGCATTGCCGATGAACTGATAAAGGCAGATGAACTCATCAATGCTGCAAAAGAGTTATCAACTACTGAACAAGTAGACTCAGCAAGAGAAAGTGCTTTCAGAAATGTGAAGACTATTGCAGAAAGCCTTGTTGATGAACTCATAAATGCTGCCAAATGTGGTGAAAAACACCAAGCCCTATCTGCAGAAACCGCAGGAGTAATGGGCCAATCAGTTCCTAATGCAGATGAGAGCTCTGACGATGAAGATGAGAAGCTAGTCATCTCTCAAGTCCTAGAAAGAACAAAAAGAGCTAAGGTTACTAAAATAGTAACTGGTGAAAAGGTTTCTGAAGAAGAACCTACACCTCAGGTTGCTGAACAAGAACCTATAGCAAAGTTTGTTGGTGCAAATACATCATCAGGGAACGTTTCTTACGCACAACTTCATAAAGCCCTGATGAGTGGTATTTTAGTGCTGGCAGATGCTGATAGAAACGCCACAACTAAAAATCTGGAAGAACACTCTACTGACCAATCTTCTGCTTCCAGACAACCACAACAACCACAACCACAACAGCCACAAGTTGTTGATGAAATGGTAAATGAACTCCATTTTAAATTACCAGCAATGCTGTATGCTGAAGAAAATCCTGCAAAAGAGCAGGTTCCCCAACACAATAAGAGGGATCAAACTGAGATATCTACTCAGAATGATTAACCAGGGGAGACAACTGAGTTGCACACTCAGGAAAGGTGTGAAGTACCTAAAACTTCAAACAAAGAAGTGTTACTGGAACAAGAAGACCAAAGTATATAAGGGTCACGAGTTTCAGAGACCAATCAGCCTGACATGGATCAGGTAACTGAATGGTTTAACTCTCATCTTGTGAAACTTTATGCTTATATATATCTTGTTACTTATAAAATTTCTTTGTTATAGGCTGAGTTAGAAACACAGAAATAAGAGGAAGCTGGAAAGCTTGCCTCAGAAACTGAGAAGGAGGTTCCCCCTACCTCACCTCTTAAGAAATCTGAGCCTGTGCCACAGGTGATAAATTGATTCTTAAGATAACACTTTTTAGTCATATGTTCATGTGCTTAAAGTAAATGTTTCTAACAGGCTCCAACTGAGAAAGAGGAAGATAAGGCAGAAATGCCAGAAAAGAACCCAGAAACCAACAAGGTTTCTGAAGAACACATCATTGAGCCTTCCCATATGAAGGTATATATATATATATATATGAAAATCAGTGATAAAAATTCTTCACATTGGGTTATCTCAAACTTCTTCTAAATTACTCAATACTTTCTACTCACAGGCTCACTCAGAAGTAGAAGTGCAAGGGGACAGAGTTTCGACATCCCCTGCACCTATGGAAATTGATGAGGCATCAAGGCCTTCATCACAAGAAAAGATTCCAGAGACTGCACAAGTCTCTGAGAGACAAGTATCTGAGCCTCCAATGGAGGTAATTGACCTCTCAGATATTTGATTTATCACTTAAAGTTTTCTTGATAAAATTTCCTAAGTATTGTGATAATTTTAATTCTCAGGTTCAAGAAAGAAAGGTTGATGAGGACCAGACTACCAAGTCTCCGCCTCACAACAAGATATCTGAGACACCAATTGTCTCAGTAGCACAAGTCTCTGAGCCTGAAGTACTTACTCAGTTAACTTAGAAACTACACTACACTTCTACTCAGATATCTATAAAAGTTTTGAAGCTCACTCAAAACTCTTTCTTTCAGGCTCAAACAAGTGCAAAGCAGGCTCCCAAAGATGAGAAAAGGGACCTACTTCCCTTCTTCAAAGCTCAAACCCTGCCAAAGCATATACAATGCTTCAAGAAATGGCAAAGGTTAAGGTGCTCTGATCTCTCTGAAATATTGAGAATCACAGAACAACCAACCAGACGAGCACGAGCTCTTGACTTGGAAACATATATCCATGCAATGTTCCCTACAGAACAGTACACAGTTGCGACTTTATTGCATAAGGATTTCTCCAGAGAAGTGGCACACAGTTTGATACAAGCCTTTGAACAGGAAGATGGTCAGACAAGATTACAGATGGCATTCAAGGCAGTTCTGCCCCAGACTCTGCAATTTATACCTTCTGAGTAAGAAGAGGTTAATGGGAAGAAGATCACTATTCCTGAAGTGATCAATCTTGTATCTGAAGATGATGAGGAGGAAGAGATAAACGAAAACGACTTCGATGAACCTCCCACTGATCATCACCAAAAGGATGACACAGACAAAAAGGATGATGATGATGCCCCTGCACCAGGGACCGGAGGAATTTCACAAAGAAATCATGCCTCAACTGCTGAAAAGCAAACTGAGAGGAAAGCACATAAATCTCCGTCTCCATCTCCTCAAAAGTCAACTCATCCATCTTCCCAACAAAAGTTTAATACTGAACAAGTAGTTGAGGATTCTGAGGAAATCACTCAGAAATTGTTGAATACTCAATCCAGAATTGCTCAACTCAGACAATTGTTGGAAGAAGAACAACAGCTCCATCTTCAACTGGAAGACCAGATAGCCAAATCCAGAGACAAGCTTGACCAACTACAAGATCAATATCTGTAAGAGATGATTGCTTACTCTGAGGTTAAAGAGCTACAGGATGCTGTAAATGCCATCACCAAAGAACTCGATACTGAAGAAGTATCTGAAATTAAGCATGATGCTAAGGCTGCATCATCTTCAAAAGAAGTACCATCCTCCTCCCAAAAAGGGAAGAAACCAATCTCTGAGATGGTTGCTGGACTCGACACAATCGATGAGAATGTCCAAGAGGATGAAGATCACTGGGCTGATTACTCAGATGATGAAGAAAACAAGACTTTGGCAGAGCACCGCAATGAACATCTAGCAGTTTCAAACTTGAAAAGGAAACTGATTGCTCCTGAAACTTTCAGCAAACTGCCAAATGTCCACTCCCATGAATACATGAACAGATACCAAGTACTGGCTTATCTGAAAAAGGAGATGTCTTCACAGAACAAGGAAGTAATTGCCTCCGTCCCCTCTGAAATAGAAAAGTTCACTGAGCTCGTTACTCAGAGAACAACTAGCATAGTCATTGCTCAGAAAGATCTGGGAATGATAAGGGACGATGATGCGTCTTTAGCTAAAAAAGCTTTCCAAGAGGCAAGTTACACTGCTGGAAAAGTAGATGCCATCCTAGGCCCATTGGCAGAGCTCACTGATAAGGACAATGGACTTATCAAGCAAAATCAAGAGCTCAAAGCCGAACTTCAGAAGTTGGTAACTGCCTACAATTATCTACAAGGGCATTTTAACTCTCTCTCAGATTCTTTTATGAGACTGAGTCAGCCAACAATGACTAAGGGGGAAAGAGTGTACAAATCTGGACCTCAAAGTCAGGGGGAATGGGAAGAAGGAGAAGAAAACAAGAAGAAATCTGGAGCTGGTGTGGCTCAGAGAGGAAGAAGAAACATGAAAACTTCCCAGCCACCACTCAGAATAAACGAACCCTCCTCAAGCCAAGCTGCTTTGCAAATAGTAGCTGCTTCCCAGAAACCTACTGAAGGAACTACAATGATAACAAGGGCCATGGCACAGAAACCTCCAAGGAGTACCAAGGCTCCAAGGAGAAGACAAGTTAAAGGGATTGATGAATCTTCTGAAGAAGAAGAAGGTCAAATCAAGTCCTTGGGCAATGAAGAAGGCTGTAAAACTCTCACAAGATCTAATCTTGATGATGATGAGGAAACTGATGAAGATGAAGCTCCTCTTCACAGAAAAAGGAAAATTGAAAGCCTAACTGAGCCCATAGCTGCAAAGCCCCTAGCAGCTAAAACACCCTCTGGAAATAACAAGTCTATCCAGGGTGGTTCTTCAAACAACAACCCCAAAGAGAATTCAAGACAGAGAAGGAACAGACTGAGAGCTGAGCAAAGACAAAGTCAACTTCCACTCAGGCCAGAAGAAGCCAAAATAGAGTATGTGAAGAATGACAATGATTCCTCTGTCTACAGGTGCATCAATCAGAAAAATGGCTATTGGATTCTGGAACTTAAGCATCTACTGGTAAATTCAAGATTTCCAGAACCAATCCATAAACAACTTATGGCATGGAGAAAAGATAAGCCAACCTTGATCAACACCAATCACATTAAAGCACGTTGGATTTTGAAGTTGTCAAGAGAACTGAAGCCATGAGAAAGGACCTCTCTGATGAATGTCCATATGGAAAGCCAGATGATGTGCACAGAATTCTGAATATCACAGGAACAGGCACAAGAGCAAGACTCGCTGTGGAACCCTATGAGTCGTTCTATCTAACTGAAGATCAATACAAGGGTGACATCAGATATCTGAGGATTATCTACGAATACTTCAAGCTTTCAGATATCAGAATAGAGCATGCCTGGAAGTGGGAAAGTATACATGGGTCAAACATTTTGTCAAGAAAAATCCTACCAAAACCTACAAAGAAGTTTGTGGATTTGCCAGAGACACTGAGATGCTCGTCAGAACACTTCTCTATGATTATTCTGATGACATCAAAAGGTTTGGAGATAGGAAATTTGCAGACTGATCCATAGAACAAATGTTGAAGCCTTGAAAAATTGAAGACTTGAAGACTAGTCTGTTAGGATGTTTACTTGGAGCTTGGTTACTCCTGTTGTCCTAATTTACTATGTATTTTTGCTATATTTTTGCTGACTGAGCTAAACTTGTTTTATGTACTAAAGTTATATGTAATCTTTCTTTGTAACTTATCTGAAGAACTTACTCTCAGATAGTATTCTATAAAAGATAACTTGTCAGCAAAGATCACACCTTGTGATTTCGTTGATGTCTACTTTCTGCACTTAATTGAATGATTTGAAAAATCTTAAGAAATGATTAAGTGTTGGACTGTTCACTCATCCAGATTTGTAATAGGTCAGATAGTCATCGTTGACTGATCAAAAAGGGGGAAATTTGTTAGGAAATTTGTTAGATATTTTGTTAGAAATATCGATTTAGATTTTGATCAGCAACATGATGACTTATCTTAGTCTCAGAAAGGTGATTAGTACTCTTGGTTCACTTAAACATTGTAAAAGAGGAAACCCACTAAGTATGATAGTCTAGCTAATCTTGTATAGGATGTTAGGTTTCAAAATGTAATTTTTATTTTATGAAGAAAAGACCAAGAAGAAGACATCCAAGCAGAACAAGTTAACCGACATTGAAGATTTGAAGAAACTGCACAAGATTACTGAAATAGTTTTGCAGATACCTTGGTCAGATATCTTGAAGACACGAATAGTTTTAAACAAGCTGTGTCACAAGAGATATCTGAGAACTAGAAGGTTTTCTGAAAACCAGGAAAGTGCCCACAGATATCTACTCTCAGATACCTTGAGCCTTAACCACATTTCTGGAAAAGAAATATATTGCAACAAAGTTGTTTCAATAAAGTGGTATCTGAAGATTAAAGATAAGGACGTGCAAAGAATCAGATAATACTAGTCTACGATCACGAGCATAGTTACATTGAGGACAAAAAGAAAGACAATGCATTTAATGCACAGACAGAGATGTGCGAATAAAAGCAACGGTACCTTACGAAGAAGAAGACAAACTCATCTGCAGTACTATACACAGATATCAATAGTTTGAATTTGAGCCTAACGGATACTATTCAACGGCATTCAAATTCATCTATAAATATCAATACTTAGACTACTTGAGAAGACACCTTGAACTCCATAAACTCGCTGAACAACATATTCTCTCAAGCAAACTACTTATCCTCAAAGCTTTCTGTTGCGACCAAAGCTCCTGATCTTAAGTAGCACTAAAGTTCTAAGTGTCTTGATCCTAAACAAGCACTGCTATCTATGAAAGAGTTGAATTGAAAGATCAAGTATCTGAGATTCATTCTCTTGAACATTTATCTAATACTTGGGTCAGTAAAAAGAACAAGATACCATACATTGAAAAGTGTATTAAGTATACTTGATTCACAGAGCTATCGATTAGCGAAAAGTTATTAAAGAAGCTCATCGACAACTCAAACCAAAACCAACACCATCATTGGAGTATGTGAAGTACTTAGTTTGAGAAACTAAGGAATAACTCCAAGGTTATTGAGCACGGGAAGTACTTAGCTTGGGAAGCTAGGAATAGCTCAAAAGGTTTACGAGTAAGAAGTACTTGGCTGTGAAAGCCGGGGAACAACTCAGGGGGAACATTTGGTTGGGAACCATTTGTTTAAGGAATCTTAGAATAGGAGTTTTGTAAGGTGACCTCAATTATCTATTCTAGTGAATTCTAAGTCTTTGGAAGACCGAAGTGGATTAGTTGGAGGATTACGCCACCTTCAGATACCACTATACTTGCTGTGTTATTTACTTACATTTCACCAACACACACACACACACTTTAACTGTTTCTGCACTTATCTATCTTAAGTCTTCCGCACTCTGAATCAAAGTATCAGATATCTGTGATATCTACACAGATATCTGAGAAATAGTTTTTATCGACAAAAGTTTTAAAAGACTATTCACTCCCCCCCCCCCTAGTCTTTTACTTTGCCGTGATCTGGACCAACAAGTTTCATAGTTGATAGTAGCTAAGTGGGAAATGAGTTCTACTGGAGTGATATTTGGCATTCCTTGGTTGAAATAAAAATACTGAGTGTGTTCCCAGTTTTGATTCAAGCTTCTCATGATAGTATTAACCTTTTCAGAGTTAGAGTATCTCTCACTTTCACCAAGTGCAGCCATTTCACTCATCAATGTTATGAACCGGAAATCTAGTTCTTTAAGAGTCTTTGTGGGACCTTGTTTAAATTTTTTGAATTTGAGCATCAAAACTTCGAACTTATTTTCCTTTGTTTTCTCAGTGCCGACACAGATTTCTTCAATTAGTTGCCAGGCCACTTTCGCCGTTTTTGCACCCCACAGTTTACACTGTATGTGCTCTGGAGTGGAACGTATGATGATATTACGAGCCTGACCATCCAGTCGATTTCTCTTGGCATCTTCCGATGTGCAGAGCTCTCTGGGCTTTGGCTCGTAAATAACTTGACCAGTAGGTCTTCCACTGGTTGACGCACCTGTTTGTGAGGAACCGCCACTTGGTTCTTCATCAGTGGGAACTCTGTCTCTACCATTAGAAACCTCCATGACCTGCTTGAGTTGTTGAGTGACTATGGGGCCATTTTTTATTACTTCGATCATTTCGTCACTGATGGCTTCTAGGTGGAGCATCATGTTGTTCTTCCATTTCTCATAGTTCTGTGGCTTGAGAATTGGAGCGTCACTTAAAGACATCCTGCAGCAAACACACTTACAAACAAATCAAGTGTAGGCAAAAACAGTTAGTGGGCACTTATTTGGGATCTAGGTTCAGTGAAGAAGGCTTGGGAACCTCCTGCTCTGATACCACTTGTTAGTCCAGATAACGGCAAAGGAAAAGACTAGAGGGGGGAGGGGGAATAGTCTTTTACAACTTTTGTCGATATACACAATTTCTCAGATATCTGTGAAGATATCTGATACTTAATTTCAGAGAGCTGAAGACTTTTCTGTGATAAGTGTACGTGCTCAGCAAGATATAATGTGTTTAAATTCTTAGCAGGATAAACCGAACGATAAGTAAATTACTGAAAGTAAATAACACGTCTTTTATAGTGGTATCTGAAGGTGGCGTAATCCTTCAACTAATCCACTTCGGCCTTTCTCAGACCTAGAATCCGCTAAAACAGATAAATGAGTTCATCTTACAAATATCCTTTCTTGATTCCTAAATACACTAGGTTCCCAACCAAGTGTTCCCCCTGAGTTATTCCCCGGCTCCCAGCCAAGTACTTCCTATACTCAGAAACCTTTGAGCTGTTCCTTAGTTGTCCTAACTAAGTACTTCCTATGCTCAGTAACCTTGTAGTTATTCCTTAGTTTCCCAAACTAATTACTTCATGTACTCCACGCCGTTTAAGGTGTTGGTTCCGATGGTTTTTCAGGTGAGTATTCTTACTAACTTTTCAGTTATTTAGGAATACTCTATAGAATAAGAATCACTTAACACACTTCACAATGTGTGGTGATATGTTCTTTACTGACCCAAGTCTATGTTAAATGTTCTGCAGAGTGAAACTCAGATACTTGATCTTTTGATTCAACTCCTTCACATATAGCAATGCTTGTTAAGGATTAGGACACTTAGAACTTTCGTGCTACTTAGAATTCAAAAGCTTAGTCGCAACTGTAAGCTAAAGAGTAAGTAGGTTGAAGGCTTGTATGCTCAAATGAACAAGTTCGTTCTGTGTGTTCAGTGCGTTATTTGACAGTTTTCTTGAAGTGAAGCAATAAGGTGTGTATATACTCAGCAAGCAATAAGTAAAGTGCAGTAAGTATAACACAAGTCTTTTAATAGTGGTATTTGAAGGTGGCGTAATCCCTTAACTAATCCACTCGCCCTTTCTCACGACTTGAATCCACTAAGACAAGATAATTAGTTCTCCTTACAAAATCCTATCTCTTGATCCCTTTTACACTAGGTTTCCAACCAAGTGTTCCACCTGAGTTATTCCCCGACTTTCTCAGCCAAGTACTTTCTCTACTTAATAACTGTGAGCTATTCCTTAGTTTCCCAAACTAAGTACTTCTTGTGCTCAGTAAGATGAGGACTTTAGTTTTCTCAAATAATCCTTTCCCTATACACGCCTGTTGGTGTTGGTTAGGGTAGTTTGTCAGGTGAGCTTTCTCTATAACTTATTCAGTTATCTTTAGAGAGCTCTTAGAATCAATATTTCTTAATACTCTTGACAGTGTATGTGAAGTTGTTCTTTACTGACCCAAGTCTTGTTGTTGTTCAAGAGAATGAATCTCAGATATCAGTCGCAACTTTATCCTTGGATTCAACTCCTTCATAGTAAACAAATTTTGTTAAGGATCAGGACACTTAGAACTTTCGTGCTACTTAGATTCAAAGTGCTTTAGTCGTAACAGTAAGCTAATGAGAGTAATGCTCTATTCTCTTCATTTGAAAACTCATTCAGTTCAGATCCGTTCAGTTTAGTTCAATTCAGTTAAGTTCAGTTCAGTTTTGCTTAGTTCATTTTTATACTACAATTCAGTTCAGTTCAGATCAGTTCTGTTCAGATGAAGAGAACAAAGCCTAAGTAGTTATGAAGGCTTATATGGTTGAAGATATATTATGATCAGTGTAGTTCAAGGTGCGTAGTGTTCAAGTGTGTCTTTCAATTATTCTAAGTGGTGATATTTATAGTTAAAAATTGTTGGTCCAGATAACGACAAAGTAAAAGACTAGAGGGGGGGGGGGGGGTGAATAGTGTTTTCAAACTATTGACGATAAAACAGTTTCTTAGATATATGTGAAGGTATCTGATACTTATATTCAGAGAGCGGAAGTCTTTTCAGATAAGTGCACGTGCTCAGCAAGCTATAATGTGTGTAAGTACTCAGCAAGTAATAAATAACGCAGTAACTGCAGTAAGTAAATAACACAAAGCTTTATAGTGGTATCTGAAGGTGGCATAATCCTTCAACTATTTGTTCTACTTTGCTAACATTTCTAGCTATATTCCAATCTTTGATCGGTAATTAGTATTAAGCCTTTCCTTTTCGTTATAGGATAGGAGCCATTAAGCTATTTCGCAGATTCCTTACACGGATTATTTGTTAGTAAACTCCCAAAGTGAGATCGAATATTATAGACAATGCAGGAAAAATACAACAAAAATCCTAAAATATACGTTGATTTGCAAGAAGCGGAAAGCTACGTCATGTTCAACCAACACACCTCGGTATTCATAGATATTTTTTAGAAGAAAAGACCAATCCAAAAAGTCATCCTTTCTCAGGACTTGAATCCATTAAGATCAGATATAGAGTTCCCCTTACAAAGTCCTATCTCTTGATCCCTTTTACATTACTAGGTCCCCAACCAAGTGTTCCCCCTGAGTTGTTCCTTGGTTTTTCCAACCATGTACTTCCTCTACTCAGTAACCTTTGAGATATTCCTTAGTTTTCCAAACTAAGTACTTCCTTTGCTCAACGTCTGTTGGTGTTTTGGTTATGGCAGTTTGTCAGGTTAGCAGGATCTCAATAACTTATGCAGTTATCTATGAGTGCTCTGTAGAATCAAGCTTACTTAATACACTTTTCAATGTATGGTAACTTATTCTTTACTGACCCAAGTCTTGATTTTGTTCAAGAGAATGAATTTCAGATATTAGTCGCAACTTTATCTTCTGATTTCAACTCCTTCCCAATATGCGATTCTTGTTAAGAATTTGGACCCTTAGAACTTTCGTGCTACTTAGAATTCAAGAGCTTTAATCGCAATAGTAAGCTAGAGAGTAAGTAGGCAGAAGTCTTGTATGTTTGAAAGTATATCTCAATTGATGTTCAGTCTAAGGTGTGTTTTCAATCATTCTAAGTGGTTATATTTATAGTTGAAAATCATGTCGTTTGAATTAGTATCCGTTAGGCACAATGAAATTCAAAATAAAGATATATGAAGTTATTACGGTAGTGAGCTTTGTCTCTTTTCAGAGATTTCCTCTTTTGCTCAGACATCTCTGTCTGCTTAATTAATGCACTGTACTAACTTTTGTCCTGTAGTGTCAACGAAGCAATGCAAGCTTTCTGAGGCTTTGCAAGTCCTTTCTTAGTGACCTATAGTGCATCAGAAACATATTGAAACGTTTGTCTCTCAGACACTTAGTTTCTTCAAGCTATCTGAGCCAAGGTATCTGAGGACACATTTTTCCTGAGTCTTCAGCAATCTTGTGCAGTCTTCTGATCTTCAACAAATGAGTTCTTCTGCTGGATGCTTCCTTCTTGGTCTTCTTCAAAGATATAAAAATTACATTCAGAGACCTAACATCCTATACAAGATTTGCTAGACTAACATACTCGGTAAGTTTCTTCTTTTACAATGTTGAAGTGAACTAAGAGTACTAGTTACCTTTCTGAGCTAAGCTAAGTCTTTAGGGTTTACTGATCAAAATCTAAACAGATAAGTCATTAGGGTTTACTGATCAAAATCTAAACAGATTATCCTAAAAAATTTCCCCCTTTGTTAAAAAGTTTCCCCTTTTTTAATCCTAAACAGATAAGTCACCTATGACTATCTTTAAAACCTAACATGAACTGGATGAGGAAACAATCCAACACTTAAACATTTCTTATGATCTTTCATTTCTTTTTATTTTAGTGCATAAAGTAAACATCAACCAACTCACAAGGTGTGATCTTTGCTGACAAGTTATCTTTTCATTAAATAGGTATCTGAGAGTAGGTTCATCAGATAGAATTACAAGTGTAAGCACATATAAATTTTACAAAAATAAAGCTTTAAGTACAATCAACAATAATATAAAATACACAACTAAATTGGATAACAGGATGTTCCAAGTGAACATCCTACTAGTTGGTCTTCAGTCTTTATCTTCAGCTTTGATAAACCCTATCACCAAATTTCTTGCAGTCTTTAGAATATTCAAGGATGTAAGTCCGGACTTTCATTTCTGCATTCTTTGCTGCCAAAGCATTCTCCTTGTAGGATTTGGTGGGTAGGTTCTTGATCATGCTCTTGATCCAGAGATGCTTGCCCCATTTCCAGACATGTACCAGCTGCTCTTCAGTGGGTTCGTAATGACCATATATCTCTCTCAAATATCTCAGGTCTCCGAAGTATTGTTCCTTAGTCAAATGAAATGACTCATAAGGTTCAACCTGCAACTTTGTTCTTGACCCAAATTCATCAACAATTGTATGCACATCCTCTGGTCTGTGATAAGGTCATTCTTCTGATAGGTCTTTCTTTCTGGCTTCCTGTCTGACTTGTATCTCAAAGTCTAGCCATTTCTGAACTCTATCTCTGGGCAATAAATCTTGTCTGCCTTTTCTCCATGCCATCATCTGTCTGAAGATGGGTACTGGTAGTCCTCCTTCATTGACTAGTAGATTCTTTAGTTTCAATACCCATTAGCCATTCTTCTAATGAATGCATTGCCAAACAGAAGGATTAATATCATCAACCTTTACATACTAAATCTGAGCATCTTCAGGCTTTGGTGGTGGTAGTCTACAAAACATAATGTCTCTTTCTCTCTTCCTCTTCTGCTTGGATTTCAGACCTTTTAGTGAGGGGTCTTCAGATGGGGTACCTTGTTGAATTGACTTGGTGTTTCCAAAAGGTGTCCTTGCTGGTATAGGAATTGCAGCAATAGGTCCAGACATGCTGCTCAGAGTCTTTTTCTTGTGAAGAGGATTTTTTTCATCTTCATCATCATCATCATCATCTTCTTCTTAATGTATGACCATAAGATCTCTACAGCTTTCTTGTCCTGTTTTCCTTCTCTTTTCAGAGATCTCTCCTTCTTCTTCTTCTTCTTCTTCTTCTTCTTCTTCTTCTTCTTCTTCTTCTTCAGAGTCTTTGACTTGTCTTCTTCTCTTTGAGCTCTTGGCAGCTGTTGGAGGTATCTGGGTCTTTGCCCTTGATCTTGTAGTCACCATATATGTAGTTTCTGACTTGGGATTTTGGCTTGGGCTTCTTCGGGATACATCTTTTCTTTGCCATTTTCTTGTACTCTCCATGTACTTCCTCCCCCCTTAGTCATTGGAGACTAATCAAAACGGCTCAGGAGGCTGGCATAAGAATCTGACAAAGTGTTAAAGTTCTTTTGTAGACGAATATAAAAGCTTCAGTGAGTTGCTGCATCTCCATTCTAAGATCTTCATTTTGCCTCTCAATTCCAGTTTCCTTGTTTGTCAGTTTGGAAACTTCAGCAACCAATGATTGTATCTTTGTTGATGCCATGGTAGCAGTATCATATGCCACCTGCATAGTCTTGCCATCCAAATCTTTTACCATCCTAAGATCTCTATGCTTTAGAACTAGTGAAGAGGTTCTTTTTTAGATTAGCTCAGCAAACTTGGTGAAATCTGATGGTACAGATTCAGTGATTTCCTTGTCTTGATTTTCCAGTTCCTTTATGAGGTTGAGCATAGTCTTTGATATATTCTCATGATCAGTTGTGTGCACTCTAGGAACATTTGAAAAGATGGTGGGAGCCAGGATATTCCTCTTGAGATGTGACACAGTAGTTTGATTATCCATAATAGGATATGTGGTCAGGTCAGCAGTCTCATGCTCCTCTTCGTTGATTTCTTCCTCTTCATCTTCTTCTTCGTCATCCTCCCATGTGTCTTCATTGCCTAGTGCAATAACCATTTCAGACATGGGTTTATTTAATTTTCCAGAAGAACAGTGGGCAAATGCTATCTCAACATTCTTCTTCTTGATGCCATTAGCTTCTTCATCATCCAATTCTTCATTAAGTGTCTGCGCATCAAGTTGTAGTTATTTCTACTCAGCAAGGGCTTCTTCCTCCTTGCGAGACAACTCTTCAATCTTTTTCAGATTGGCTTCCTTCTCAGTAACCATGGTTTCCAACTCAAGGCGCAATTTCTCTTATTCTTCCAACATTTGTTTAAGTTGGGCCACCCTTTGCTCAGCTTCCTGATGTTTCTGAGTGGTGTCATCAGCAACTTGCCCAACTTCTTCATCTTGTTGCTTTGTTGGAGAAGGGTTGGATGATCTCTGAGGGGATTGAGGAGGAGTATTTTTCTTCTCATGAAGCTTTTCAGCAGCCGAGGCATTTCATTGTCCAGTGACTCCTCCTGCACCAGGTGGGGGTGCATTATCATCCTTAGGATCATCTTCCTTACTAGAAGACTCAGGAGGAGACTTGGATCTTTCCACATCATTTTCATCCGTCTCCTCATCAGATAGCAGATCTATCACTTCTTTAATTGTCACAAACTTTCTTCCCACTTCCTCTTGTTCCACAGGTGTTGAAGGAATTCTCAGTGGCAGAGTGGGGTTAGAAGCTAGCTAGATCCTTCTGTTTCTATCTGATTTCTGAAAGTCTTCTACGAGGGTTTCTGCAACTACATCTTTGAACAAAAAATTCATCAAGGTTGCATGATCGTAGTTTTCAGTTGGAAGCAACGCATGAATGTAGCTTTCAAGTTGTTCAGCTTTCTTCCTTTTGATAGGATTATCCAGAATTTGTGCAAGTGCCATCAAATCCTTTCTTCTCAACTTTTGCCATCTTTCAAAGGCAGAGAGATGATCTGGAAGTGCACGATCCTTGAACAACTGAAGCAGATCTTCATCAGTTGTAACTACCCTTGTAGTTTTCTATGAAGTACCCTCATTCTGAGCCTGAAAGAAAATGGAGTTTTGATTAATTATAAAAAATTGGTCAGATATCTGAGTTACAAGTATGTCAGGTTTCTGAGTTACCTGTGTCACAACAACAGGCTCAGATAGTTGAACTTTTGAGGTGGAAGGACCCTCAGATATCTTTGTGTGAGGAGGAGACTTGGGAGTCTTGTCCTCAGCAACTTCCATTTCTTTCGGGACCTGAGAATTGAAAAGTGATTAACACTTAGAGAAATTTACAGAAAGTAACTCAACAGAAGGCTCAGATGCATGTTCTTCAGAGACTTAGTGAGTCTCTGGTGACTTAGACTTTTCAGCCTCACCACTTGTCTTCTCAGTTGGAGCCTTTAAGAAACAAACATAAGGTCAGATACTATGCGATTTTAGCAGATATCTGAAAAGTGTGTGCCTTTGAAAACTAAGTTCACCTGTTGCACATGCTCAGTTTCCTTTGGTATTGAGGTTGTGGGAACCTCCTTTTCTGTCTCTGAGGCAAGCTTTACAGCTTCCTCTTGATCTCTTGTTTCTTTTTCAACCTGTAACATAGAAGGTTTATAAGTAACAAGATTAAAATACGTAGAAGGTCACAAGAAAAGAGTTAAACCAGTCAGTAACTTGATCTATGTCAGGATGATTGGTCTCTGGAACTCGTGGAGATTCCATGTGTTGGTCTTGTTGTTCCTCGACCAGTTCTTTGTGTGATGTTTTAGGTACTTCAGACCTATCCTGAGTTCTGGGCTTAGTTGTCTCCCCTGATTGATCCCTCCCTGATTGGAGTTAGGGAACCTATTGAATCACACGATTTCACTCAACAACACCATCAACTCCCTGATGCATCTCATATGCTCCTACCAAGTATTCATCTCGTTGATTATCAGAAGTTTTGGAGTCTTGTGGTTGTGGTGATCTGGATCTTGGTGGAGAAGAAACATGAGTGATAGTTCTCTCCATATCAGCAACAACATTCAGTACTGATGCATTGGCAGTGACACCAAGTACGTCTGCATCACTCATCAGGGCATCATTTATATCTTGTAGTGTGGATGACCCAGGTAGAATGTTTCCTCTGGACATGGTTACTTTCTCAGCAACCTGTGATGCAGGAACTTTATCAGCAACCTCATTCCTTTCCAAGAATGGGTCAAAGTTCAAATCTTTTGCTTCCTGAGCAGTTAAAGCCTGGGACGCATCTATCCTTTCGGCAGCAAGAGTGGTACCTGCAGCACTATGGTGTGCTGCTTGAGTGGGGGCAGTGGGATCTGCAACACTATGGTGAGATACCCTTATGTCAGTATCCAGAAATGAGGTGGTCTCTGTGGCACATGCCTTCTTCTTGCCCCCAGTTCTACGTTTCTTCTTTGGCACAACATTTGCCTCAGAAACGTCTTCCACTGGCTTCTTCTGGTTCTGCTTGAGCTCACAATTGTATTTGAAAATAAGATCACTGTTTCCAATTTCTTCCTTTCCTCTGAGCTATATTCCAAGCTGTCCAGAATGTAGCATATCTTCAGACCAAAGCTTGTAGTACGCTTAGGCTCTGCAAGATCACCTTTCACAATAGGCTCAAAGACTTGAAGTTTGTCAACAAACCTCAGAAAGATGTACTTTCCCCAGTTGAAGGGTATATCTCTCTGTTCCAAAGTGTTAAGGAATACCATCATTCCCCATCTTTCCATGCTGATCTGGTCAGCTCCTCCTTGGTTTGAATCAAAGCACCTATGCAATACATGGGCTATCTAATCCCAAGGTTCGACAAGATGTTTTCTTCTAACAACCTCATTGTCGAAGGTATCTGGAGTAGAAGTGTTCTGCTGTTTTGGATGAGGTATCTGGGTAGTAATCAGTACCTTGGGTGGGTAACCCAAAGAAATTACAGAAGAATTTTTCATCAAGGTTTCTGTCACCACCTTGGACCTTCGATATTATGCGCACTTCTTCAGTGCCATCATCTTTAACGATGGTGGAATTGTTCCAGAATTCCAACACATCGATTTTGGATGGGTTTTGCGGAGCAAAACTGCTTCATCTTTACCTTTTCAAGAAAAATCAAGCCCACGACTAACATCTGCTTGGTTCTTTGCAGAACCGAGCAGATAAATCATCAACTAGTACTCCTCACCTGAATACTTTATTCCACATAGAGAAGTTGAAATCACCAACGACTCTTCGATTTTTCACAACAATCGCTAGATTTTGCTTTTCAGCAGTTCCAGATGTGGACACTTGGGATTTCTAGGATCTAGCTCTTTTTTCATGCCATCTCTTTAAATAGATGTAGTAGAGAAGTAAGATCGAAAGAGATTAAGGTCGAATTCGATTAAGTGATTCTTTGCATAAAACCTTAGCAGAATTACAGACGATTTCAGAGAAGATTAGCAGAGAAAAGATGAAGTTTTTGTTGTTTTTTGTGCTAGGTAAAACGTGAGTTTAGGCGAAAGTGTTGTCTTTTGCCAAAAACTTCTTTATATAGCAATACAAGTACACAAATGGTTGTGATTGATTTCTCAGCAATGATAACAATCAACACATGTAATTGTGCCCAATTAATGCTATTTGGCTAATAGCTATCTGAGTCATTTTCGACTTTCAGTAACCTGTAACTAGGAGACAAACTGGTTCCTGAGCTTATTAATTAAGTGTCCAGTGTTTTTTGAAAATTATCACAAGAATGGAAAATTTTCAAAACACAAGAGATAGTTGACTTCTGACAGATTGTACTATTGGTCAACTTCTCTTCTTTTGTGTTCCCCCTTACTTAGTGGCCAAACATATCTAAATACCCGTTGTGAATACCATTTTAACCTACTTTTCCACTTAGCCTTGATATCTGAGTTCCCGTCTTAGATATCTCCTTCATTCTTTAAGTGCTTTTCTTTCTCATAAAGCCTTATTCTTCTCTTATTGGCTTACTGAGTTCCCTTCTCAATGACCAATTTAGCACCTTGGTAGCTCCATTAACCCAAAACTATGTCTCAGAGTTAGGAATCTACTTTTCTTCTGAGGCTTTCTAAAGATATCTGCAGGTTGGTCTTCTGTACCAATCTTCAGTATTTCAATATTGCCTTTCTCAACATGATCTCTAATGAAGTGGTGTCTAACATCAATGTGCTTTGTTCTTGCACAAAACTTAGGATTCTGAGTTATTGCAATTGCACTTGTGTTGTCACAGAAAATAGGAGTTTTCTCTTCATTGATCTCATAGTCTCTGAGTTGTTTGATGTGCTCAAATTATTACTTAGTAAACAAGTAGTAAGCAGTTGTTATAGACAGACAAAGCTAAACCACAAGATCGTTCGCTAAGGAGATAACTAAGCTACTATAGTGATGCAGAGCAAATACATAGATGTTTGCAGAAAACAAGAATTGGAAATTTGTATTTTTACCTAAACTAAACCTAATACAGGAAACAGAAGAAAACTAGTTGGTAAAAATCAATGGAGAGAAGAACGAACACGATAGCGATGATCCGGTTATGCTAATTCAATACTAAGGTAATCGTTCATATTTGTCACACAGTCGGTGTACAGAAAGCAATCAATTCAATTCAACCGATTGTAATTTGAATATTTAAAACTAGAGTAATCGTGGATTGTCATGCCACAATCCTTAACCGAAACAACTTTGAAGGTTTAAAACTAGCTTATTGAACTTATTGTTTTACGAAGATTTAAAACTAGACGAACCGATATGAACGAATATAAATCCTAGATTTGAATCTGCATAACCCTCACATAACTACCGGTTCTAGAGAGATTTAACTACTCATGATGGAATCAAAGATGAAAGAAGGCATGGTATTGAATATGCAGAGCATAAACATGGTGACAATTGCATGAGAGATCATACAATTTGATAAACAGAAGAAAACAAAGAATTGTAGATAAGCAATAGAGAGTTATCAATAAATTACCAAAATTCGATGTCAATGATTCTTACAAGATGAAAACCAAGCTCCAAAGATCAATCAATCAATGATAAACTAGGGTTCTTAGGTCCCAAATAGGGTTTAGAATAAGTTATGTTTGAAGTTATGGTGAAAGAAATCTATTTATAGGAGAAAAAACGAAGAAAATGCGTCCAGAATTCGGCCAGAAATCGCCCATCGCAAATCTCGCCGTTAAGCCTCCTTTTTGCTTCGGGAAATTTCGCCGCGGCGGGAATCTCCATTCGCCGCGGCGAGCTTAAAACCTTCGTAACGTTTCCTACAGACAGAATTTTCCAATTCTTCCAAAGGGAAAGTTGTAGCCCTTTGAATTATACTTGCATGGACATCGATATCAGGTCAATCGGACATCATATGAGAGAGTTATGGCCAAAATGGCTAGACTGCTCCGTAAAGTTTCACTTTTGCAAGTTTCGCTGAAACGGTTCTCAAATCTTCGTCCGAACTCCCAATCCACTTCAGTTTTCGCTGTGTTACTCTACATTCAATGATCTAGAACCCATGTTTTCACTCCGATTTTCACCTCCAGAACACAAAAATCCTACAACACACAAACAAAGTACCAAAGCATAAAAACGCACAAAAACACTACAACATGCCAACAAAGACTAACCAAAAGACGATAAAAAAGGTAACATGAGACTCTAAATTATCGTCTCATCATTGTTGTTGTATCCTTGGAAGCACAACACCCAGCAACAATATACTCTGCTTCTATGGTTGAGGTAGCAATTGAGTTTTGCTTCTTGTTGAAACATGATATCAATCTAGTACCAAGGAATTGACATGTTCCTGAAGTACTTTTTCTATCAAGCATTGATCCAGCATAGTCAGTATCTGAAAAGCCAACTAAACTCAAGCCACTCTCTTTTGGATACCACAATCCAACTTCTACTGTACCTTTAACATACCTTAGAATCTTCATAGCAGTATTATAGTGTGATTGCATTGGATCTGTCTGAAATCTTGCACATACACCAACTGCATATTGAATATATGGTCTGCTTGTTGTAAGGTATAGTAGAGACCCAATTAATTTTCTATACTTGTGTTCTTCAACACTCTTATCAGATTCAGTATAGGTCATCTTGGTTCCAATTGTCATAGGTATCTTAGCATTCTTTTTAGAAGGCTTTAGATTAAACTTGTTGAGCATATCCTTAGTATACTTTGTTTGGCTAATGAATATTCCGTCATTAAGTTGCTTGACTTGCAACCCTAGGAAGTGATTCAATTCTCCCATCATGCTCATCTCAAATTTACTTTTCATGAGCTCAGCAAAAGTCTTCAGAAAGTTGCTTGTCCTTACATCCAAAGATTATGTCATCAACATAAACTTGTACTAAGAGTAGTTTCCCATCATGGTTCAATGTAAAGTGAGTTTTGACAACTTCTCCTTTCTTGAATCCACTTCCCAGCAAGTACTTGGCCAATGTGTCATACCATGCTTTTGGAGCTTGTTTAAGTCCATATAGAGCTTTCTGAAGCTTATAGACCATTTTGCTTTCTGAGGAAACTTCAAAACCAGGTGGTGGCTCAACATAGACTTCCTTAGCAAGTTCACCATTTAGGAATGCACTCTTGACATCCATTTGGTAAACTTTAAATTCATAATGAGCTTTAAAGGCTAGAAATAGTCTGATTGCATCTAATCTTGCACCTGGAGCATATGACTCATCAAAATCTAGTCCTTCAGTTTGGTTGAATCCCTTGGCAACCAACCTTTCTTTGTTTCTGGTTATTTCACCAGACGCATTCATCTTGTTTCTGAAAACCCACACATATTCCATCAATGTAGGTAACTAGTTTCCAGACTTTGTTCTCTCAAATTGATCCAACTCTTCTTGCATTGCTAAGATCCAATCGTGGTCTTTTAATGATTCTTCAATGGTCTTGGGTTCAATGTCTGAGATGAAACATCCATAGAGAGAATTTGCATTTTCAGCAATTGCTCTCCTAGTTCTTACCCCTTGGTCTAAAGGACCTATCACATCCTCTGCAGGATGATCTCTTATCCATTTTATAATGCGTTTAGAACTAGTAGGATCATTATCATTTTGATTCATTTCTGTATCATTATGATTATGATAAGATACTTGATATGTATCTAAGATATCTGTCACATGTGTTGTGCTTGGGATATTTGACACTTGTTCAGTGTGCTGGGTATCTGAGAAAGAATTCTCAACAACCTCCTGCTCAGAAACCTCTTCAAAATGAAGATTCTCAGTGACTTCATCCATTTCTGAATTTCTTATAAGAAACTCTTCATCATGTCTTAGAGTCATCTGGTTGTTACTTGGCTTTGGTTGCCCTTCTTCGTCAGACTCATCCTCTAAGTGAATGACAAAATAATTTCCCTCTGGAGATTCTTGTTCAGAATCCTTGATCATAAGTTCTTTGAACCTATATGGGAGTTCTTCATTCAAGGGTAATTTCTTGTTTCCTTCATAGAATACTACATGTACAGTTGCTGCAATCTTTTGTGTCCTTTTGTTGTAGACTCTGTAAGCTTTGCTATTCATTGAATAACCAAGAAATATGCCTTCGTTTGCCTTTGGTTGAAATTTTCTTAGATATTCTTTACCATTGTTAAGAACAAGACATCTACAACCAAACACCCTTAAATGTTTGATACTAGGGGGTCTACCAATCAATATTAATTCGTAGGGAGTCTTTGTCATGGTGTTTGTTGATCAAACATCTATTTTGAGAGTAGCATGTTGTATTTACAGCTTCAACCTAATAGATTTCACTTATTTCAGTGTCAGCAAGCATTGTTCTTGCTCTGTTTTAGTGTCCTTACTGAAGATAGTTGATGTTGTATGCCTTTGCAAGTACAAAACTCTTTTATGTAATGGTTTACAAACTCAGTACCATGGTATGTTCTGATCACAGATACCTTGTTATTTTTCATGACTTCAAGCTTATTCAGCAGGCTTGGTATCTCGACCCTTGCGTCAGATTTATGTTTGAGAAAAACAACCTCAGTGAATCTTGAGTAGTCATCTTCAACAACCAGACCATACTTCTTTCCTGCATAACTAGTTACTGAGGACTCAAAGAGATCCATATGTAATAGTTGCAGTGGCCTCACACTGGAATGTCTAGATTTAGACTTGAAAGATGTTTTGGCTTGTTTCCCTAATTGGCATGCTGAACATACACCATCTTTTCTCTAACAACTACCAATTCTTTCTTGGCTAGCTTATTCAGAGTTTTGAATTTCATGTGACTCATCCTTTTGTGCCATAGCCAATTTTCTTCAGTGTAGCCAGATTGACTCACCATGAGGCATTCTTCAGTTGTGGCATATGCCCAGTCAGAAACATAGAGACTTCCTTTCCGCCTAGCAACCAAGACTACCTACTTTGACTCATTGTCAATCAATTTGCAGAATTTGGATTTTATCTTTACTGAGAACCCCTTGTCAGCAAATTGACTTATGCTGAGAAGATTATATTTCAATCCCTCTACATGTAGTACTCCAGTGATTGTAAGGGCTCCAATTTTTATATCTCCAAATCCTACGGTTGGATTCACTTCTCCTCCAACAAACTAGATATCTGGTACTGTATCACATACTCTGTAGTTAACCAGATTTGCTTTGTCTCCTGTCAAAGTGCCACGTTCGATTCTTATTTAGAGTGTTCTACACAAAACAGGAAACATGGAGTTAGGTTCTCATTCCAACAATGGAACCATCTAGACTAAAGTATCTCCTAGTAGGAATCCACATTTGAATGAATTTCTTAGGGACATTCTTTTGTCTAACAGGAACATAAGGAGGAATTCTTGGTAAATGACTATTATCATTAATATCAAGAACTATTTTCCTTCTTGGAGTGTTCCTTGGTGCACGTCGTCGTGCTTTCAGATACCTGTCAGGTTGTTGAGCCTGGTTTTCAGTGAACTTAGCTTTCCTTATCAGATTTCTTCTAGCCCTGGCATTCAGATTGATTGTGGTTTGTTCTTTCTTCCACTTCTGATGATTGCTGTGAGAAACCCTAGCTTTCATCCATCGTTCTTACTTTAGTTTGTAGTCATGAGCAAGTTGTTTCCCGATGGATTTATAGCCAATGCCATTTCGAGCACGTGGTGCCGACTGAGATTTCCTCTCAGTAGCCTCACTAGTCTCTGGGTCATCTTTCTTTCCAGAAAACGTGACATTAGAGAATTTGCCAGCTCCAACAATCTTCCCTTTCTGAGAGACGTAGCACTATGGGTGGTTACACCTTCTAGTGTGTTGTTCCTTTACAGGAACGTTCCCATCATATTTCTTAGGGACTTGTTTTTCCCTCAAAGGTTTGGTCGCAACTGCTTTTTCCTTTAACATCAACCTTAGCTTTATGACCAATGCTATAGGTTGTTTGGGAATCACCATGCTGACAACTAACAAATGTTTCCCTCTCATCATTCTTGTTCAGAATGACAAAGTTACTTGTCTGAGTGTCTAGCCCATGTCCTCCTTTTTCTGAGGTATCTCTTAAATAAGAGTGTACTTCAGCCAGAGTGACACATGCTTTGGAATAAGATTGGAAGACCAATTCTTTCTTTTTGAGTTCATTATTATCAGAAAGAAGACCTTCACACTTCTTTTGAAGTAAATCTATTGCCTCTTCATGTAACTTTCCTGTCTCAACTATCTGTGCCTTTAGAAATGCATTCTCAGCATCATTTGTCTCAAATAGCTTCCGCAATTGTGAGCACTCCTTTTCAAGAGATTTTTTTTCACCTTCAAGAATTTTGGTTCTAGCTTGGACATACATAAATTCTCTCTCATAAAGATCAATCTCTTTTCTGAGGTGTTCTAGATCTTTGATTCCTTCCTCATCACTCTCATAATTTATAAAACGAGAAATAATAGTTACCTCATCAGCCATTAGGCACGACTCGACGTTCGAGCAATTTGGGTAGATTTCCTCAGCAACCCCACACATCTCCTTTTTCTTTTTGACCAAAGTCAACCATTTCATGAGTGATGCCACACAACACTTTGAAAATCAAACTACTGATATCTGAAACTAGTAATGCAGTGAGCTTTGTGTCTTTAAGGTATCTGGCATGTGGTTTATGAGGAGACTTTTCTCCTTAGTCTTCAGCAATCTTGTGCAGTTTCTTGATCTTCAAAAATTGAGTTCTTCTGCTGGATGCTTGCTTCTTGGTCTTCTTCAAAGATATAAAAATTACATTTAGAGACCTAACATCCTATACAAGGTTTGCTAGACTAAAATACTCATTGAGCATCCTCTTTTACAATGTTGAAGTCAACTAAGAGTACAAGTTACCTTTCTGAGCTAAGATAAGTCATTAGGGTTTTTGATCAAAATTTAAACAAATATTCTTAATAAATTTTCCCCTTTTTGATCAGTCAACCACGACTATCTAAGGATCCTAACATGAAATGGATGAGGAAACAATCCATCACTTGAACATTTCTTATGATCTTTCAATTCATTTATTTAATTGCAGAAAGTAAACATAAACTAAATCACAACGTGTGATCTTTGCTAACAAGTTATCTTTTACAAAGCAATATCTGAGAGTTATTTCATCAGAGAGATTACAAAGAAGATTAGAGATAACTTTTACAAGGTATATCAAAAGAGTACAGTCAGGAAGATACAAACGATTACATTGTCAAGAAGAACAACAGGAATAACCAAGTTTCAAGTGAACATTCTACTTAACAAGTCTTCTTCAGCAAGCAAGTTGATCAGTCTGTGAAATCCTTCTGTCCAAATCTCCTTATGTCATCTGAGTAGTCATAGAACAGAGTCTTGACTATCATCTCAATATTCCTTGCAATGTTGCATATTTCTCTATAGGATTTGGTAGAATTCTTCTTCACAAACTGTTTTATCCAGATATACTTCCCCCATGTCCAGGCATGCTCAATATTTATATCTGATAACTTGTAGTATTCATAAATGATCTGTAGATATTTGATGTCACCCTTGAATTGTTCTTTAATCATGTAGAATGACTCATAGGGTGCCACAGCAAGCCTTGGCCTTTTACCTGTCCCAGTTAGATTTGGAATTCTATGCACATCATCATGTTTACCATAGGGACATTCTTCAGCAAGAACTTTCCTCATGGCTTTTTGTCTTGTTGTCACTTCAAAATCTAGCCAGTTCTTGACATGGTCTCTTTTGACCAGGATAGGCTTGTCCATTCTCCATGCCATTATTAGTTGCTGATAAATAGGTACTAGAAATCCTCCATTATTTACTAACAGATGCTTGAGTTCAAGTATCCAGTATCCATTCCTTTAATGGATGCATTTGTAGATAGAAGGGTCACTGATGCGTCAAATCAAGACTTTAATTTGTCTGTAGCCAAAGGCACAAATCAAGATCACTATAAAACCATAGTTAAGTGATGAGTTGCCCCGAGTGTCGTTCTCGAAGGACTTGACTAAGCTTTGTTTGCAAATAAAAGTTTAGTTAATCGACTGGAAAGCAAGTAAAACATGTAACATATATTTGTGATATGTTTGTGCTTCAAAATAGATGTAACTCAAGGTTTGTTATGGAAAAACAACCAATCAACTCTTTCTCAATCCCCCTAGAAACAATCATACAAAGAACGCGCTTTATCTCTATAAAGAAATAAAGGGCGGTGATAAGTAATTGGTTTGTGATAAGTAAGGTTTCCAATTAAGGATAAGACCTTTGAAAGTGAAATCGTTTAATGAATGTAGTAGAGTCGACATTGAACTACAAACGATTCACAAGATTCAACAAACAGTGAAGCTATTTAAATTCATTCGAAAGATCCTATACTGGCTCCAATCCCTAAATTCTTACCACCGACCCATATGATGATTAAGGCTCTGTTCTTTTCAACTGAAATTCTTGGTCAATCGAATCGAATGGAATGGAACTGAATCGAATCGAATCAGGCATCGAGGCGAATCGAACTGAATCGAAACTAATCGAATCGAACTAAAGAAATTATTATGTAATAATAATAACAATTATATGATGGTATATATAATCACAATTAAAAAAATATATTATTTTTGTCATCTTTCTCACATTCTTCCTACTCTTTTTTCTGTCATTTTACATTTTTATTTATTATTGTATAACAAACTTTAAAACCAGCCGCGTGGAAGGTACTTTATACGATGCCTCAAATGGAAGACACATATCAAATATAAGTGATTGTTGCTACCTTCACTCTGCATAATTTTATGCGCATGTGTAAACTTGAAATACCAGTTTTGCAACATGATATCAATGTCCAAGGTGGAGTGGATAATGATTTATTGAACCCGACAAGGAAAGAAACGATGAACAGGGTGCGCAAGGAGATGACATTGAGAATTTGGCGCTCTATTCCAGGCAATATAGAGCCCGAGGAAGATAATATAGAGGAATAAATGCCATTTTTCAATATTTGTGATATATAATATTATTTTTATAAAGTTTGGTCCGATTTTTGGTTTGGTTTAACTTGTTTTGGAGTTTTTGAACATGTAGATTTTTTGTTAGTTCAAATTGTAACTATACTCTTTATTTCATTGATCTACTAAAAGTCGTATTAAAAAGAAAGAAAGAAAAAAAGTTGAAAATAACTCAATTGGATAAATTTTCTTATTTTCCTCGTACAAAAGATCGGGTGTGTAAATAAATGATAAAATAATATTAATAATAATAATAATAATAATATTATTATTATTATTAACAACAACAACAACAACAACAACAACAACAACAATAATAATAATAATAATAATATGAATTTAATGAATCGAATCGAATCGAATCAATGAATCGAATCGAATCCCATCGAATGGAATCGAATCGAATGAGTTTTCAGTTGAAAAGAACAGAGCCTAACTACGCGATCCACACATATCCAACATGCAAAAAGCGTATACACAAATCATTTGAAAATCTATCTATCAAACAAAAGATGTTCAGCCAATTACCAAATTGTCACGGATTTGATTCCACGGATGAAAAGCTTCAATTGAATTCGAATAAAAATCAGAGACCCAAACCATTCAAGGGTTCTCAATGTTATACAATAATCATCCAAAGGTTTGTTACAATTGTTTGATGTAAATCTAGGATTCTTGGAAGAGAGAAAAGTAAAAGTTTCAAATGGGGAATTACAATCTGGAATGAAGTTAGATGAAAAAGAAACGCAAAAACTGAAAATATGGAAGAAAACGTGAAATTGGCGTTAGAAAGGGGCGTATGGGGCGATCGCCCCAAGCATTTCTGGCGTATGCCCCTTCTGTAGCTGCGTCCAGAGCTTGGGGCGGTCGCCCCGCTTCCTTTGGGGCTCGATTCGCGACTTTTTGTCCATTCTTGATCCGTTTGGCATCCCGGGCACCTTCGTGGCACCTATTTGGAGTCTTGGAGCTTGTCATCCCCGACATAGTGCATAGAAATGGAACGTTTTGGCTCCTTTTTTTGACGGAAACAACTAAAACCTGAAATCAAGGGGAAAACACATAAAACGCAAGAAACAACACAAAATATATACAAAACACAACTAAACATAACTAAACAACTAATAAAAAGGGGTTAAAAAGGGGTAAATGTGGTGTCAAAATACGCCTCATCAAACTCCCCAAATCGAACCTTTGCTCGTCCACGAGCAAACAAACTACCAAAAAAAGAAACTAAACTCTAAACCACAAAGACACACAACACAAAGAACGAGTCAACATCCAATTTACAGAATCTACATTTGTAAGAGACAAACTCGAGAGATGCAAAGATTTTGACTCCTTACCAACGTTGGTGGAAAATCAAGCAAAAATCAAACTAGTTCGTTTCCAAAGTAAATGAAACTTAAGCCTATCTTGGTAGTCTCTCACATGGAAATTTTATAAATCAACTCTCACTCATTTGGACAAGTCCAGGATTGGGTAACACTCGAAAGTAAAGCTGGGAAGGTGGTTTTCACCACAAGTTGCCAAAAATCTCTTATGCAAAAAATTTCTTTTTAATAGGTCCAAAGGGACTTTAATTCAAAGACTAGAAATAGAGACATGCTACTCCGACTACTGTTCCCTTTTGGGCTTTCAAAATTTCTCAAAACCTTGCACACTATTTTTTAGAGTTACCCGAAATTGTTGTGAATCTGCGGGTAAAATCACTGGTGTTGAACCTCGTTACTAGCAAGGACTTATTCCGCATGTGGCTCCCGTCCAAAGCTTTCGCTCATGTAGACTTGGAATTCCACATGACTCACAACTTTGGGTTTGAGTAACTCATGTGCTTATTTGTCCTCATTGGGATCTTTTGGCTTCAATTTTGCTGGTGTCCATTTTACCGAAGGTCTGCACTTTTGTGCGTGTCGGTTTAGCTACGTGTCATCAACCTTCACGGTCACATGGCTGATAAAAGGCCACGCCAACACGCCCAACACGATCTATGGTGATCACTTAAGACCATGGAAACACCTCGAGCCTTGTTTAAAAAATATTTTTGTTGAGAACATAACTCAGAACTACACATCTCTCGATCAGTCATAAAAAATATGGAAATCCCCTTTGGAAGGGTATCAAAAGTGCAAAACATGCTGTTTTTCGTTCTCATCTAATCAGAACACTGGCGCAACAACTTTAAATGAAATTGCACATCCCAGGAGTCGCACAAAACAATTCTTGCCGGTATAATATTTTTTCATCTACTCAAATAAGGCTCCTCACAACTCGAAAAATTTTAGATTCAACAACCATTACTGATCAGTATATACTCAAAACTTAAGCATCAAAAGAGTTTGTCACGAACAAAGGATGTTCGACTTGAAAGTTCGACTCAAGACTGGCAAAAAATTTCAAAAATAGGCCAAAAAGAAACACAAAACATAAACAGATAAGGCATATCGACCGCAAATAACATGCAACCCTATGTCGCTCACCGACCACCACTAAGAAAGTAGTAAACAAAGCAAGGCACACGGGCCACACATAGACATGCAACCATATGTGGCTCACCGACCACCACTATGAAAGCGGTAAACAAATAAAAACCAAGAAAAACAGAGAAATCCCCTACCCAAACCTGAACCTCAGCTCATCCCCGAGCGTCAAGCACAAGTGAGGATAGAGGAAGCAAAAAAAGATCCCCATTATTATTTCTAACTACGAAAGCAAATAAAATCTTACCCACGGGTTGCCTCCCGCAAAGTGCCTTTTCATATAGTCATTGGCTCGACAATGATCCATTGCTGTTATCCTTTCTCATTCGGGAACGAATTCTGAGCAGGCATTGAGCCTACTTGGAGTTTCCAGTGAATTATTTCTGCTCCATTGTTCGTCGATCCCATAGTGCTCATGTGATCCTGCAACCGAGTACGACGAGAGATAATATGTTCAAGTTTTATCACATAACACTCATAAACTAAAAATAAAGAGGAAGGGCATAAAGGATCAACAAAACTCCCCTCAGGAACCGCTACATGTGTGGTGTCGAGGTGATGTGGCACATGGCTCTCTACAAGCTCCGGTAACATGGAAGTGCTTTCAATATCCTGGATATACATGCCTCCATCATCAAGGACGGAAGAAGTCACTTTCATCTAGCATAGTAATGGAATATGACATCTCTTCTTCCATCAGCTCAGACTCGTCCTCTTGAATCAGCCATGTTGGCATGCACCCAAAGGAATGCATCCTAGACAGTTCAGCAGTCTTTTGAAAGAACGCTCATGCCAGGTCTAGATCCACACTCTCAATGTAACCACCGGCGAGAGCATCCACTAGCTTCCTATTGTCCCCTTTAAGCTTCTTGCGAAAATAGTACATCATGCCCTCCTCGGGCAAGTCATGATTTCTCCATTCTCCCTCAAATTCCATATACCTGTACCAAGTGTCATGGAATTTCTCACTCTCTTTTTGTTCGAAGTTTAGGAGATTCCTCCTGGCGATGCAATATTTCTCATCATGCCCATATCCTCCATCATCACAAACTTCGCAGTAAGAGCCATCCATAATGCCCTACACACACGGAAACAAGAAACCTGGAGTAGTTCTGCCAAACTAGTACGAATAAAGAAATCTAACTAATATATACACAAGTCAGAAAAAACAAAAATCACAAAAAACAAACTCAAGGAGTCAAGTCCCCTATGGCGGCGCCAAAAACTTGATTCGCCAAATCAAGTCTTTAATTTGTTTATAGCGAAATGCACAAATCAAGATCACTAGAAAACAGTAGTGAAGTGATGAGTTGCCCCGAGTGTCATTCTCAAAGGACTTGACTAAGCTTTGTTTGCAAATGAAAGTTTAGTTAATCGACTGGAAAGCAAGTAAAATAGGTAATAGAGATTTGTGATAAGTTTGTGCTTCAAAACAGATGTAACTCAAGGTTTTATATGAAAAATCCAACCAATCAACTCTATGTCAATCCCCCTAGAAACAATCATACAAAGAACGCTTCGCTTTATCTCTATAAAGAAACACAAGTTGGTTGTAAGTAAACGGTTAATCCTAGCGAGTAAGGTTTGCAATGAAGGATAAGACTTTTGAAAGTGAAATCGTTTAATGAACGTAGTAGAGTCGACATTGAACTACAAACGATTCGCAAGATTCAACAAACAGTGAAGCTATTTAAATTCATTCAAAAGATCCTATACTAGCTCCAATCCCTAAATTCTTACCACCGACCCACAATATGATTAGCTACGCGATCAACACATATCCAACATGCAAAAAGCGTAAACACAAATCATATGAAAATCTATCTATTAAGCAAAAGAAGTTCAGCCAATTACCAAATTGTCATGGATTTGATTCCACGGATGAAAAGCTTCAATTGAATTCGAATAGAAATCAAAGACCTAAACCCTTCATGTGTTCTCAATGTGATACAATAATCATCCAAAGGTTTGTTTCAATTGTTTGATGTAAATCTAGGGTTCTTAGAAGAGAGAAAAGTAAAAGAGGAATTTCAAATGGGGAAATACAATCTGGAATAAAGTCTGATGAAAAAGAAACACAAAAACTGAATATATAGAAGAAAACACGAAATTGACGTTACAAAGGGGCGTATGGGGCGATCTCCCGAAGCGTTTTGTGGCGTACGCCCCTTCCGTGGCTGCATCCAGAGCTTGGGGTGGTCGCCCCGCTTCCGTTGGGGCTCGATTCGCGACTTTTTGTCCATCCTTGACCCGTTTGGCATCCCGGGCACCTTCGTGGAACCTATTTGGATTCTTCGAGCTTGTCATCTCCGACATAGTGCATAGAAATGCAATGTTTTGACTCCTTTTCTTGACGAAAACTCCTAAAACCTGAAATCAAGGTGAAAACACACCAAACACAAGAAACAACACAAAGTATATACAAAACACAACTAAACATAAGTAAACAACTAATGAAAAGAGGTAAAAAGGTTTAAATGAGGTGTCAAAATATGCCTCATCAGTCACAGTCTAGCTTCGCATACTCAATCAGAGCATCTTGAGGCTTTGAAAGTAGTATTCTACTAAACTTTATATCTCTTTCTCTTTTCCTCTTCTGTTTGGAGTTTTCCTTTCTTGGTGGATTACTGCTTGAAGAACCTCTCTGGATAGACTTGGTGTTTCCTTAAGGTGTTTTGGCTGCTAGAGGAACTGCAGCTGTAGACTCAGATGGGGTATCATCCCCTTTTCTTGCTCTGTGAAGAGGAGCTTCATCAGTGTCACTGTCCTCATCATAATCTTCTTCAATTTTAGTGGGAGATTTGCAACCTTCTTCTTCATCATCATCATCATCATCATTTCTTCTGTACTGTCTTCTCCTTGAGTCCTTGGTTGCTCTTAGAGGATTCTGAGATTTTGCCCTTGTAACCACTCCTTGTGTAGAAAGTATTTGAGTGGTAGGCACAATCTGCAGATTTTGACTTTGACTAGGGGGCTCATTGATTATGAGTTTGGCTTCAGTCCTCTTCCTTTTGTTGTGCCCTTTAGTTTGATGAGAACTTTCCCCCTTAGTCATGTTTGACTGATCAAGAAGTTGAACAAAGGATTCTGACAGAGAATCAAAATTCCTTTGTAGCCCATTGTATGCAGCTATCAGTTGCTGCAATTCAGCTTTGAGGTCCTAATTTTGTTTAATGATGCCTGAGTCTTTGCGTGTTAGCTCAACAATGGCTACACTTGTGGCATCTACCTTTCCAGAGGCATAGTATGCTTCGTTCAAGGCTTTCTAGGCAAGTTGAAAGTCATCATCCCTTACCATTCCTAGTTGTTGTGCACTTAGATATTTCAATTACCATTGTAGAACCCGTAATCCCTAAATACAATCATGATTAAATTTATAGTTGAAAGTCCTCAAATCCACAGTTTATAGTGGAAAGCTGACTCAAGATGTCGTTGTTAGGAATATCTGTTTAAATTTTAATTAGTAACCCTAATGACTTATCTTAGCTCAGAAAGGTAACTAGTACTCTTAGTTCACTTGAACATTGTAAAAGAGGAAGCTTACTGAGTATGTTAGTCTAGCAAATCTTGTATAGAATGTTACGTCTCTGAGTGTGATTTTTATATATCTTTGAAGAAGACCAAGAAGCAAGCATCCAGCAGAAGGAAGTCATTTATTGAAGATCAAAAGACTGCACAAGATTGCTGAAGACTAAGGAGAAGTGTCTCCTCATAAACCTTGGCTCAGATACCTTGAAAAAATTAAGTTTCTTTGGAAGACAAGTATTTCAATAGGTTTTTGATGCACTATAGGTCACTGAGAAAGGATTTGCAAAGCCTCATAAAACATGCATTGTTCCGTTGACACTACAGGATAAAAGTTAGTATAGTGCATCAATTATGAAGACAGAGATGTCTGAGAAAAAGAGGAAATCTCTGTAAAGAGACAAAGATCACTGCCGTACTAACTTCAGATATCGATAGTTTGAATTTCATTGAGCCTAACGGACAATATTCAAACGGCATGATTTTCAACTATAAATATCAACACTTAAAATGCTTGAAACACACCTTAGACTGAACATCATTTGCGAAACACTTTCAAGCATACAAGCCTTCATACCTACTTACTCTCTAGTTTTCTGTTGCGACTAAAGCTCTTGAATTCTAAGTAGCACGAAAGTTCTAAGTGTCCTGATCCTTAACAAGAATTGTATATTGTGAAAGAGTTGAATCCAAAAGATATAGTTGTGACTCATATCTGTGATTCATTCTCTTGAACAACATCAAGACTTGGGTCAGTAAAGAACCACTTACCATACATTGAAATGTTTATTAAGTGAGCTTGTTTCTACAGAGAACTCCTAGATAACTACATAAGTTATTAAGAGCCTGTTCACCTAACAAACTACCATAACCAGCAACACACAGGCGTTGAGCATAGGAAGTACTTGGCTTTGGAAGCTGAGGAATAGCTCAAAGGTTACTGAGTAGAGGAAGTACTTGGTTGAGAAAACCCGGGAACAACTCAGGGGGAACACGTGGTTGGGAACCTAGTGGTAAAGGGATCAAGAGATAGAACTTTGTAAGGGGAACTCAATTTCTTATCTTAGTGGATTCAAGTCCTGAGAAAGGGCGAGTGGATTAGTTGAGGGATTACGCCACCCTCAGATACCACTATAAAGCTTTGTGTTATTTACTTACTGCACTTTACTTACTGCTTATTTATTGCTTGCTAAGTACTTACACACTTTATAGCCTGCTGAGCACGTGCACTTATCACAAAAGTCTTCCGCTCTCTGAATATAAGTGTCAGATACCTTCATAGATATCTGAGAAACTGTTTTATCGTCAAATGTTTGAAAAGACTATTCACCCCAACCCCCCCCCTTACCCTCTAGTCTTTTACTTTGTCGTTATCTGGTCCAACAAGTGGTATCAGAGCAAGAGTTTCTTTAACCTTCTGCACTAAACCTAGATCCTAGATAAGTACCCTCTAACAGCTTACCTTGTACACTTGCTTTATTTGTTTAGTGTTTGCTGCTGGACGTCTCTGAGTGATGCACCCATTCTCAAGTTAGAGAACTATGAGAAATGGAAGAACAACATGATGCTTCTCCTGTAAGCTATCAGCAACGAGATGACCTATGTGATAAAGAATGGCCCCATTTTCATTCAACGAGAGAATCAAGTCATTGAAGTTTCAACAGGTCAAGAAAATGAGCCCATTGATACAGATGTTGCTGGTTCCTCCACATCTGGTACAACATCGAGTGCAAGACCAACTCGTGAAATTGCATATGAACCAAAGCCCAGACATCTCTGGACATCGGAAGATTCCAAGACCAACCATAGATTTCTGGAAATGGAAGATTGCTGGAGCTGGCAAATTCTCTAATGTCACATTTTCTGGAAAGAAAAATGACCCAGAGACTAGTAAGGTTGCTGAGAGGAGATCTCAGTCGGCACCACGTGCTCAAAATCGCATTGGCTATAAAGCCATCGGGAAACAGCTTGCTCATGATTACAAACTAGAGCAAGAACGATGGAAAGCTAGGGTTTCTCACAACAATCATTAGAAGTGGAAGAAAGAACAAACCACAAGCAATCTGAATGCCAAGGCTAGAAGAAATCTGACAAGGAAAGCTAAGTTCGCTGAAAATCAGACTCAGCAACATGACAGGTATCTGAAAGCACCACGAGGAGCACCAAGGAACACACCAAGAAGGAAAATAGTTCTTGATAACAATGATACTAGTCATTTACCTAGAATTCCTCCTGATGTTCCTGCTAGACAAAAGAATGTCCCTAAGAAATTCATTAAAAAGTGTATTCCTACGGGGAGATAGATTAGTCTAGATGGTTCCATTGTTGGAATGAGAACCTAACTCCATGTTTCCTGTTTTGTGCAGAACACTAAAAAAAAGAATCCAACGTGGCATTTTGATAGTTGATGTGGGAAGCACATGACAGGAGACAAAGCAAATTTGGTTAACTACAGAGTGTGTGATACATGACCATATATCAGATTTGCAGGAGGAGAAGTGAATCCAACCGTAGGATTTGGAGATTTGAAAATTGGAGCCCTTACAATCACTGGAGTACTACATGTGAAGGGATTGAAATATAATCTTCTAAGCATGAGTCAATTTGGTGATAAGGGGTTCTCAGTGATGATCAAATCCAAATTCTGGAAATTTATTAACAATGAGTCAAAGCAGGTAGTCTTGGTTGCTATGCGGAAAGGAAGTCTCTATGTTGTTGACTGGGCATCTGCCACAACTGAAGAATGCCTCATGGTGAGTCAATCTGGCTACACTAAAGAAAACTTGCTATGGCACAAAAGGATAAGTCACTTGAATTAAAAAACTCTAAACAAGCTAGCCAAGAAAGAATTGGCTGTTGGATTACCTAAGATGGCAGACAGAAAAGATGGTGTATTGATGTGTCAAGTCAAAGTTTAAATTTGTTTAAGCCAAGAGTTAATTTTCAACACTACGAAAACTGGTAGTGCAGTGAAGTTAATAACCCCGAGGTCAGCCTCGAAGGACTTAACCAAGCTGAGTCTTGTTTACGAATATAAGTAACAGTGTGGAAACACTAAATGGTTATTTGCTTCGGTAACAGATTGACTCTTATTATCTATCAACTATTCGATCTAACTATAAAACAGATTAATCTAAACATTGATATGAATGAGGAGAATTATGGTGTGGTGACAGAAGACAAGCTAGCTAGTAGGAAACATGCAACTATAACCATGTCAATTTACTCTAGTTATCACTGGAACATGCTCTACCGATTATTACACTGCTCTAGACTCTTCTAGGCAGACACCTTATGTCACGTAAGGTACGGAGAACTATGACAATGAACTAACTCAATTTGTTCTATAAAACAGATAGCATTAGTGAAGGCGTCAATTTCACTAAGCTACAATTAATAAACTAATGTAGATATTACTGTTTGTAGCGAACCAATGTATATAGCAAGACGCAAGACGTTTTCTTATAAGTGACCAGATGCTTAATCTATTGGTGATTTCGATGTAATGAATATCAAACAGAATACCACATACGCAATTAATCAAAATACCACAGAGTAAATCGCATCTTATGTATATAATCACATGAACCCTAACTAGCATGCATTGAATATGTCACCACCCCATAATCAGGGTGTTTAGCTACTCATGACATGCGAAGACATAATCAATATCGTAATTAAACATGCAACAAACATAATCTAATACTTAAAATCAAAGATTCGAACAGTGATACAATTGTTACCCTTCGTGTCACAAACCCTAGGTAGAATTGAGAACTTGAATCAAATCAATGCAAAGGGTAGGTAGATAACGCTCCCAATCAATTGACAATCGTCGGGTTACAAGAAGAAATCGGTTCAATTACCTAGATAGGTAATTGCATTGGAAATTAGGTATAGGTTGAGAGCAAAGTATGAAAACTTGACAATAGATGATATTCAAAACTAATTTTGTCTTCTTCTAACTAATAGAATGTAAAAAACACAAGTCTCGACGAATTAGGACTCTAAACACGATCTGGGGAAAATTAAAATTACTGGCGTCGCCAGCCAGTTTACATAAAGAACTCGCATACGCCAGTTTTTCCTGGAAAGACCATTATGCCCTTTTGACTCCTTTCGACTCCAATTCTTGGTATTTTGGCCTTCCTGCTCCTCTTCTAGCATCCATACGAGGCATTGGAACTCCATATCTTGTATATGCATGTAAAATACACAATTTTGCCTTCAATTAATGCAATTTAGCCAAATACCTACAAAACTCACAAAGAACAAAAACTGTACTCAAGGATGACAAAAAGACGGTAAAAAAGACCAGATGAGATGGTGTAAAATCGACTCATCAAACTCCCCAAACCAAACCCTTGCTTGTCCTCAAGCAACAGACTCTCTAAACAACCTAGAAAAACAAAAACACATAGACACAAAAGTAAAGTCTAGCTCCCAAGCTACCGAGTCAACGATTGCAAGTAATAAGCCTAAGAAATGCAAGAGGTTTGACATCACACTGACATTCACAGAATCACATGCACAAGTCTAAAAAGTTCGTTTCCCGAGTAAATAGAACTTGAGTCTAACCCGGTAGTCCCGCATAAGTGGATCCTATGCAACTAATCTCTCACACTCCTAAAAGTGTCCAGTAGGGGGTAATCAATCAAGAATATAAAGAGAAAAGGAAGGTGACTCACGTGACAAAGTTGCCTCAAATACCTCATGCAATGTACTCAATCAGTTAAGTCAGAAGGGACTTTTATCATAGCTCTATCAATCAGCAGTAAACTTATGAAAAGGCAATCGTTCTCTCTTTGTTTCAATTTTTTATTTTTTGCATACTCCTTTTTTGCAGTCTTATATATGACCCATATGCTTATTTTGTGTCAATTTTTTGGTAGTGTCTGTGATGAGACTATAATTTAGAGTCTCATTTGGTCCTTTTTAGCGGTCTTTGTGAGTCTTTGTCTTTAGTTTCTTAGACTTTTTAGTTCGTTTTTACGCTTTGGTGTTTTGTTTCTATCTTGCAGGAATCATTGTTTTTTAGCCAAATTGAGGGCAAGTTTGTTAACATGGCTCGCCGCGGCGAGGGATTCAGTCCGCCACGGCGAGATTTCCCGAATGTAAAGGAAGTGAATGCAAGAAGGCTCGCCGCGGCGAGAAAATCAGTCCGCCGCGGCGAGAATTGCCGAGAGTTAATAATTTATGTGGAAGAGAAGCTCGCCGCGGCGAAGGAATTTACCTGCCGCGGCGAGATTTTGCGAAAGGCTACCCTGTTCCGAAGATTGAAGCTCGTCGCGATGGAGTATTTTGCCCGCCACAAAGGAAGTTAATTATGGGATATATATTTCGATCGAAGAAGACTCGTCGCGGTGAGGAAATCAATCCGCTGCGGCGAGATGCACAGATGGGAATTTCGATTTCCTTATTACTTTTGGATTTTGTAATTTCTTTCATACTTCTTTTAACCTAGTTGATAGAAAAAACTCCATACATTCATACTTTGACATTGATAACAATTTGGAGCTTGATTTTGATTATTCATCGAAGGATTGATATCGAATCCCTGATTACTGTGGTAAATCTCTATTGTTTTATCTTATTCAATTCGTTCTTATTCTGTTTCTCGAATTGTTTGAGCTTGCATGCGATTATCATTCTGTTTGTATTAAACATGAGTAGTATCTTGTATTCTTTCATCCTTGCTTCGATTATGAGTAGCTAAATCACTCCGAACATGGTAGTTGCATGATAGCTTTGCGTATTCGCTTCTAGGGTTTGAAATCGTTCATATAGGTTAGGCTCGTTCAAAGATCTTCGTAAAAACCCTTCAATTCAATACTCTCATTCAAAGATTCTCTAAAACGTCTTGGTTAAGGATCGTGGATTGATGACCCACGATTACTCTAGTACAAATATCTTCAAACTCGTTTGGTAAAGGTTGAATTGATAGTTTTCTGTACACCGACCGTGTGACAGTATGAACGTATCCCTAGAGCGAATTAGCATTGCTTGATCGTAACTACTGTGTTCTTTCTATCTCATTCAAATCAACTACATTGCATTTTCTGTTTTCTAGTTATTAGAAGTACTCAAATTCAAACAAATCAATCGTTTCACAAGTAACTGTTTGCTTTCAATCGTTGTGATTGCCTAATTGATTCCTTGGCGAACGACCTCGTGGTTAGCATTGTCTATTTACAACAACTACTTTCTACTTGTTCTTTAAGTAGTAATTTGAGCATATCAAATTTGGCGCCGCTGCCGGGGAATCAATTCCTACTGTAGTGCTTAATTACAAATCTTTACTTGTTTTCCAACTTACCTAAAGTTTAGTGCACTAACAGAAACTAAGGATATTTCGAGGTTTTCATGTTGTGTAGCTCTAACAACAGGTTGAGCATAAAGGAGATTTCAATGGCTCAGTTAACCTATGGAGCCTACCGGGGAACCAATAACTACCATAGCACTGAAAGGCTTATGGAGTGCTTTCCTAGTTACTACGCACCCAGCGCAGAGCTATCTGGACCAGCCATTATGGAGACAGCGAATAGTCTAGAGGTGCAACGGGGAGCTAGTGCATTCAGCGACAATACTCTGCTAGCTTTGATTGCCCATGACAAAAAATACATGAGTCTGGTGATGGAAGGGCAAGAAAGGACTAGCAAATAGATAGAGGGAATGGTAAGCAGGATGGAGGATTTTACCGACCAACTGGTCAGGTTTCTAGCAAGCACTGAATTCGGGGATGAGGAAACCGAGGAGGAGGCGGTTCAGGCAACAACAATACTTCGAAGTGGAAAGGTAATCCAAAGGCCGGAACTAGAACCACAGACACAAACCCCGGATGCCCCAGTAGTCGACCTCACGGAGGAGGACCAACCCTTGATAGAAATAGCCAACCCGTCGGTGGTACGCACGGGGGTGCTTCACAAATCTGATAACCCTTACCGTCCACCCGGACCCCCAATCAGCAAAGAACTGCCATATCCAGGTAGAATCAGGAAACCCAAGGATGACAGCAAATTCAAAGTTATTCTGGCCATGCTCCCAAAGGTGAATGTGAACCTCCCACTCCTTGACCTCATTGATAATGTCCCCTCCTACTCTAAGTTCTTCAAGGATCTCAATGCAAGTAAGAGGAAGTATTTGGCTAACGAAAAGCTAGCTCTACCAGAAACAACTAATTCAGTGGTTGGATTACCAGTGAAACAACAAGATCCGGGGAGCTTTGTGATTGATATACAGATGGGAAATGGTAAGATAGCAAAAGGAATTCTTGATCAGGGAGCCAGCATCAATCTTATCACCCATGCTCTTTACCAGGAGATGGGTTTGGGGGAATTGACACCGGTGAACATGACCCTGCAGCTAGCCGACAGGAGCATCAGGCGCCCCCTGGGAGCGATTCGTGATGCACTGGTCTGAGTTGACACCTTCCTGGTTCCAGTAGATTTTGTGTTACTACCCCCCAAGTGGAGCCAGCACTAGTAGTAAGGACCATGTGATCCTTTTGGGAAGACCATTTATGAAAACAGTAAAGCTGTAGGTCGATGTGGCATAATGAAAGATTTCCATGGAAATTGGGGGCAACAAGATCAGCAAGGATGCAACACGACCGACAGGTAATTCTGACACCTACTCAGTGGATGAATGTAATCTGATTTCTGAAGTAAATGCTAAGTTTGATGATATTATCAATGATTGTGTGCATGCTAATTACCTAGCTACTTTAACTGATGATAAGCTAGAAGAAGCCCTAACCCTTAGTTCTGATGAGGATATGCTTTGTGAGGAGAGTAGTGAGATAGTCTGCATGCTTGACTCGGCTAAAGTCGACCCTGGTGAGGAAATCCATCCCCTTGGTGGAAACACCGGGGAAATCGAACCCCCTAAACCCGACCTTAAGGAGCTCCCGTCCCATCTTAAATACGCTTTCCTGGGAGAAAACAAAAATAAACCTGTGATAACCTCTTCGAAATTGCAAAAGGAAGAGGAGAATAGGCTAGTAGAGCTTTTGAGAGATAACTCCGAAGCCATAGGGTGGGGGATTGGTGACATCAAGGGCATTAGTGCGACTAGGTGCACCCATGGGATTAGTCTTGAATATGACGCCAAACCTGTGAGGCAACCGCAGCGTAGGCTTAACCCTGTCATGCAAGACGTAGTTAAAACCGAGGTACTTAAGCTGTTAGAACATGATATGATCTACCCTATAGCTGACAGTCGATGGGTAAGTCCTGTGCATGTTGTCCCGAAAAAGTCTGGAGTAACTGTTGAGACAAATGAGAAAGGGATAGAGGTTCCTATTAGGAAAACCACAGGGTGGCGTGTATACATAGATAGGAGATTGAATTCTGCCACTAAGAAGGACCACTTCCCCCTGCCCTTTATTCATGAGATGCTAAACCGCCTTGCGGGCGCGAGTTCTATTGTTTTTTGGATGGTCTTTCAGGTTTCTATCAGATTCCCATAGTGCATGAGGACCAAGAGAAGACCACCTTCACTTGCCCATACGGCATCTTCGCCTATCGCAGGATGCCTTTTAGCTTATGCAACGCTCCGGCAACTTTCTAAAGGTGCATGCTCTCTATCTTCTCTAACATGGTGCAGGATTTCATTGAGGTATTTATGGATGACTTCTCTCTCTTTGGTGACTCGTACACCGACTGCCTTGGTAAGCTTGATAATGTGTTGAAACGTTGCATAGAATATAATCTGACCCTTAGTTGGGAAAAAAGTCACTTTATGGTGCGAGAGGGTATTGTTCTAGGGCATGTGGTTTCTAAGCGGGGGATTGAGGTAGATAGAGCTAAACTTGATGTTATAGTGAAACTTCCCCCCACCCACTTGTGTGAAAGAGTTACAATTTTTTTTAGGACATGTTGGATTCCATAGGAGGTTCATCCAGGATTTCTAAAAAATTGCTAAGTGCGTTAGTAACTTGCTGGTGAAAGATGCGCCTTTTGTTTTCAATGATAAGTGCATGGAAGCATTTAATATCCTGAAAGAAAAACTTGTTTCTGCCCCTATTGTTATGGCACCTGATTGGTCTTTACTTTTCGAGATTATGTGCGATGCTTCTGGCTACGCTATACGTGTTGTTCTAGGACAAAGAGTCGGTAGGCATTTCCATGTAATTTACTATGCCAGTAAAACTCTAAATGGGGCACAGGTCAATTACACTACCACTGAGAAAGAATTCCTGGCTGTCATATTCACCCTGGATAAATTTAGGTCGTATTTGAAGGGATTCAAGATAATAGTGCATACCGACCATGCAGAAATTCACCACCTTATGGCCAAAAGCGATTCTAAGCCTCGCCTTATTCGCTGGGTCCTGATGCTGCAAGAATTTGACTGTGAGATAGTTGACAAGTGTGGCAAAGACAACTTAGTAGCAGATCACCTATCCAGGATTAATCCTGGCGCCATTGCCGCATCTCCCCCCATCCATGATGTTCTCCCTGATGAGCATTTATTCTCTGTTAGTCTGGAACCCTGGTTTGCCGACATTGTTAATTTTAAGGCCACAGGATTGTTTGCTGCTAACATGACTTTGCAGGAAAAGAAGAATTTTGCTATTCGCTGCAAACGCTACTTCTGGGATGATCCATACTTGTTCAAGCTAGGCAATGATGGCGTGATGCGACGTTGTGTGCTGGAAGATGAGATTGGAAGCATACTCGCATTCTGCCACTCCATGTAGTGTGGTGGGCACTATAGCGGGAAGAAAACCGCCTTGAAGGTTCTTCAATCAGGTTTTTTCAGGCCCTCTATTTTTAAAGATGCTCATAAATTCTATATCAGTTGTGATGCCTGTCAGTGAAGTGGCAATATAAGCAAGCGGAATGAGATGCCCATCACCAGTAATCTTGTTGTTGAACCCTTTGACGTGTGGGGAATCGACTTTATGGGACCCTTCCCCAAGAGTATTGACTTTGAATATACTGATTGTTGTCGAATATGTGACTAAGTGGGTGGAAGCAATTACAACCAAGACTATTGATTCCAAATTTGTTGTCTCTTTTCTTGCCAGAATATTCTTTGCAGGTTTGGCACCCCCAGGGTAGTAATCAGTGATGGTGGCTTCCACTTCATCAACCGCTCCTTTGAGAATTTGTTAACCTCCTCAAACCTGTTCTTGGAACGGGTTTGGCATCAGCGAATAAGAATGGAAAATATGCTATTCGTCATACTTAACTTACACAGAGTACACATTAGAATGATGAGGCGCAAACAAGCGAGTTTGCACTTCCCGAGAAATCACAAAAGAGCAAAATTGCCGGTATAAGTATTTAATTTTTTTCTTCGGCCACTAAGCATGCTCACAGGCTTTTGGACTACAGAACTAAAACAAACTTCCTATTTATATGAGAAATGAACTTAGCAAACTTATAACATGCAACCTGCTAATAGTCAAGGATCAATCAAAACTCAAGCATTTAACAGGTTTAGTACATGCCATAGACGCCCGACTTGGGAGTAAGACTTAGACTCGACATAACAAACAGACTCGAATAAAAAATACGGAAAGAAACACATACGAAAACATGTAAGCAAGAAGCCTAAAGCAGATTAAACTCAAAACACCCCTCCCCAAACCTGAACTCGTGCTCGTCCTCGAGCAAACAAGTGGAAAGAGAAAAGTAAAGAGTTGATATGAGGAGGCTTCCTTGATTGAAGATTTCCAAGATGTGTAGACGACTGAATAGAGGGACCTGAGACTCAAGTAGAATGTTAGATAACAAAAAATGAGCTAGTGGACGAGAAAGAACGCAAAAAACGGCAAAAATAGGTGAATTAGGGAGACAGGCGGCGCTAGAGAGTGAATTGGCGATGCCAGTTACTTTTCGCAAGTAACTGGCGACGCCAGCCTCCCGCCTGGCATTCGCTAGTTACTCTCGAAGAGTAAGTGGCGACGCCAGGCGGGTCGCCAGTTACTTTACGAAAGTAACTGGCGTTAGCCAGTGCTGCACCAAGTGCGATTTCAAGCACTTGGTTGTTGCGAAACTCAATCCGACGTCATTTTTTACCTTGCTAATCGACAAATAGAATCGAAAAATCACCCAGAACTAAGAAAACTCAATATTTGCACAATTTTTGGGTACTTTAATGTCCACTAACTCAACTAAGACCGGACGAAGACAACAAAAACCACTAGAATAAAAAGAAAAAACAAAAACTAAACTACACTACTTACCTCAACTAACCTGCTGGTATTCATTTATGATGGTGGGTACTAAACTTCCCCATGCTCGAATTTCTCCACCCTTGTACCTGCGAATAGATATAAAGGGGTCCAACATACCCCGCAGAATAATCCTTGCAGATAAAATCCTTAGGTAAATAATCCAATGCCTTCACTATTCCGACCTTACCATTCACCTCAAATGTTGCTTCGCATCTAAATACGCTAATGTCCATTCTGGAGGTGAATAAAAATGGCCAGCCAAGGAGGATCGTATTGGGTCCTGTCTTCTGCTCTTCCCGGATGTCTTTCATAACAACAAAATTGGTGATAACGATCTCACCATTCAATTTAACTGCGACACCCTTTGCAAATCCAACGGGTCTTCTATGCGACCCATCTGCCATTAGAACTCGAGCTTTCATCTCTTCCAAACCTGTAAGGCCACATCCCTTAAATAGACTGTATGGGATCATATCACATGTAAGTCATGTATCTAAAGTCACAATGACATTTGAATTTCACATCCCAACTACGAAGTTAAAACTCCTCTTACTGAGAGGCTGCTCTTTCACGTTTTCTGCGAGTTCCTCTTCCTTGCCAGGAACTTCAACTAACCCAATTTCTGGAGTGCTCAATGTAACTGGAAGATCTTCCTCTTGTGCAGAAACTAATTCCTCAGCAGAAATATCGAGAGTTATATTCTCTTCTACTATTACTTCACTTTGGCGATCGGGTGAAGCACTATCTGGTGAGCAAACCTGTTTTGAAACCTCAACACGGGTTTCATTCTCCGAAACAGTCACTTCAATGGGTACTTCTGTAATTACTCTTATGGCCATTGCTCTCTCAGAAATATTAAGGAATTTACCCGTTTCCCTTTCTTGGTCCTTCTCTACCAGCTGCTGCAGGGTACCTTTGATCTGGCCGCTGTCCCTTTCCAATCTTTGAACTGTGGCTTCTAATGCATCCAACCTCTCAGTGGTAGCTGCATGTATCATCGCTGAGTCTTGCATGGCGGCATGATAACTTTTCACAAACCTACTCAGCTCCTCAAAAAAACCTTCTGGAAGTTGTGATTCAGGAAGGCGGCGTTCTGGGCAATTAGAACCTCTAAGCTTAGCATGATTGCTCCTATGCTCTGAGCTTTTTTCTATCCTCTCGGATACAACACTTAATCCGACAGGGGTGCTCTCCCCCATCCATCCTCCACACGCCATATCAACCAGCACTTGTGAAGACTCTTCAAGCCCATCAAAGAAGAACTGGTTTAAATCTGCAGTACCAAAACGGTGATGGGGGCACTGATGTTGTAAATCACGGAATCTCTCCCATACTTCGAAGAAGGGTTCTCCTTGTCGCTGCTTAAACTTACTAATTTGCGCTTTGAAGCTCGTAGTCATCGATATGGGGTAGTATTTGCCCATAAAGGTTTTGAAAGCTTTGTCCCAAGTAGTGATGCTTCCCTCTTTTAGGCCATTCATCCAAGTCTGTGCCTTACCAAAGAGACACATAGAGAAAATCTTGAGTCTCTAGTCATCGTCCTCTACCCCATCAGGTTTTCCCAATCCAGATATAAAATGCTCAATTTCTCTAAAGAAATCCATGACGTCTTCGTTTCTGACTGCATAGAATCTCGGAAGCTGTCGGAGGAGATGCTCCTTAATCTCGAGACCTCGTACATTAGCTGGTATGAGACGATGTGCACCTTGCATAGGTAGGAGAAGTGTGTGCATAGAAGATTGCTCTGCCACAGCCATAACTACAAACCTGTGCTACAAGACAGACACAACACCAGAGCTTTGCAAACGTAAGTACCCGTTAGTTAAAACACGCACTGAAGCCGAGAAACACAAAGGTAACAAGGGAAAAAGACTAACAAAAACAAAACAATAACTGGAAAAAGAAATAACAAAAATATTGTAACTAGAAATCGTAAACTTAACAAAGGAGTTAAGTCCCCCACAGCGGCGCCAAAAACTTGATGTGTCAAATCAAAGTTCTAAATTTGTTTAAGCCAAGAGTTAATTTTGAACACTACGAAAACTTGTAGTGAAGTGAAGTTAACCCCGAGGTCGGTCTCGAAGGCCTTAACCAAGCTGAGTCTTGTTTACGAATATATGTAACAATGTGGAAAGCAATAAATGGTTGTTTGCTTTGGCAGTAGATTGACTCTAATTATCTATCAACTATGCGATCTAACTAGAAAAAAAATTAATCTAAGGAAACATGCAATTTTAACCAAGTGAATTTAGTCTAGTTATCACTGGAACATGCTCTACCGATTATTACACTGCTCTAGACTCTTCTAGGTAGACACTTATGTCACGTAAGGTACGGACTATGACAATGAACAAACTCAATTTGTTCTAGAAAACATATAGCATTAGTGAAGGCATCAATTCCACTAAGCTACAATTAATAAGCTAATGCAGATATAACTGTTTGCAGCGAACCAATGGATATAGCAAGACACAAGACGTTTTGTTATAAGTGACCAGATGCTTAATGTATTGGTGATTTTGACATAACGAATATCAAACAGAATACCACATACGCAATTAATCAAAATAGCACAGAGTAACTCGCATCTTATGTATATAATCACATTAACCCTAACTAGCATGCATTGAATCTTTCACGACCCCATAATCAGGGTGTTTAGCTACTCATGACATGCGAAGAGATAATCAATATTATAATTAAACAAGTAATAAACATAACCTAATATTTAAAATCAAAGATTCGAATGGTGATACAATTGTTACCCTTCGTGTCACAACCCTAGGTAGAATTGAGAACCTGAATCGAATAGATGCAAAGAGTATGTAGATAATGCACCCAATCAATTGACAATCGTCGGATTACAAGAAGAAATCGATTCAATTACCTAGATAGGTAATTGCCTTGGAAATTAGTTCTAGGTTGAGAGAAAGTATGAAATTAGTTCTAGGTTGAGAGAAAGTCTCGACGAATTAGGACTCAAAATGCAATCTGGGGCAAAAAACAATTACTGGCGTCGCCAATAAACCTGGCTTGCATGGCCAACCAGTTTATGTAAAGAGCTGGCGTACGCCAGCTTTTCCTGGAAACACCATTTTGCTCTTTTGACTCCTTTCGACTCCAATTATTGGTATTTTGGCCTTCCCGCTCCACTTCTAGCATCCATACGAGGCATTGGAACTCCATATCTTGTAGATGCCTGTAAAATACACCATTTTGCCTTCAATTAATGTGGTTTAGTGAAATACATACAAGACACACAAAGAACAAAACAAGTGAAAATACTCTAGGAAAATCAATAAAAACTGTACTTAAGGATGACTAAAAGACGGTAAAAAAGACCAGATGAGACGGTGTAAACCCGACTCATCATGTATGCTCAGCTTGACAATTAGGGAAACAAGCCAAAACATCTTTGAAATCTAAAACTAGACATTCCAGTGTGAGGCCACTGCAACTGTTACATATGGATCTCTTTGAGTCCTCAGTAACCAATAATGTAGGAAAGAAGTATTCTCCGGTTGTTGTTGATGACTACTCAAGATTAACTTCGGTTGTTTTCCTCAAATAAATCTGATGCAAGGGTCGAGATACCAAGCCTGCTGTATAAGCTTGAGGTCATGAAAAATGACAAGGTATCTGTGATCAGAATAGACCATGGTACTGAGTTTGTGAACCAGTACATAAATGAGTTTTGTACTTGCAAAGGTATACAACATCAACTATCTTCGGTCAGGACACCACAACAAAATGGTGTTGCTGAAAGGAAGAATAGGACCCTAAAAGAATCAGCTAGAACAATGCTTGCTGACACTGAAATAAGTGAAATCTATTGGGTAGAAGCTGTAAATACAGCATGCTACACTCAAAATAACCATTACCGAGTAACAACCAGATGACTCTAAGACATGAGGAAGAGTTTCCTATGAGAAATCCATAAATGGATCAAGACACTTAGAATCTTCATCATGAAGAAGTCTCTGAGCAGGAGGTTGCTGTGAATCCTTTCTCAGATACCTAGGACACTGAACAAGTGTCAGATATCCCAAGCACATTACATGTGCCTGATATCTTAGATACTGAACAAGTATCTTATCATGATCATAATGATAAAGAAATGAATCAAAATGATAATGATCCTACTAGTTCTAAACCCATTATGAAATGGATAAGAGATCATCTTGTAAAGGATGTGATAGGTCCTTTAGACCAAGGGGTAAGAAATAGGAGAGAAATTGCTGAAAATGCAAATACTCTCAATGGATGTTTCATCTCAGACATTGAACCAAAGACCACTGAAGAAGCATTAAAAGACCAAGATTTGATCTTAGCAATGCAAGAAGAGTTGGATCAATTTGAGAGAAACAAAGTCTGGAAACTAGTTCCCTACATTGATGAATCATCTGTCATAGGAACTAAGTGGGTTTTCCGAAACAAGATGAATGAATCTGGTGAAATAAGCATCAACAAAGCAAGGTTGGTTGCAAAGGGATTCACCTAGACTAAAGGACTAGATTTTGATGAGTCATATGCTCCTGTTGCAAGATTGGATGCAATCCGACTATTTCTAACCTTTGCCGCACATAATGACTTTAAAGTTTACGAAATGGATGTCAAGAGTACATTCCTAAATGGTGAGCTTGCTGAGGAAGTCTATGTTGAGCAACCAGCTAGTTTTGAAGTTTCCTCAGAAAGCAAGATGGTCTATATGCTTCCGAAAGCTCTATATGGACTAAAACATCTCCAAGAGCATGGTATGACACTTTGGCCAAGTACTTGCTAGGAAGTGGATTCAATAAAGGTGAAGTTGATAAAACTCTCTTTACATTGAACCATGATGTGAAACTACTCTTAGTACTAGTTTATATTGATGACATAATCCTTGGATATAAGGACAAGCAACTTTGTGAAGACTTTGCTGAGCTCATGAAAATTAAATTTGAGTTGAGCATGATGGGAGAATTGAATTACTTCCTAGGGTTGCAAGTCAAGCAACTTGATGACGGAATATTAATTAGTCGAACAAAGTATGCAAAAGACATGCTCAATAAGTTTAATCTAAAGCCTTCTGAGAAGAATGCTAAGATATCTATGAGCATTGGAACCAACATGATCTATACTGAATCTGACAAGAGTGTTGAAGAACACAAGTATAGGTAATTAATTGGGTCTTTACTATACCTCACAGCTAGCAGAACAAATATTCAATATGCAGTTGGTGTATGTGCAAGATTTCAGACAAATCCAATGCAATCACACCATAACACTGTTATGAAGATTCTAAGGTATGTTAAAGGTACTGTAGAAGTTGGATTGTGGTATCCAAAAGTGGATGGCTTGAGTTTAGTTGGCTATTCAGATGATGACTATGCTGGATCAATGCTTGATAGGAAAAGTATTTCAGGAACTTGTCAATTCCTTGGTACTAGATTGATATCATGGTTCTGTAAGAAGCGAAAGTCAATTGCCACATCAACCACAGAAGCAGAATATATTGCTACTGGGTGTTGTGCTTCATAAATCTTGTGGATACAACAACAACTCAGAGACTATGAGATCAATGAAGTGAAAACTCCTATTTTCTGTGACAACTCAGAATCCTAAGTGCTATGGCGATAACACAGAATCCTAAGTTCCATGCAAGAACAAAGCACATTGATGTTAGACACCACTTCATCAGAGATCATGTTAAAAAAAGGCAATATTGAGATACTCAAGATTGGTACAGAAGACCAACTTGCAGATATCTTCACAAAGCCTCTGGAAGAATGTAGATTCCTAGTTTTGAGACATAATCTTGGGTTAATGGAGTTGCCAAGGTGCTAAATTGGTCGCTGAGACGGGAACTCAAGAAGCCAATAGAGAAGAATAAGGATTTCTGAAAAGAAAGGCACTTAAAAAGTGAAGGAGATATCTGAGACAGGCACTCAGATATCATGGCTAAGTGTAAAGTTGGTTAAAGAGGTATCGAAAACGGGTATTCAGATATGTGATGCCACTAAGTAAGGGGGAACACAAAAGAAGAGAAGTAGACAAACAGTATTATCTGTCAGAAGTCAACTATCTCTTGTGTTTTGAAAAATTTCCATTTCTGTGATAATTTTCAAACAACACTGTACGCTTAATTAATAAGCTTAGAAACCAGTTTGTCTCCTAGTTACAAGTTGCTGAGCATTGAAAACGACTCAGATAGATATTAGCCATATAGCATTAATTGGGCACATTTACATGTGTTGACTGTGATCATTGCTGAGAAATCAATCTCAACCATTGAAATAATGGCGATAGCAATTCAACGAATCATATGAGTCCATGTAGCCCACTAGCGTTTTAACCCAGTAACTGGCCCCACTCGCATTTAATGAAAAACCACTTTTTCACCACGCCATGTGCAGATTGCGAGATACATTGATACATAATCCATTTGTATCTGTGTACTTGTATTTCTATATAAAGTAGTTTATGGCGAAGGAAAGGACTTTCGCCAAAACTCACATTTTACATAGCACAAAAACAACAAAATCCTTCATCTTTTCTCTTCTAATTTTCTCTGAAAGCGTCTGAAATTACGCTAAGTTTTTCTGCAAAGAATCACTTAATCAAATTCAACCTTAATCTCTTTCAATCTCTCTTGTATACTACTTCTATTTAAAGAGATGGCACCAAAGAGAGCTAGATCTCAGAAATCACAAGTGCCCACATCTGGAACTGCTGAAAAGCAAAATCTAATAATTGTTGTGACTAATCGGAGAGTTGTTGCTGATTTCAACTTCTCCATGTGGAATCCTGACTCCAAGATACTCTGGGGAGGAGTACTCGTCGATGAGTACTTTCTTGGTGCTGCTAACAACCAAGCAGATATGAAGCATGGGCTTTCTTTACTTGAAAAGGTAAAGATTAAGCAATTTTGCTCTGCAAAGCCCACTTGCACCTCTACTGAGGATGTGTTGGAATGTTGCAATAATTCCACCATCACTAAAGATGATGGCACTGAAGAAGTGCGCATCACAACGAAGGTCCAAGGTGTTTACATAAACCTTGATGTGAAATCCTTCAGCAATCTATTTGGGTTACCCACCCAAGGTACTGAGTATGTACCAGATACCTCAACCAAGAGTGCAGAAATCTTCTACTCTCTCTATAGAGATCCTGAAAGGGATGATACTCCAGCAGAGTTCGACAATTATGTTGTCAGAAGACGACATCTTGTTGAACCTTGGGATTTGATAGCCCTTGTATTTCATAGGTGCATTAATTCAAATCATGGCGGAGCTGACCAGATCAGCATTGAAAGATGGGGAATGATGGCCTTTCTCAACACTCTGGAGGAGAGAGTTACACCCTTCAACTGGGGAAAGTACATCTTTATGAGGTTTGTTGACAAACTTCAAGGCTTTAAGCCTATTGTGAAGGTGATCTTGCTGAGCCCAAGCACACTATCAGCTTTGGTCTGAAGATATGCTACATTCTGGAGAAGCTTGTCATAAAGCTCAGGGGGGAATGGAGAAATTGCAAACAGTGATCTTGTGAGCTCAAGCAGAACCAGAAGAGGCCAGTAGAAGACGTTTCTAAGGCAAATGTTGTATCAAAGAAGTAACGTAGAACTGGAGGAAAAAAGAAGGCATTGATGGATACTGACGTAAGTGTATCTAAACCGAGTGCTGTAGATACCACTGGTGGAGTTCAGATCCATAGTGTTGTAGATACCACTGCCTCTGCCCATCCAGCATTCCATAGTGCTGAAGATACCACTCTTGATGCCAAGAGGGTTGATGCGTCCCAGCTGCTGTCTGCTTAAGAAGCCGATGATTTGGACTTTGATCCATTTGTGGAAAGGAATGAGGTTGCTGATGAAGTCCCTGCATCATAGGTTGCTGAGCAAGCAACCATGTCCCAAAGAAAAACTCTACCAAGCCCATCCACTTTTCAAGCTATCAATGATGCCTTGATGAGTGATGCAGTTGTACTTGAGACACCGCCAATGCATCAGTACAAAATATTGCTGCTGATCTGGAGAGAACTATCACTAATGTTCCTTCTCCACCAAGATCCAGATCACCACAACAACCACAAGCATCCCAGACTTATGCTGATCCAAGGGATGATTACTTGGTAGAAGCATATGAGATGCATTAGGGAGCTGATGGTGTTGTTGAAATAAATCCTGTGATTCAACAGGTTCCCCAACTCCAATCTGAGACGGATCAACCTGATGTTGTTACTCAGGGAGATCAACCAGGGGAGGCAACTGAGCCAAAGACTCATGAAAGGCTTGAAGTGCCTAAAACATCAAACAGAGATGTTGTCAAGGGACAACAAGACCAACACATGGAACAACCACAAGTTCCAGAGACCAATCAGCCTGACATTGATCAGGTTACTGAGTGGTTTAACTCTTTACATGTAAAAATTCTATGTTTTATGTCTTGTATCTTATTGTTTAATCTTTGTTACAGGTTGATAAAGAAAATAAGGAAGGAGAGGAAGCTGAAAAGCTTCCTACCCAAGAGGAAGGAGGGGAAGCTGGAAAGCTTCTCTCACAATCTGAGAAGGAGGAATAATTTCCCTCCATCAACATGGAATCTGAGCCTGTTACACAGGTAGCTGCAGATTCTAGTTTGTATTCTCAGAAGTCTCCCTCCAATGATCTTTCTAACCCATTATTATTTTTCTTAAAGGCTCAAACTAAGAAGAAAGATGATGTGGCTGAAAAGCCAGAGACATCAAAGGATATACTAGAAACCTCAAAGGTTTCTGAGAGACACATATCTGAGCCTCCCGTCACAGAGGTAGACATGTCAGATACCAATGTGTGTGAAATCCTACTAAATCTTTCTAAGTGTACTAACACTTTTTATTCTCAGGTTTAGAAAGAAATGGAAGAGGAGGATAAGACTCCCAAGTCTCCTTCAAGGATATTAGAGGGACCTTTCACCTCACAAGTCAAGCCATCTGAGCCGGTTGTTGTGACACTGGTAACATAGAAACCTGACACTTTTGAAACTCAGATATCTGAACAAGTTTTGATACTAAATCAAAACACCATTTTCTTTCAGGCTCCTTCTCGCGCCAAAAGGGACCCTTCTAATAATTATGAGGATCTCCTTCCGTTCTTCAAGAATTACACTGTCGCCAGACACCTTAGCTGCTTTAGACAACGGCAGAAAATAATGAGCTCTCCCAATGATGAGATCATCAGAATTCTTGATGATCCTACACGAAGGGCATAGGCAGTTGATCTGGAGAACCATGTGTACAACATGTTCCCTTAAGAACAATACTCTTTTTCCCAGCTGAAGGATAAGAGGTTCAGAAAGGAAGTGGCGTGTAAGCTTATTCAAGCTATTGAGCAAGCGGATGGCCAGACCAGACTGGAAATGGCTCTAAAGCCAGTCCTTCCAAAAACACTACAAATTTCTCCCACTGAGCAAGAAGAGGTCAATGGTAAAATGATCACTCTACCAGAGGTCATTAACCTGGTATCTGAAGATGAAGAAGATGATGAGAGTGGTGAGAATGATATTGAAAAAACAAAGTCTCCATCTGCTCACAAGAAGGATGATGATCACAAGGATGATGATGATAGCGTTGCACCAGGCACTAGAGGGATTGCTGGAACACAAACTGCCTCAGCTGCTGAAAAGCAACCTGAGAGGACAACTCCAAAATCCCCTTCCCCATCTCATTCAAGATCATCAAGTCATCATACCCAACAGCAAGACTCTACTGAAATAGTTGATGATGAGCACTCTGAAGATACTCCATGGAAGTCCAGGAAGCTGAGTACAAAGTAGCTAAACTTAGAACTCTGTTGGAAGAAGAAGCAAGACTACATCTTGAGCAGTAAATCAAGATGGCAGAAAGACAAGCCAGCCTCAGACAGGTTAAGGAAATTACTTGCAAGGTAGAAGAAGCCCTTGCTGAGCAAAAGCAAATTCAGCTTACTGCAGAAGCATTTGGTAAGGAACTGGATGCTGAATAAACTCCTGAGGAAGAATCAAGAGAAGAATTACCATCTTCCAGCAAAGGGAAGAAGACTTTGCCAGCAAAGGTTGTTGACCTAGACAATGAAGATGCCTGGAGTGATGAAGAGGAAGAAGACAAGGAGGACAACTCTCAGAAAGCACCTAACCAGAGTCAACCTCAGACTACTGTGTCTAAAAGAACTTTGGTTCCTCTTTTCCACATCCAGATTCCTGACGAAGAGGTTGAGGATTATGAGATGAGATCTCAGCACATGACAGAGAAGTTCAAGGAGCTAGAAGATCAAAACAAGCAATTAATTGCATCTTTGCCTCCTGCATACCGCAAGCTTGCTGATATGATTGCAAGAAGAAATTCCAGCATTGCTCTGGAACATCAAGATCAAGCTATGCAGAGAAAATCAGATGAACATCTTATGCAGTTTCCAGACACTCATGCTGATCTAGCCATGACTACTATAAGCCAAGTAGTCACTGAAGTTTCAAAGCTAACAGATGCAGAAAATGGCTTTGCTCAGCAGAATGTTGCACTCAGAGCAGAATTGCAAGAATTATGCCACGCCTACAACAGACTACAAGGGGATTTTGAATCACTATCAGAATCCTTTCTCAAAATGGTGGATAATTTTGATTAGTTTCCTATGACTAAGGGGGTAAGAACCAGAAAAGTTACAAAGGGGAATGTGATGAGACAATATTCTAATGTCTCATTTGGTCCTTTTTAGCGGTCTTTCTGAGTCTTTGTCTTTAGTTTTATAGTCTTTTTAGTTTGATTTTACACTTTGGTGTTTTGTTTACATTTTGTAGGAATCGATGTCGTTTGAACTAAATGAGGACGAGCTGCTTAGCATAGCTCGCCGCGGTGAAATTTCACGAGCTTGGACTTGGGAATTGCAGGAAGGCTCGCCGCGGCGAGGAAATCAGTCTGCCGCGGTGAGATTTTGCGAATAGAGCCTCTGATTTGAAGATTGAAGCTCGCCGCGGCGAAATTATGCGAGGCTATATATATTGCGATAAAGAAGGCTCGCCGCGGTGAGAAAATCAGTCCGCCGCGGCGATATTTTTCCAATGGCTCCCCTGTTTTGAAGGAAGACACTCGCTTGCGAGAGTCAATCATTGTGGAGAATTTGCAATGGATATATAATTGACAAAAGGAATCTCGCAAAGCAATTAACTTGTGAAGAAGTCTGCATTCGAATTTGTTTTCCTTATTAGTTTAGAATTTGTTTTTCTTTTGACATACTTCTTTTAACCTAGTTTTTGAAGAGAGCTCCTAGATTCAGACATTGACATTGAGATATCTTTGGAGCTTGGTTATTCATTGATTTTACGCATCAGGATTATTGGTATTGATTTCTCTATTGCTTTCTTCTTTGCAATTCGTTCTTTATCTGTATCGATTGAATTGTATGTTATTGCATGCGAGTTTCATATCTATGTTTCGTATGATTATTACCATGAATCTCTGTATGCGATTATCTATTATGAGTAGCTAAACACCTTTGAATACAGTAGTATGTGAAGATTATGCATATTCGTTCTAGGTTTATCAAATCACTCATATAGGTTAGTCTCGTATAAAATCTTTGTAAAAAGCTTCAATTCGATAAGTCCGTATTAAATTCTCTAAATTGTTCATGTTTAAGGATCGTGAATTGACGACTCAGGATTTCTCCAGTATAATACATTCTAAGAACAATTGGTTGAATCGAATTGATTGATTTACTGTACAACAACCGTGTGACAAATATGAGTGTTATCCCTAGTTCGAATTAGCATAATTGGATCTTGCTACTGTATTCATCTTTCTCTCATTGTTAATCGTAATCTTAGCTTTAGTCAATCTAGTTAGAAGTATACAAAACCATCATTCAAACTATTACTAGGAAGTATCTGTTTACTCTCACTGCTACATAACTTGATTAATTACCTAGAGATCGATCACGAGTTAGGCTTTAGTATGCAACTACAGCTTAATCTCTAATTGCGTTTTTTAGAGTATAATTTGAGCTCATCAAATTTGGCGCCGCTGCCGGGGAACTTAATCACTATTGTAGCGCTGAGAGCCGGTGGTTACTTGTCGTGATTTCATTTTACTTGGACTAACAGAAACTAAGCATTTGTTGAGTTACTGTTGTTGAGATCCAGGAATGGAGTCCTTTTCTAGCTACTATGCACCCTCAGCAAGGGTAGCTAGACCTGCTATTGTGATCGACGAAGCATCGAAGAAATATGAACTGGAAAGTGATTTAAGGCATACACTATGTGTGTTTTCCGGAAACCCTGAGGAGGATTCCCTCCGGTTCATCCAGCATTTTGAATATGCAGTCGGCAATTTATCCAAACAAGGGTTGGAGGAGGAATAGGTTAAGTGTGTGTTATTTCCCCTCGCGATGAAGGGTAATGCCAAGGATTGGTTATGGAGAATTTCCCCAGGATCGCTTACTTCTTGGGAGGATATTCTCAAGGCCTTCTACAAAAGGTTCTTCCTACACTCAAAGACAGTGAAGCTTCAAAGAGAAATATTTGAGTTTAGTTAGCAAAAAGGGGAACGTTTTGATTTTGCGTGGGAAAGATACCTCAGAATGATAAGATCATGCCCACACCATGGATTTTCTGAGAAAGTACTTATGAGCACCTTCTATGAAGGATTGAATGTAGAACACCAGACTGTGGTAGAAGTGAGTGGTGGTGGTATTTTGAACAAGACACCTGTGGAGATGAGGATGGTTTTTGAACAATTGGCAAACCGTGCATTAATCTTGGGAAATAAAAGGAATCCTATCGAAATCAAGGAGCCTGAATTGTTATATGCTGAAGATATCGATAAGGTTCCAAATAAATTGCGATAGAGTGCAGGGGAACCAGCTCCGGAAATGGTGAATAGTGCAAATATTTTACCAGAGAGCATTTCATTTAGCGAAAGAACATTGGTAGCTTTAATTGGCCATGATGAAAAATTCATACAGGTTGTTATGAAGGGGCAAGAGAGAACAGGACAGCAGATTGAAGTGATGATGAGCAGAAAAGAGAACTGAGCAATTAGTTTGGCTAACTTCGTACCAGGTCTAGAATTTGGGGATGAAGATGAATTGTAAGAAGAGATTCAAGCAACTACAGTACTGCGTAGTGGTAAAGTTGTTGAGAAGCCAGATATAATAACTGAACCGGAAACTCCACCTATACCAACAGTCGACGTTACTGAGAAGGAAGCTGAGGAGATTATTGAGGACCCAAGTAGCAGCACTGAGGATTTACATAAATCTAATAACCCCTTCCGCCCCCAGGACCACCAGTTTCCAAGCTATTACCATACCTTGGGAGAGTTAAGAAGCCAAAAGACGACTGTAAGTTCAAATCTATTCTGGCAATGCTTTCGAAAGTTAACGTGAACATGCAACTGCTGGAGCTTATTGATAATGTCCCTTCGTATGCTAAGTTCTTCAAGGACCTAAATGCTAATAAGAAGAAGCTTTCGTCTACTGAAAAGCTGATTCTTCCAGAAACTGCAAATTCTGTGATCGGATTACCAGTGAAACAACAAGACCCAGGGAGTTTCATGATTGATATACAAATGGAGAATGGGAAGGTAGCAAAAGGTATGCTCGACTTGGGAGCAAGCTTTAGTCTTATTACCCATGACCTTTATCAGGAGCTCGGTTTGGGGAAGTTGGAACCAGTGAATATGACTTTGCAGATGGCTGATTGTAGTATCCAGCGACCACTTGGTATTATTCAGGATGCTTTGGTGAATGTTGACAGATACTTGGTACCAGCAGATTTTGTAGTTCTACCTCCCAGTAATGCAGCAACCAGCAGCAGAAACCATGTGATTTTGCTAGGAAAGCCATTGATGAAAACTGTCAAACGTCGATGTGGCAGAAGGAAAAATAGTGATGGATATCGAAGGCAATCGAATCACCAAGGACGCAGTGCGTCCTGCAGGTAACTCTAATGCCTATTCTATTACAAATTGTGAAACTGAACATGAGATTGCCAAAGAATTTCATTGCATCATTGATGACTGTGTATATACTACTTTGCTTGATGACATTACTAGCGATAAGTTAGAGGCCGCTTTGACACTAGATCCTGATAGGGGAATTCTGAGTGAGGAAAGTCATGAGCTGGCTTTAGATTCAGCTGAAACTGAACCGGCAGGTGAACTCGATCCCCCTAGTGAACCTTTAGGTGAAATCAACCCCCTCAGTAGCAATACTAGAGAAATCGAACCCCCTAGGCCTGACCTTCAGGAACTCCCATCCCACCTTAAGTATGCTTTCCTTGGTGAAAATCGTTCTAAACCTGTGATAATCTCTTCGAAATTGCAAAAGGAAGAAGAGAACCAACTTGTTGAGCTTCTGAAGGAGAATTCTGCGGCCATAGGATGGGGAATTGGAGACATTAAGGGCATTAGTGCAACCCGTTTCACACATGATGTGCTCAAATTAATACTTAGAAAACCAAGCAGTAAGCCGTTGTTATAGACAACGCTAAACCACAGAGTAATTCGTTAAGGAATTAATTAAGCTACATAGCATTGAGAGTAAACAGATACTTGCGAGTAACAGTTTGATTGATGGTTTGGTTGTACTTCTAACTAGTTTAACTAAAGCAAAGATTACGAGTAACAAAGAGAGAAAGATGAATACAGTAGCAAGATCCAATTATGCTAATTCGAACTAGGGATAACACTCATATTTGTCACACGGTCGTTTTACAGTAAATCAATCAATACGATTCAACCAATTGTTCTTAAAAAATATTATACTGGAGAAATCGTGAGTCGTCAATTCAAGATCCATAAACATGAACAATTTAGAGAATTTAATACGGACTTATCGAATTGAAGGTTTTTACGAAGATTTTATACGAGACTAACCCATATGAGTGAATCGATAAACCCTAGAACGAATATGCGTAATCTTCACATACTACTGTATTCAAAGGCGTTTAGCTTTTCATGACAGATTGCACGCAGAGATTCATGGTAAAAATCGTATGAAACATAGATGATAAACTCGCACGCAATAACATACAATTCAATCGAAAAGATAAAGAACGAATTGTAAAGAATAAAGCAATGGAGAATTCAATACCAATATTCTTGATGATAAAAATCAATGAGTAACCAAGCTCCAAAGATGTCTCAATGTCAATGTGTGTATCTAGGAGCTCTTTTCTCAAAACTAGGTTAAAAGAAGTATGAAAGAAAGGAATCAAAATTCTAATCTAATAAGGAAAACAAAACTTCTGATCCTGCGTCTCTCGCCGTGGCGGAAGGAATAGCTCGCCGCAGCGAGCCTTCTTAATCACAAAATATAAAGCTCTCGCATAATCTCGCCGCGGCGGGAAAATCCCTTCACCGTGGCGAGCTACAATCTTCAAAACAGGAGCTCATTTGCAAAATCTCGACGCGGCGGACCAATTCCTTCGCCGCCGCGAGCCTTGTTAAATCACAGAAGATGACCACTTTCGAAATCTCGCCGCGGCGAACTGATTTCGTCATCGCGGCGAGCCATGCTAAACAGCTTGTTCTCATTCGGCTCAAAAGACATCCATTTCTACAAAATGTAAACAAAACACCAAAGCGTAAAAACGAACTAAAAAGACTACAAAACTAAAGACAAAGACTCACAAAGGAAGAACTACTAAATCGAACTACTACACCCAAGCAATCACAACTAACGACGATCAACCATATAATTCAAGTAAACTCGAAAAACTAAGGAAGAAGGAAGTTCAAGCCAATTTACCTTTTGAATCCGAAGGAATGGGTTGAAAACACACGAAAGTGATGCAAGAAACGGGGAGAGGAGGAAAAACCCGTTGATTTGCAACGCGAATGGGGGAATTTGGTGGAGAATTGAGGGAGAATGGAGATTAGAGTGAAGAGGAGAGAAAGAAAACGGGAATAGGAAGAGAGGGAAAGGGGCGGTGAGGAGGAAGAAGAAGAGAAAAAGTTTTAAAAATAACCTACCTCGCTTGGCAGAAGAAGTAGCGCTCATGGCGAGTTTTCTGAAACAATGCTTTTTTTTTTTAAATCAATCAAGTAAGGCCACAAGTAGATTAAATCAATCAATTCGATTCAACCAATTGTTCTTAGAAAATATTATACTGGAGAAATCGTGAGTCGTCAATTCACAATCCTTAAACATGAACAATTTAGAGAATTTAATACGGAATTATCGAATTGAAAGTTTTTACGAAGATTTTATACGAGACTAACCCATATGAGTGAATTGATAAACCCTAGAACGAATATGCATAATCTTCACATACTACTGTATTTAATGGCGTTTAGCTACTCATGACAGATGATTGCACGCAGAGATTCATGGTAAAACTCGTATGAAACATAGATGATAAACTCGCATGCAATAACATACAATTCAATCGAAAAGATAAAGAATGAATTGTAATGAATAAAGTAATGGAGAAATCAATACCAATAATCTTGATGATAAAAATCAATGAGTAACCAAGCTCCAAAGATGTCTCAATGTCAATGTGTGTATCTAGGAGCTTTTTTCTGAAAACTAGGTTAAAAGAAGTCTGAAAGAAAGGAATCAAAACTCTAATCTAATAAGGAAAACAAAACTTCTGATCCTACGTCTCTCACCGCGGCGGAAGGAATAGCTCGCCGCGGCGAGCCTTCTTAATCGCAAAATATAAAGCTCTCGCATAATCTCGCCGCGGCGGGAAAATCCCTTCGCCGCAGCGAGCTACAATCTTCAAAACAGGAGCTCATTCGCAAAATCTCGCCGCGACGGACCAATTCCTTTGCCGCGGCGAGCCTTCTTAAATCACAGAAGATGACCACTCGCTAAATCTCGCCGCGTCGAGCCTTCTTGTGAGTTCCATTTCCAAGCTCGTAAAATCTCGTCGTGGCGGACTGAATCCCTCGCCGCGGCGAGCCATTCTAAACAGCTTGTTCTCATTCAGCTCAAAAGACATTGATTTCTACATAATGTAAACAAAACACCAAAGCGTAAAGACGAACTAAAAAGACTACAAAACTAAAGACAAAGTCTCACAACGACCGCTAAAAAGGACCAAATGAGACGTTACAATATTGTCTCATCAACACACAGGATAAGTTTGGAAGGTGATGCTAAACCTGTTAGGCAACCCCAGCGCAGGCTCAATCCTGTCATGCAAGATGTAGTGAAAACTGAGATCCTTAAGATGCTTATGCACGACATAATTTACCCAATAGGTGATAGTAGATGGGTGAGTCGTGTACTTGTAGTTCCTAAGAAGTCGGGGGTTACTATCGAAACAAATGAGAAGGGCATAGAGGTCCCGGTAAGAAAAACCACTGGGTGGCGTGTGTGCATCGACTACAGGAAACAAAACGCAACCACTAAGAAAGACCACTTCCCTCTGCCATTCATTCATGAGATGCTTAACTGCCTTGCTGGGCGAGAGTTCTATTGTTTTTTGGATTGTCTTTTAGGTTTCTACCAAATACCCATTGCTCAGGAGGATCAGGAGAAGACGACATTTACCTGTCCCTATGGGACTTTTGCCTATCGCAGAATGTCTTTCGGACTGTGCAACGCTCCTGCTACTTTTCAAAGATGCATGCTTTCTATATTTTCTGACATGGTGCAGGATTTTATAGAGGTCTTCACGGCTGACTTCTCTCTTTTTGGAGATTCTTTTGCTGATTGCTTACATAAACTTGATAAAGTGCTTAAACGTTGCATTGAGTGTAACTTAATTCTTAGCTGGGAAAAAAGTCATTTTATGGTTAGAGAAGGAATTGTATTAGGACATGTAGTCTCAAACCGTGGGATAGAAGTTGATAGAGCAAAGCTTGATGTGATTGTTAAACTTCCCCCTCCCACTTGTGTGAAAGAGCTGCAATCTTTTCTTGGGCATGTTGGTTTTCATAGGAGATTCATTAAGGATTTTTCGAAAATTGCTAAGTGTTTGAGCAACTTGCTTATGAAAGATGTGCCTTTTGTTTTCAAGGATAAATGCATTCAGGCCATTAACATCTTGAAAGAACAGCTTGTTTCCGCTCCCATTGTCGTTGCCCCTAACTGGTCCTTACCCTTTGAGATTATGTGCGATGCTTCTGATTTCCCCTTAGGTGCTGTTTTAGGACAAAGGGTAAATGGACATTTTCATGTGATTTACTATTCCAGCATACCATCCGCAAACTTCTGGTCAAGTGGAAGTCAGCAATAGGCAAATGAAGAGCATTCTCACACGTGTCGTAAAACCAAATCGTAAGGATTGGTCAACCAAGCTATATGATGCACTGTGGGCTTACAAAACTTGTTATAAGACTGTTATTGGTACAACCCCCTACCGGTTGGTTTATGGCAAAGCTTGTCATCTTCCCGTGGAATTGGAGCACAAAGCGGCATGGGCCACCAATGAGCTAAATCTCGATATGCAGGCAGCTGGGGAAGAAAGATTGTTGCAGATCTCCGAGCTGGAAGAACTCCGCCACCTTGCATTTGAGAGTGCAAAGATTTACAAGTAGAAGACAAAAGAGTACCATGACAAGGGGATAATCCGCAAGGACTTGCACCCAGGTATGAAAGTTTTGGTTTTTAACTCCCGTCTTAAACAGTTTCCAGGAAAGTTGCGTTCATGTTGGGATGAACCATACACGATAATTCATGTGGCACCACATGGTGCTGTTGAACTCTTGAATTCCGCCGACGGTTCCACCTTCAAGGTCAATGGGCAGCGAGTTAAACCATACTTTCAAGGGTACATTCAGCGACCGGAAGAAGTGGTCAACCTCTCTGAGTCCAGTACATGAATCTGAACTGTACTTCATAGGCCAGACACTTTCGATCCCTTTTATCTTTCCACTCTCAGCTTGAGGACATGCTTGAGTTTCGGTTTGGGGAGGGAATGTGTGGCTCTTCAGTTTCTCGCCTGTGTTTCTATGTGTTTTTTTTTTCATACTTTCATGAGTCTCTCGTGTGTCCATGTTATTTTTCCATGTTTTGAGTATCTATTGTGAGTGGTAAATCCACTTAATGCCTCTGTTTTATTTGATATGTAACTGGAAGTAGCCTAGTGCATTGTTAATTCCTTAAGGTTTGTTTCTCTTGCAAATAGCTAGTCTGTCCAGTCCTTTAGTCCAAAAGCCGTGAGAAGCCTGGGCCGATGAAAAAATATTGTACCGGCAATTGTATTGTGTGATTCCTGGGATGTGCAAGTTTTTAAGAATTACTTGCGCCTTTTCATACTTACGTGTACTCATTTTGTTTGGGGATGACGAACGACATCCTTTTAATTTTGAGTTCTCTAACTTTTAAACCCCGTTGTAAAGAACAGGTTTGGGGATGAGTTACTTGCTTACGACTAATTTTTGAGCTTTATATGCTTGATTGTGTTGAGTCTGTTGCTGTTTCCAAAGTTATCTGAATTTAATCTCGGGGTCGATCTATGGTCTTAGTTGATCACCGCCTGTCGTGTTGGGCATGTTTCAGATACTACCTATATACCGGCGTGGCCCTTAAGGTTATATGACCGTGAGGGTTGATGGCATGTATACCAAACTAACACGCACAAAAGTGTGGACTTTCGGTAAAACAGACACCCGTAAAAAAAATGAGATAAAAGAGCCCAATGAGGCCATGCATTGCGCAATAATGGTTTATGGTTGATTTGCAAGTGAAAAAGGGAACAACATAGGTCTTGAACTTTTGTTATATGTCATTTTTGGAAAAACAAAGTCCCTTCTGATCCGTTCGATTTGAGTACATTAGCGAAAGATAGTCTAGGCATTCTTGTGATGCGAGTAACCTTCCCAGTTTACTTTTTGAGCGACTAACCCTATTGGACACTTCTAAAGAGAGTAGAGATTGCATATTATTACTGTGAGGGACTAGTGTGCTGGACTTAAGAGTTATTTGCATTTGGTGGACTGAATGCTTTCAATGGTGGATTCGATTACTTGGATTTATAACTCTTATATTTGCCTACATGGTTGGGAGTCTAGTGTGTGTTTGCTCGAGGAGGAGCAAAGGTTCGGTTTGGGTATTTTGATGAGACAATATTCTAACGTCTCATTTGGTCCTTTTTAGCGGTCTTTGTGAGTCTTTGTCTTTAGTTTTATAGACTTTTTAGTTCGATTTTACGCTTTGGTGTTTTGTTTACATTTTGTAGGAATCGATGTCTTCTGAACTAAATGAGGACGAGCTGCTTAGCATAGCTCGCCGTGGCGAGGGATTCGGTCCGCCGCGGCGAAATTTTACGAGCTTGGACTTGGGAATTTGCAGGAAGGCTCGCCGCAGCAAGATTTTGCGAATAGAGCCTCTGATTTGAAGATTGAAGCTCGCCGCGGCGAAATTATGCGAGGCTATATATATTGCGATAAAGAAGGCTCGCCGCGGCGATATTTTGCGAATGGCTCCCCTGTTTTGAAAGAAGACGCTCGCCGTGGCGAGAATTTGCGAGCTGGATATATAATCAACAAAAGGAATCTCGTCGCGACGAACCTATTGATTATTGGTATTCTTTGCAATTCGTTCTTTATCTTTATCGATTGAATTGTATGTTATTGCATGCGAGTTTCATATCTATGTTTCGTATGATTGTTATCATGAATCTCTGTATGCGATTATCTATTATGAGTAGCTAAACACCTTTGAATACAGTAGTATGTGAAGATTATGCATATTCGTTCTAGGGTTTATCAAATCACTCATATAGGTTAGTCTCGTATAAAATCTTCGTAAAAACCTTCAATTCGATAAGTCCATATTAAATTCTCTAAATTGTTCATGTTTAAGGATCATGAATAGACGACTCACGATTTCTCCAGTATAATACATTCTAAGAACAATTGGTTGAATCAAATTGATTGATTTACTGTACAACAACCGTGTGACAAATATGAGTGTTATCCCTAGTTCGAATTAGCATAATTGGATCTTGCTACTGTATTCATCTTTCTCTTAATGTTAATCGTAATCTCAGCTTTAGTCAATCTAGTTAGAAGTATACAAAACCATCATTCAAACTGTTACTGGCAAGTATCTGTTTACTCTCATTGCTACATAGCTTGATTAATTCCCTAGAGATCGATCACGAGTTAGGCTTTAGTTTGCAACTACAACTTAATCTCTAATTGCTTTTTTAGAGTATAATTTGAGCTCATCAGAATTACAAACAAAAGATGATATTTGAAGATGCCCAACCTCATAATACAACCGCTAGTCAACTTCAAATAGTCACTGCTACTGAAGGAAGGGTCACCAGAACAAGGTCTCAGAAACATCCTGTTGCTGCCAAGATCTCAAGGAGAAGACACAGAGACTATGATGAGGTGTCCTAAAAATGCCTCATCACCTCTCTGACAGGAGGATTAGAAATGTGTCTCTCAAAAACCTTTGAGGTTTCTGGCAAATCCTTTGATGTTTCTGGATTTTAAGCCACATCACCTTTCTTCTCAGTTGGAGCATTTAAGCAAAATAAGAATGGGTTAGAAAGATCATTGGAGGGAGATTTCTGAGAATATACATAAGGATCTTCAGCTACCTGTGTGACACGCTCGGATTCCTTATTGATGGAGGGTACTGCATCCTCCTTCTGAGATTGTGAGAAAAACTTTGCAGTTTCCTCTCCTTCCTTACCTTCCTTATTTTCTTTATCAGCCTGTAAAATGACTAATCACATTAATAACAAAACATATAACATAGAATTTTGACTAGTAGAGATTTAAACCACTCATTAACCTGATCATTGTCAAGCTGATTGGTATCTGGAACTTGTCTGGGTTCCATGCCTTAGTCTTGTTGTCTAGTGACCTCAGCTCTGTTTGAAGTTTCAGACACTTCAAGCCTATCCTGAGTTCTGGGCTCAGTTGCCTCTCCTAGTTGATCTCCCTAAGTCACAACTTCAGTTTGATCCCTCTCTGATGAGAGTTGGAGAACCTGTTCAATCATAGGATTTAACTCAATCACACCATCAGCTCCCTGACGCATCTCAAATACTTCTACAAAGTAATCATCTCTTGGATCAGCAAAAGCCTGGGAAGCGTGTGGTTGTTTTGGTTGTGGTGATCTGGATCTTGATGGAGAAGGAACATGTGTGATAGTCCTCTCCAGATCCACAACAACATTCTGTACTGATGCATTGGAAGTGTCATCAAGTACAACTGCATCATTCATCAGGGCATCATTGATATCCTTCAGAGAGGAAGGCCCTTGAATAGTGTTTCCTCTGGACATGGTTACTTGTTCAGTAACCTGTGATGCAGGGACATCACCAACAACCTCATTCCTCTCCACGAATGGGTCAAAGTCTAAATTATCTGCTTATTCAGCAGACAGTGCCTGGGACGCATCAACCCTCTTGGCATCAAGAGTGGTATCTGCAGCACTATGGTGTGCTGCTTGGGCAGAGGCAGTGGTATCTGCAACACTATGGTCAAAGACCCTTGTGTCAGTATCCACTAGACAAGTGGTCTCTATGGCACATGCCTTCTTCTTGCCTCCAGTTCTACGTTTCTTCTTTGGCACAACATTTGCCTCAGAAACGTCTTCTACTGGCCTCTTCTGGTTCTGCTTATGCTCACAATTGTATTTGCAAACAAGATCACTGTCTGCAATCTCTCCATTCTCCCTTAGCTTTATGCCAAGCTTCTCCAGAATACAACATATCTTTAGGCCAAAGCTAATAGTATGCTTGGGCTCAGCAAGATCACCTTTCACAACAGGCTCAAAGCCATGAAGTTTGTCAACAAACCTCAGAAAGATGTACTTTACCCAGTTGAAAGGTGTAGTTCTATCATCCAGATTGTTGAGGAATCCCATCATTCCCCATCTCTCCATGCTGATCTGGTCAGCTCCACCATAGTTTGAATCAAGGCACCTATGCAATAGAAGGGCTATCAAATCCCATGGCTCAACTAGTTGTCTCCTGACAACATAATTGTCATATTTCGCAGGAGTGTCATCCGTTGCAGGATTTTTGTAGATAGAGTACAAGATTTCGGCACTCTTGTTAGAGATATGTGGTACATAGTCAGTACCTTGGGTGGGTAACCCAAAATGAGCGCCAAAGGATTTTAAATCAAGGTTTATGTCAACACCTTGAGCCTTCGAGGTGATGCGCACTTCTCCAGTGCCATCTTCCTTAATGATGGTGGAATTGTTGCAGAATTCCAACACATCCATAGTGGAGGTGCAAGTGGGCCTTGCAGAGCAAAACTCTTTGATCTTTACCATTTCAAGTAAAGATAGCCCATGCCTCATATCGGCTTGATTGTTAGCAGTGCCGATCAAGTACTCCTCCCTAGAGTACTTTGGAGTCGGGATTCCACATAGAGGAGTTAAAATCACCAACAACTCTTCGATTGGCTATAACAATCGCTGGATTTTGCTTTTCAGTAGTTCCAGATGTGGACACTTGGGATTTTTGAGATCTAGTTCTCTTTGGTGCCATCTCTTTAAATAGTAGTAGTGAAGAAGTGAGGTTTGAAAGAGTTTAAGAGTGAATTCGGTTAAGTGATTCTTTTCAGAAAAATTTAGCAGAAATTCAGAGATTTCAGAGAAGATTTGCAGAGAAAATATGAAGGATTTTGCTTCTTTTGTGCTACGTAAAATGTGAGTTTAGGCGAAAGTGTTTTTTCTTTGACATAAACTGCATTATTTAGCAATACAAATACACAAATACATACGAATTGTCTGCACATGACGTGGTGAAAAAGTGGTTTTACATTAAATGCAAGTGGGGCCAGTTACTTGGTTACTGCGCTAGTGGGCTGTTGAGATGCATCTGAGCAATTGAATTGCTATCGCCATTATATCAATGGTTTCTCAGCAATGATCATAATCAACAATCAACACTTATAATTGTGCCCAATTAATGCTATTTGGCTAATAGGTATCTGAGTCGTTTTGAACTCTCAGCATCCTGTAACTAGGAGACAGACCGGTTTCTGAGCTTATTAATTAAGCATCCAGTGTTGTTTGAATATTTTTATAAATGTGGTAATTTTTCAAAACACAAGAGATAGTTGACTTCTGACAGATAGTACTGTTTGTCTACTTCTCTCATTTTGTGTTCCCCCTTACTCAGTGGCCTCACATATCTGAATACCCGTTTCAGATTCCTCTTTAACCAACTTTACACTTAGCCATGATATCTGAGTGCCTGTCTTAGATATCTCCTTCTCTCTTTAAGTGCCTTTCTTTTCAGAAATCCTTATTCTTCAATTATTAGCTCATTGAGTTCCCGTCTCAATGACCAATTTGACACAAGGTAGTTCCATGAACCCAAGACTATATCTCAAGGTTAAGAATCTACTTTCTTGCATAGGCTTTGTAAAGATATCTGCAAGTTAGCCTTGTGTAACAATCTTGAGTATCTCAATATTGCCTTTTTCTACATGATCTCTGATGAAGTGGTGTATAACATCAATGTGCTTTGTTCTTGCATGGAACATAGGATTCTGAGTGATTGCAATAGCACTTGTTTTGTCACATAAAATAGGAGTTTTCACTTCATTGATCTCATAGTCTCTGAGTTGTTGTTGTATCCACAAGATTTGTGAAGCACAACACCCAGCAGCAATATACTCTACTTCTGTGGTTGATGTGGCAATTGAGTTTTGCTTCTTGCTGAACCATGATATGAATCTAGTACCAAGGATTTGACATGTTCCTGAAGTACTTTTTCTATCAAGCATTGATCCAGCATAGTCAGCATCTGAATAGCCAACTAAACTCAAACCACTCTCTTTTTGAAACCACAATCCAACTTCTATAGTACCTTTAACATACCTTAGAATCTTCATAGCAGTGTTATAGTGTTATTGCATTGGATTTGTCTGACATCTTGCACATACAGCAACTGCATATTGAGTATCCGGTCTGCTAGTTGTGAGGTAAAGTAGAGACCAAATTAATTTTCAATACTTGTGATCTTCAACACTCTTGTCAGAATCATTATAGGTCATCTAGGTTCCAATGCTCATAGGTATCTTGGAATTTTCTCAGAAAGCTTTAGATTAAACTTATCGAGCTTGTCTTTTGCATACATTGTTTTACTAATGAATATTCCATCATCAAGTTGCTTGACTTGCAACCCTAGGAAGTAATTCAACTCTTCCATCATGCTCATCTCAAATTTACTTTTCATGAGCTCAGCAAAGTCTTCACAAAGTTGCTTGTCCTTAGATCCCAAGATTATGTCATCAACATAAACTTGTACTGATGAGTCATTATTTTAACGACTCATTTAGTCATTTTTAACCGTATTTTGGTATGTCTTCCATTCTTTTTTATAGTGTTTTAGTGCACTTTAACATTTGGGTATTTTGTGTTTTTTTGTACTCTTAGGTGTTTTTAGGTAAAAGGCAAGAAGATGGAGGACCAATGTTCAAATTAAAGCTTATCCATGTTTCTAGAAGCACAGCAAGCCCAAGTAGTGGGCCATTACTACAAGGTGGTGACAAGGACGTTGAGAAAAGGGAGTGAAAATGGGAAGACGTGGAAAAAATGGGAGTTGCCCCGGATGGTAGGCTCACCAAGGTGAGCTCCGTCAACACGGAGTCTCACCGCGGTCCAGAGGAAGAAAGCAGAATACAGGCTGTAACGCAGAAGAGAGACCGCGGGGAGCCTGGAAGCCAAAGGAAGCGAGCCGCGATGAGAGCTGAAGATGACGAGTTCAACCCACGAACTCTGGCAGTTTATTCCCATCATTTCAAATTTCTACTTCCATGGTTCTATAAATAGGCCACTTGTATTCAGTGTTTTGCATATCTTCATACCTTATAGTCCATTATTCTCTTTCAAATCAAGCATTGTAAACACTCTAGAGATTTAATCTCTCTTTCAATAGAAGTATTTCCTTTAAGACGATCTCTTGTCCTAGACGTATCCAGGTATCAATCGTACAATTACTATTTACTTTTTATGTGACAGGTTGTTACCTTCGATTACAGAACGCATGTTGTATCTATGTGAAATCGTTAGTGTCTTCATCATTAATTAGGCTATATCTGTATGATTGCATAGATAGTGACAAGATCGTTGTAGTGATTACATACTTGTAGCCCTTATTTGGTTGAACTTTCGATAGCAAGGTGATGAACTGCGACTAGTGTCTCCTTAATTGGTCCTTCTCGTATCAGCACACTTCATGAAAGGATTTATTTTCATTGTTTGTAGAATTGCATGATCTAGGTATTACCTTGTCTTGTGATTGTTAGATTTTATTCTAGGGTTGAAGTATCACAATCTATCCAACTATGTGTTTACAACCAACATAAGCGAGTTTATTCTATTTGAACTAGCTTGATCAATTCCTCGACAGAACAATCCTATGGTTAAGAGTGATATGTCAAAATCAAAGTTTTAATATTTGTTTAAGCCAAGAGTTAATTCTCAACACTACGAAAACTTGTAGTGCAGTGAAGTTAACCCCGAGGTCGGTCTTGAAGGACTTAACTAAGCTGAGTTGTGATTACGAATAGTAATAACAGTATGAAAAGCAGTAAAAGTTTGTTTTGCTTCGGCAGCAGAATGATATTCTAACAAACACGCAGACTAACTAGAAAATAGATTAGCTTAACAAGATGAATATGTGAGAGGAAATTATGGTTTGGTGATAGAAAACAAGCTGGCTAGAAGGAAACATGCAACAATAATGATGTCGATTTATTCTAGTTATCACTGGAACATGTCCTAACGATTATTACACTGCTTTAGGGTTTTCTAGGCAGACACCTTATATCAGATAAGGTACGAAGGCTCTGTGACAATGAACTAACTGAGGTTGTTCTAGAAAACATATACCATTGGTGAAGGCGTCAATTCCACTAAGCTACAATTAACAAGCTAATGTAGATATTGTGTTTGCAATGAACCAATAGATTTAGTAATCTCTAGACGTTTTGGTATAAAAGATCAATTGCTTAATCCATTGTTAATTTTGGCATAAAGAACATCAATACACATAACTACATACGCATTTAATCAAAATGCCATAGAGTAAATCGCATCTTATTTATATTGAATTGCATGAAACCTAACTAGCATGCTTCGAATCCATCACCACCCCATAATTAGGGTGTTTAGCTACTCATGATATGCACAGACATAATCAACATCATATACGAACACATAATGAATGTAATCAATACCCAAAACCAAGAAACAAGAGTCGATACAATTTTACCCAATCGTGTCACAAACCCTAGGTAGAAATTGAAGAACTTGAATCCAATCGGTGAAAAGTATGTAGAATATTCTCCCAAACAATAATCAATCGTCGAATTACAAGAGAAATCGGTTCAATTACCTCCAAGAATAGGTAGGTAATTGCCTTGGAAAGGTTCTAGGTTGAGAGCAAAAAGATCTAAAAGAGAATATGAAACGAATTGTGTTTTGTTCAAACTAACAAAAACTAAAAAAAAATAAAAGGAATTAGAAAGGAATTAGGAAAGAAAGGAAACGGCAAAACAGATCGGTTGAATAGAGTCATGACGCTACGCACTGCTACGCCATTATTATGACGATTAAGCGTATGCCCGACGATGTCAGTAACTTCGAAAGTATCTGGCATACGCCAGTCACCCTGGTTGGCCTAATTTCGCCTTTTGACTCCAACTTTTGTATTTCTGGCCTTCCCGCTCCACTTCTAGCATCCGTTCGAGGCATTGGAACTCCATATGCTCTAGATGCATATAAAATGCACAATTTTGTCTCTAATTAACGTGGTTTAGCCAAACACCTACACAATACACAAATAACAAAACAAGTAAAAATATTCTTGGAAAACTAATAAAAACTATACTTAAGAACGACAAAAGGACGGTAAAAAAGACCAAACGAGACGGTGTAAAACCGACTCATCAAACTCCCCAAAACGAACCCTTACTTGTCCTCAAGCAACAGACTCTCTAAAAAACCTAGAAAAATAAAATACACATAGACACACAGACAAAGTCTAACCCCCAAGATACCGAGTCTACGATTGCAAGTAATAAGCCCGAGAAAATGCAAGAGGTTTGAAATCAAACTGACGTTTGCAGAAACACAAGCACAAATCAAAGAAGTTCGTTTCCCGAGTAAATAGAACTTAAGTCTAACCCAGTAATCCCCCACAAGTGGATCATATGCATCTATCTCAGACACTCCTGCAAGTGTCCAGTAGGGGAAATCACTTAAGAAATATAAGAAGAGAACGAAGGTGACTGACGTCACAAAGTTTCCTCAAATACCTCATGCAATGCACTCAATCAGTTAAGTCACAAGGGACTTTTCTTGAAACACTATAATCAACAGCTGTAGACTTGTAAAATAGCAATCATTCTCTCTTTTTTTAATTTTTTATTTTTATACTTTTTAATATTCTTATAATGACCCATATGCTTATTTTGTCTCAATATTTTGGTAGTGTCTATTTTACAGAAATTCCGCACTTTTGTGCATGCTGGTTTGGTATACACGCCATCAACCCTCACAGACATATGGCTTTTTAGGACCACGCCTGTGTGTAGGTAGTATTTGAAATGTGCCCAACACGACTAACGGTGGCACAAGTGCCATAGATACACTCTGAGACTTATTGTGATATTTGTTTTTAGAGAACAACAGCCAAATCATAGTTGTTTATACATACATGGTGCACAGAAACATCCTCCCCAAACCTGTTCCTGGAACTGGTTTGGGTTGAGAATACAAGGAATGAAAAACATGCCGTTCGTCATACTTAACTTACACAGAGTACACATGAGCATGATGAGGCGCAAATAAGGGAGTTTTCACTTCCCGAAAAATCACACAAGTACAAATTTTTCCGGTATAATAATTTTTCAGTTTTTCAAAGACTAAGGTTTGCTCACAGGCTTTTGGACTACAGCAATAGAACAAACTTTCTATTTACAGGAGAAATGAACTTAATTGATTTATAACTTTCCAACTGCTAATAATCAGAGATCAATCAAAACTTAAGCATTAAATAGGTTTAGTACATACAATAGACGCTCGACTTGGGAGTCAGACATAGACACAACAGAAAATCACACAAACGGGAAAAAGAAGACAAGACACGACAGACACATATAAGGATAAGTACATGAAAGCTACCTCCATCCCCAAACCTAGACTAGAGCTGGTGCCTAGCGAATAGGCAAGAAAGAATGAAAGCTAAAAATGTACTTCCCTGAAACGTGTGCCTGCTGCTATCCATTATCGAACGGGAATGAATCCCTTGCATCCTTCCCGCCAAGCTAAACGATTTGGGAGCCATCCTTAGCTCCTGTCCTCCTGTTTTCCATGATTCCCTGCAAACTAAAATTAAATAAATCTATAACTAAAATAAAACTAAGGGAATCAGGGTGAAAATAAAAACAACAAAGGGGGTCGAAGCTCCCTGGCCAGTCTTGTGTGTGAGCTGGGAATAGTATGTACTGATCACTGGAAGGTGGGGGAACGGAAAGTGAATCCGATGGTGTCATCTGGGTGGTATTAGGTGTCTGCTCCATCTCCAAATAGTCCGAAACGGGTGGTTCATTCTCTTTGTCGATCACATCAGTGGATGTCTCCTCCTCCATGACCAACTGATTATCTAAACTCTCACAAACTCCTTAATCTGAAACGGGAGTTTCTTCTTCAAGTACGGTAGTAGTTGTGGTAGTGGTATCCACATTCGATTCAACTACAGAGTCAGATTTCTCCACCTCTTGTTTATCGACGTTTCCAGATTCTTCTCCAAGAAGGACCGCATACTCTCTAATCATGGCAACCAAGTCGTCGATCGAATCCTCAAGTTGTTGAGGATTCAAACTCATGATTGACCCACCAGCGGCTCTATCCACCGTTCTCTGACAACCACTTGTTATACCGTTGTAGAAACTCCACATGAGCTCTCCCAATGTTAAACCATGGTTCTGATGCATCTGCTACAGCTCCTTAAATCTACACCATGCTATATCGAGTTTCTCTCCAGATACCTGTCAAAAACGACAGGGCGGGTACCTATCTGCAGAATTCGCTGCAACATGACCATCCAATCTCATGCGCTCAAAATAAATACTTGTAAAATAACACAAGTAGTAAAGCGGTTGTCGTAGTACAACAAGGCTTAAACCACAAGGTCGTTCTCTCGAGGAATTGATTAAGCTAGTTCTAAGGTGTAGGCTCAACGTGTGAGTTGTAAACAGATAGTGTGGGTGAAGTGATACTTTCAAACCCTACAACAAACCGCAATTACAAGACAAGGTAATACCCAGATCATGCAATTTCTACAATTAAAACGAAGCTAATGGTACACTGCCAGCGAAAGCAACTATTTTGCTATTGCAAAATAGAACCAGATACAGATTATAAGTACGTATGAGTCATGGCAAAAAGCTTGTCACTAGCTATGCCCTCATCCGGATATATACTAATTAGAGGTAAAGACTGATGCAAGTTCACAATGATACAAGCATGCGTTCAACGACTAGATAACAATATGTCACAATAGAAGTTATTAAAAGGAACCGCCTAACTCGTCTATTGAATACCTAGGTGCCTAATGGTCTCTGCGATCGTCAGAAAGATCAATGAAAGCTTCTTCGAATTAAAAGAGAGATTGAAATCTCTAAGTATTTACAATGCTTGGAATTGAAAGTATGAAAGTAGGAGAATGTAAAGATATGTTAAATGATAGTTACAAGGGTCATATTTAAAGACCACGGAAGAAGAAATTCGAAATTATGGGAAAAACTGCCAGAAAAACGTGGGTTGAATATGTCAAAACAGGTGTCACCGCGGTGAGGTACTTTCGGGAATCCTCAGCACCGTGTTCAAGCCTTTCTATCCTCCATCCTGATATTCTGGACCACGGCGAGCCTGTTTGGATGTGGGGCTCACGCCGGTGAGCCTTTTGTCCGGGAATTCCTCCATTTTTCTCATTTTCTCCACTTTTCTCTCCCTTTTCCAACCTCTATGTCACCTCTCTTGGAGTAGTGGCCCACTAACTTGGCCTTGTGGTGCTTCTAGATGGTTTCGCAGTCTTCTTTGCACTTTGTTCTCCATTTCCTTGCCAATGACGCTAAGACACCTAAAAATGCTCAAAAACACACAAAAATCCAAACGTGACATGGAACAAAAAACACTAAAATTAAGGCTAAAAGACGCAACAAAATACGGAGAAAGGCACTAAATGAGTCGTTAAAATATCGACTCATCAAACTCCCCAAACCGAACCTTTGCTCGTCCTCGAGCAAACAACTCTAAAACCTAGAAAAAGATAAAACACATAGACATGACGAAACACAAAAGAGTTCAATCGACAAGCTACCGGAACAAGTATTAGCAGAGATAAGCCCTTATACTGATGTAAACGTCTATCCCCCCTAACTTTGACAAGTAGCTTTGCAAAGATCACAATCTTCCGTTTCAAAGGTAGATAAACTTAATCCTATCCTAGTAGTACCTCACAAAGGAAGATAACAGTGCAACTCTCGAGTCTCTCATCTGGAAGTGTCCAGTAAATAAGGGTATTCGCTCAAGACTTAACTTAGGATGGTGATAACAAATGTCACAAGCTGCCACTAATATTACATGCTTTTGCACTCAATTCAAACGAGCCAGAAAGGACTTTTTAGGAAAGGGGTCGAAATCAAATACAAGGAAATAAAATTAGCTGTCATTCCCGTGCTTTGCTCTTTTTGCACGTTTATTTCTTTCTCTTTTTTTTTTCTTGTGCTTTGCTCTTTTTGCACAGATTTTCTATTTTTTCATTTTTTTTCTATCTCAATGTTGCAAGTGTATCCCAATACGTTGCCTAAGATCCGTACTTTTGTACGTGTCGGTTTGGTATACACCCCATCAATCATCACAACATACGAGCACCGCCCACGCGCTGGTTTATAGGTAGTATTTGGCATGCATTTTGGAAACAAAAAATATACCCTCACAGCATACGCACAATTAGCCCCGCGTTGGTTTATAGGTAGTATTTGAAAATGCCCAACACGATCTCAGACAATCATAAATGATCCTGGAATACACCTCGAGATTTTATTTTATTTTATTTTATTTTTTAGAAGGGCTGCATAGCAATAAAATATAATTTTGAAATCGACCATAGCACAAATATGGAAAGTAGTGAGTCTGAGTATGAAGTTGACAAGAATCCTCCTCCCCAAACCTGTCCTTGGAACAGGTTCGAGAATAGAGACACCAAGTCGAAAATGTCGTTCGTCATACTCGTTTTAAAAAAGAGTGCACATGTATATGAAGTGGCGAAAGTTAAAAAACCTTGCTCATCCTACTAGAATCACACATTTGCCGGTACAAGATTTTTTTCATCGGCTTTAAGGCTTCTCACCGGCTTTTTGACTACTAAAACAGGAAGACTTTTTATTTACAAGTGAAACGAACTAGAGTGATTTTCGAAAATTCCTTAGCACTCAGTTAGAGGCCATCTAAGATCACATCAGTAAAAAGGCTTAACTAAGGCAATAGATAACCAGACTTGTCAAAAGAACTCAAGACTCGACACAAAATTTTTTGAAATAGGCAAAAAATTAGGCCAAAAGACACGACTCAACTGCAATCACATAAAAGTGGCTAACATACCACCCCAAATAATCACATAAACTAAAAAGAAAAGAAAAACACATACATACATATTCACAAGGCAGCAATAATCCGAGCCATGTAAGCATATGAGTACAGCTCCCCTCCCCAAACCTATTCGATAGCTAGTCCCTAGCCTAGGTAATAAATAAAAAGAGGGAGTTATAGAGTTACCGCCCGTAGTATGCCTCGGTCGGCATGATCACTAAGAGGAAGGCGGACCATGGGGTCCGGAAGATGAACCTCCTCTTTGTTGCGGCCGGTCATCCGTATGAGCTTTGCGCATTTGCTCCATATGCTCTAAGCGCTCAGTTGCCCGCGTGTCAGCTGCAGACATGTGCTGTGTAAGACTCGAATAGCATGAGTCTCACTGATCCAAGTATGTACCAAACCGCTGCGATACTCCATGTATGCTCCTAAGATCTGCGGCAAGTCCTTGGTAGCACCCCCTAACTCTGAAAAATCGGAGGCTATCACGCTTTGCCTCCCCTTAATGTGTTCGAACTGGGGCTCCCTTCTACTTTTTGGACACACTCTTTGTTTTGTGTTCCATGATACCTGGATAGAAAATGTTAGCGCTTCACCCATATCAAACTATAGCTACATGAATGCCTAATCCTAACTCATAGTTACATGCAAACCATAGTGCATTCAAATGTGGCCACAACAATGTCTTCCCAAACCAATTCTTGCAATTAGTAACAACATTGACTTATCCTACAACATAATCGTGCTTATCATAGTGCAAACATTTGTTACTACAAGGGATTTTCCCAATTGAAACAGTAGCAAGCTCCATCCTATCATCAAATATGCAACGCGAATACATATTCTAAGATGAACAAGCTAGCACAATAATACCCTTCCACCAAAAACATCATAAATATCCAGAAAATCTAACTAAGCTAACTTGTATTATGACTTATCTAGACAATTTCATACCTCATAAGCACAGCCACAAACTCAATAACAATCAATCAAGTATAGAAATCCAAGTTTGCAAAATAAAGATAGTAGAAAGAAGTACCTCGATTCCGGAAGAATTAATGGATATAAACATGGATTGAAGTCTCCAAGTAGTGGAGAAACTTACTACCTCCGCAATGGTTTATTACCCAAGTTAAATGGTGGAGAATTGGTGAAAATCTCAAAAATTGGGGGAAAAACGGGTAAGGAGAGTGAAAAAGGTGAAGGAGGGAGATGCCCTCCTTCCCTTTAATCGTCAGGCCTCACCGCGGTGAGGCAGGGTCTAGGGTGCCCCTCACCGCGGTCGAGCAGAGAGGCAAACTATCTACCTTCTGCAGACCGTGGTGAACCTCCTTTTTTCCTGGTTCACTGCAGTGTGATCTGTTTTCCCGCAAATTTTTTTATAATAAAAAATTAATATATAAAATATATCCAAAATGCAATATGCACCTATATCTATATGCAAAGCAATAAGTCATGCTTTGGTTATAGTCGTTAGCGTCGACTCTTCCGTTCTTCATTCTGAACCCCCGGGTTGCCTCCCAGGAAGCGCCTTTTCTTATATTCCTTGGCTCGACTGCTGTACATTACCGTTATCCATTCTCATACGGGAATGAATTTTGAGCAGGCGTCAAGCCTACTTGGAGCTTCTAGTGAATATCTTCTGCTCCATTGTGTATTGATCCCACAATACACATGTAATCCTGCAAACGAGTATGTCGAGAGTTACTATGTTCAAATTTAAGCGCATAACACTCATAACAGGAAACAAAGAAAAAGGGCAAAAAGTATCAACAAAACTCCCCTTGGGTAATGACATATGTACGATGTCGGGGTGATGGGGCACCTGGCTCTTTGTGGTCTCTGGTGGCGTGGAAACACTCACTAAAGAGACAAGTGGGATGGGAGTGATTTCTAAATCTGGAGTATTCACGCTTCCTTTGTCGAACTTCTCTTCTTCCTTTTCTTCGAAATTTGTTACGCGATCCTCTAAGCTCTCCATCAAAGAGTACGGGGAGTATTCGTCATAGAATACTCTAAGCACTTCCTCCCATGTCCTCAATGACTCTGGCTCTAGTAAATGCAGCCATTCTTTTGCTTGGGATCTAACGAGAAAAGGAAACAACCTCCTCTTCAGTTGGTCCTCACTCAATCCACTGGGTGGTAACTCCGTCACGAATTGTTCGAACTGACGAATAAACATGAAAGCATCTTCTAGATTGTATTCCCTAAACTCAGGCTCAAGGAATATTAGCGGTTTTCTTACCACCAGCTGAGGTATGAAATATTCTCCGTACGTAGCCATACACTTGCCATACACCTGCAGAAAAAATATCTCTATACCAACAGAACTAAATGAATTGTTAGTTTCTGTTAGTACCAAAAAAGATAGTCCACAAGAGTAATTTTTTTTTTTTTTTTTTTTTTTTAGAGTTTTTGAATTTTTTCTTTGGTTTTTTGAAGAAGATAAAAATAATGATACGCAACTACACACTGATTCTACTTATTGAAGAACGTAGGGATCAATTCCCCGGCAGCGGCGCCAAATTTTGATGCGCTTAAAATTAATACTTGTAAAATAACACAAGTAGTAAAGCGGTTGTCATAGTACAACAAGGCTTAAACCACAGGGTCGTTCTCTCGAGGAATTGATTAAGCTAGTTCTAAGGTGCAGGCTCAAGGTGTGAGTTGTAAACAGATAGTGTGGTAAAGTGATAATTTAAAACCCTACAACAAACCGCAATTACAATACAAGGTAATACCTAGATCATGCAATTTCAACAATTAAAACGAAGCAAGCGATCTTTCAAAAGTGTGGACGCGATATAGCTAATGGTATATTGCCTGCGAATGCAACAACATTTCTGTTGCACAATCGAACCAGATACAGATTATAAGTATGCATGAGTTATGGCAAAAATCTTGTCACTAGCTATGCCCTCATCCGGATATATACTAATTAGAGGTAAAGACTGATGCAAGTTCACAACGATACAAGCATGCGTTCAACTATCAGATAACAATATGTACAATACAAGTTATTAAAAGCAACTGCCTAACTCGTACTATTGAATACATGGGCGCCTAATGGTCTCTGCGATCGTCAGAAAGATCAATGAAAGCCTCTTCGAATTAAAAGAGAGATTGAAATCTCTAAGTCTTTACAATGCTTGGAATTGAAAGTATGAAAGTAGGAGAATGTAAAGATATGTTAAATGACTATTACAAGGGTCCTATTTATAGACCAAGGATGAAGAAATTCGAAATCATGGGAAAAACTGCCAGAAAAACGTGGGTTGAATCTGTCAAAACAAGTGTCACCACAGTAAGGTACTTTGGAGAATCCTCCTCATCGCGGTCTGGCCTTTCTGTCCTCTATTCTGATATTCTAGACCGTGATGAGCCTGTTTGTATGTGGGGCTCACCGCGGTGATCCTTGTGTCTGGGAACTCCTCCATTTTTTCCATGTTCTCCACTTTTCTCTCCCTTTTCCAACCTCCATGTCACTTCGCTTGGAGTAGTGGCCCACTAACTTGACCTTGTGGTGCTTCTAGAAGGTTTTGAAGTCTTCTTTGCACTTTGGTTCTCCATTTCCTTGCCAATGACGCTAAGACACCTAAAAATGCACAAAAACACACAAAAGACCCAAAGTGACACGGAAAAAAAAACACTAAAATAAAGGCTAAAAGATGCAACATAATACTGAAAAAGGCACTAAATGAGTCATCAAAATATCGACTCATCAGAATCCACACTCACAAAAGAAACCAGGGTAGTTCTGCCAAATAAACCATACTAAAGAAAAAGGAACAGCAAACAAAAACTAACTAATATATACATCTGAAAATTAAAATTCGTAAACTTAACAAAGGAGTTAAGTCCCCTGCAGCGGTGCAAAAAACTTGATGTGTCAAAATTAAAGATTTAATATTTGTTTGAGCCAAGAGTTAATTCTCAACACTCCGAAAATTTGTAGTGTAGTGAACTTAACACCGGGGTCGGTTTCGAAGAACTTAAGTAAGCTGAATTGCGTTTACGAATAGTAATAACAGTATGGAAATCAGTAAAAGTTTGTTTTGCTTCAGCAGTAGAATGGTATTCTTACAAACATGCAGACTAACTAGAAAACAGATTATTTAACGAGATGAATATGTGAGAGGGAATTATGGTGTGGTGACAGAAAACAAGCTAGATAGCAGGAAACATGCAACAATAATGATGTCGATTGTTGGTCCCCTAGACAACAAGGTTAAAGTCTACAGGAGGGGGGGGGGGGGGGTTGAATAGACTTTAAAAATATTTTGTTATCTAACACGGTTTCTCAGCAAGGTGAGCTTGCTAATGCTTATACTAGTTCAGAGAGCGGAAGTCTTTGATACAATTAAGTGCAGTCAGAAAGCTTCTAATAGATAAACAGATAAAGTAATGTAAAGCTTTGCTAAAAGGTAAAGTGCAAATAGTTTACAGTGGTATCTGAAGGTGGTGTAATCCTTCAGCTAATCCACTTCGCCCTTGGTAGGACTTGAATTCACTATGTACTGTTTCTAAGATCCGTTACAAAAGCCCTACACTAGCCAAATCCCTTTCCCTCCTAAGTTCCCAAATCAGGATCCTTTGAATTCTCTTTCCTTAGCTAACCCAAGCTAAGTACTCCGATTCCCAAGAGACATTTCATAGCTAACCCAAGATAAGAAATCACTCTCTTGTTGTTAAACTCCGAGGATTATTCCTTGGCTTTCTCAGCACAAGTACTTCATGTATCCTCACGCATGTTTGTTGTTTTGATGTAGTCGTTTGTTCTAGGTAGTGATCACCTTGATAACAATGTTTTAGTTATCTCAGTAATCAAAGAAACTCAACTATAATCCAATATTTCAAGGACTAAGTATAGTGTTTCTGAGTTCCAAGACTTTGTCTTTGTTCAAAGGAAAGAACTAACACTTGGTATAAACACAAGTATGTTCTACTTCTTCACAAATAGCTAATCAAAGCTTAAGTCTTGTTGGAGTTGTGGGAACTTAGTGAACTAGAAGAAATATGAGTCGCAACTTCGAATAGAAGAGCTTTCTGAGAGAGTTCTTGAATGCTTAAGAGATTTCTTCAAGTGATTCTGTATCATTTGTGAGCTTGAGTGATTTTCAGTGCTTGTGTGTAACTCCGTTGGTTTGTTCATCACAAATTATAAGTGATCCTTTTATAGTGATCAATGGAGCCATTTGAAATACTATCCGTTGAATAGACATTTTCAATTTTGACTAGATGTCACTATCATAGTACATTCGACCTTTGTCTCTTTGTGTCAAGCCAGCAGGCTTTTCTGAGAGAAGTGTGATATAGCATTAAATGCATTTGTCCTATTAGACTTTTAACCACAACGGTCACATAGATTCTCAACAACTAGGAGATTCAGAAACCTCTTTGTTATTGCATTGCTATCACCTCTTCAGATACCTTTCAGAAACCTAGAGAATTTGGTCGCAACTTGATGGTTTCTAAGCGGTTGCATTATGAGAGTTGTTGCATTTCTGATCAAGATAAACTTGTGCAGTTTACTTGAGTGTTCATATCTTCAGTAGTCTTCCTTGCTAGGTGTTCTTCAAATCTTCAAAAGATAAAATTAAAATTACATCAGAGACCTAACTCCTATAAAAGTGACTATTCTATCATACTAAGTAATGTTCTTCCTTTACAATGTCCTCTAATAACCTATGGACTTAGGAATACTAATCACCTTTCTGAGCTATGTAGACATGTGAGATTTCTCATCAAAATCTAAAGTAAATCCTAACAAATTCCCCCTTCTTGATAGAGCAACACATGGCTACTTATAACTTCCTAACAAATTTGGATGAGGAAACAATCCTTTACTTCATTTCAAATTATAATTAAAGTACAGAAAGTAAACATCAACCAAATCACAAGTTGTGATCTTTGCTGATAAGTTAAAATTTCATTCATCCACAGTAGGGTAAGGTTACAGTACATGTGAACTTCAGCAAACAAAAAGTAAAGTTACAAGTATGAAAAGATATAATAGGTGTTAGCTAAGAAAGCTTGGTCTTCACACTTGTTGTTCTTCTTCATCTTCAGAAACCATGACTACCACTCTGCATATTTCTTTATATCTTCTTGGTAGTTTAGAAGCATGGTTCTGACCTTCATTTCCACCTTCGTTGACACTTGGCAGGCTTTGTTGTATCCCATCTCAGGATTAGGCTTGTCAAAGTGAGTAGCATACATATGCCTACCCATAACCAGGCATGTTTTATCCTCAGGTCAGAGAAGTTGTATTTCTCATAAACCTTCCTCAGATAGTGTAAATCTCTGTCATATTGCTCCTTATCCAAGAAAAAGTATTCATAGGTATGGATCCCAAGCTTTGGTCTTTTGGTGATTCCAAACCCAGTGGCACTCTTCTGGATGGCAACTGCATTTGGTTTTACAAATGGGCATGCATCTCTGAGCTCTTTGTTAGCTGCCATTCTTCTGGTTTTGATCTCAAAATTGATCCAAAGAAGAGCACTTCCTCTAGGCATTGCACCTGAGTTCTTTTCTTTGTACTCATCTCCTCTGAATACATACATTTGATCGAGGATGGGCTCAGGGAAGTTTGAGTTGGCAAGTAGGTTCTCAACCTTTAGAACCCATAAACCATTCCTTTGGTGGATGACATTTTGCATTGTTTGATCATTATATGTCTTTCCCCATGGAATGAGTGCTAAGGCTTCTTGGAAAGCCTTGAACTTTTTAGCTCTTTCTGAGAGTCTTCTCTCAATCCTTGCTTGCGTAGACTTTGAAATTCTCTTGCTTCCTGAGGATCTAGCATCTCTAAGATCATTGTTCTGCCAGAAGGTGTCTTGGCATGGAGAGGCCTTGCTGCAATAGGTGGTGGTGGTTGAGACTCAGTGTTAGTCTCACTATTGCTCCTCTGTCTTTTTGCGTTTCTGGTGGGAGGTTCCTCTTCCTCCTCTTCATCATCAATGTCTTCATCCAATTTTTCAGGAATCAGACTTCCTCTACAGGTTCTTTGTATGTCAGAGAGTTTCCTTGGTTCCTCTGCAGAGAGCTGGTTTACTGAGGAATCGGATTTCCTCTTGGATCTGATTTTCCTTGGTGGTGGTGGTAGTTCAGAAATCACCAATTGCTGCCCATTCTTCTTCATGGGAGGTTTCTTCTTAGGTAGAGATTGTTCCCCCTGATGAGGTTGTCTCTGTCCTTCCCCCCTGATCCCTTTGTTGAAGTTGTCTATGTCCTTCCCCCTTAGACATGTGTTGATGTTCTTCAGCAAGCTCTGCCTGTGATTGATGAGCTAATGTCTCATTGATGTTCTCAACAAGCTTACTTAGAGATGAGAAGCTTTCCTGCATCTTTTGTTAATAAACTTGCAGGTTGTGGAGAAGTCCATTAGTAGGGTGCATAATCTCTTCCAACAACTTTGTTTGTTTAGCAACAACTTTCAGAGCAGCTTGTGCTAGCTGGAGAGCTTGGTCCACCTTCTTTCCATCTTTATCTCGCACTGGTGTTAGATCTTTTTGTGTGAGAACAAGATTTGTTATTCTTTTGAGCATGACGTCCATGAAGTCCTTCAGTGAGGGATTCTCGGCATTCAGAATCCTTTTATTTTCATCAATGAGGGCTTTGATGAGATCATCAATGTATTGTGTTCTGGATGTCCCCAATGCCTTTAAAACTCCCATGGTTTCTGGGTTAGGCTCATCTGGATTGATGATTTGCTTCTTCCTGCCAGAGTCCATGTGCTTCTCAACCAGTCCTCCTGATGACCAACTTTGGGATAGGTTTCTATCTGGTCTATCTTCTTCACTGTCACCAGATAGCCCTAAGCTGAAGTTAGCTCCATCCTCATCTTCAAGTCCAGCAACCTTTTCAAGTTCTGGCTCAGGAGCAATTGACTTTCCCTTCGCCTTTCTCAGAAGTTGCTGCTTCTTCTCATATTCTTCTTGTATAGTAGCAATCTCAATTCTTCTTCTGTCCTCTTCCACTTGCTGGATCACATCTGCTACTAGTCTAGTATGGTCAGCTTGTTGGACGTGAGTGGAAGGTGGTGGAACTGCTTGTGATGTTGTTGTAGCTCTGGCATCAGCTTCCAGAATAGCTTGAGATGCAGCTTTCTGAGCATCTCAGTTTGGTTTCGTCCAAACTGGCGACGCCAGTTTTGATTACTGGCGACGCCAGTTTCTTCTTTTGCCGTTTTTCTGCGATTTCATTTCCTAATTCTCCTTTCTATTAGTTAGAACAAGACACAATTACTTGGATGATTCATTCTATTTTCAAGAACACACTTTTGCTCTAGAGATAGACCTAGTTTCAAAGGCAAGTACCCGATTTGAGGTAATTGAACCATTTTCCCTTGTAATCCGACGATTGACGTTGATTGGGAGATTATCTACACAGCTTTAGCATCGATTCGTTCTCGTTCTTCAATTTCTACCTAGGGTTTGTGACAACGAAGGGTAAAATTGTATCAATCTTCTCGAATCTTATTTTTTGTACTTGAGATTATGTTATTGCTAGTATGATTATGCTTTCGCTTGTCATGAGTAGCTAAACACCCCTATTATGGGGTGGTGACTGATTCAATGCATGCTAGCTAGGGTTTTTGTGATTCGAAGTGCATCGGGATTCGACTACTTGTGCCTTTTAGATTAATTACTATTCCTGCTATCACGTTTGTTGATCTTCTAGACAAAATCACTGTTAGATTAGGCATTTAAGCTTTGCAAATCAAAATGTCTTTCGTCTTGCTTGATCTAACAGTTAGTTGCAAACGGTGACAGTAGGTTAGTCGAATTGATTGTAGCCTAGTGAAACTGACGCCTACACTAGTGCTCTTCGTTTTTGAACACAAGACTGTGACAACTTGCGTAGTCAATCCCGTGAATGACATGTATCCTGCTAGCTAGCTTGTTGACGTAACCACTCCATAATTTCCCCCATTTATATTTAATTCTCGTTAGTGTCAAATCGGTTTTTAGTTGTTGCAAGTAGTTGTTTACTTTAGTTTATCATCTCGCTACCGAAGCAAACAAACCTTTACATGCTTTTCATGTTGTTATTTTTATTCGTAAACTGAAGCTCAGCCTAGTTAAGTCCCTAGAGACCGACCTCGGGGTTAACTTGACTACACTATAGGTTTTCGTAGTGTCGAGAGTTAGCGCTTGGCTAAGTAAAGAAATATTAAAACTTTGATATTGACACATCATAGAGCATACCTAATCAGTGACTAGGCATTCTTCAATGTTGGAGTAATCTGGATAGATTTCTTCAGTCAGTGCACAATGTTCCTTGTACTCCAAAGTGAACAATTTCATGAGTGATTCCACATGCTTCATTTTCATCTTCAGAATCTTCATCTTCAGAAGTTCATTCAATATCTAGTGCATCCAGCTGGATTTGTATTTTCTTCCTTTCTTCAGAAAGCATGGCTTTCTGAACTTTTCTAAAGTTTCTTCTTTCCTTTCTGTCTCCGAATTTTCCTTTAGTCAACAAGGGACAATCTCTTTTGAAATGTCCAGGTTGCTGACACTGGAAACACAAATCATTTCCAATCGCAGGCACTTCTTGAGATGTACCTTTCTGAGGAGTCTTGTTCAGAGAGCTAGAACCATATTGCAGATTCTTGTAGGTTTGATAATTTGGGCCTAGATGCTTTTTCAGCTTCTCTTTGGATTTTCTTCATTCAATCTCCTGGCTGACATATTTTCTCATATGTTTTACAGCTAATGCATGATCTTCACGAGCTTCTTTAGAATCTTTCTTTTCAGAAACATTCTGGGTTACCAAAGAAACATTCTGCACTGTTTCAGCAGACATGATTTCTCTTTGCTTGGTCACATAATTCACATGTGCAAGATGTGATAGATGGTATACCTTGGTTATAGTAGAAGTTCTGAGTACTTGTCCATTCTTTGTTCAGACTTCTGATGAATATCGAGGTTGGAATTGGGAATTCCAACAGCATGATTGGAATGCTTGACTTAGGGGCTGAGGTGAACGTGATGACTCTCGGCCTGGACAGGAAGTTAGAGCTAACGGGGATGTTACCCCTCGAGGCGCACATGGTCTTGACGGAAGGATCACTCAAAAGACCGGAGGGGATGATTCGGGGAGTTGATGTAAGTGTTATTGGCTTCCATGTTCGCACTGATTTCGTGATCACGGAGTGTGGTAGTCAGGACAGAGACGAACAAGAACTCATCCTGTTGGGAAGGACATTCCAGTACACAACAGGAGTGACCCTCAACGTTCAGGACCACAAATGCATTATGGAGGTGCTCGGAGTCCCCTAAGAGGTACCAGTGTACACGAGATCAGAAGTCGGAGGTCCCTCCGCAATGTACGCCGGACTCTTAGGCGAGAGTAAGACTCCATAGGTTGGACCTGTGGAGCAAGAGGCATAGTCGATGCTAACGACTCTAACTAAAGCGACATTTTCTATTGCTTTTCGCACTTAGTAACTAGGATGCATATAGGTAAAATTTTCATTCCTTGCATGCATTCTGTATTCTTTATTCCTTAACTTATTCATTGATGCATTCTTTCATTTTGTCAAGCTTATCTTATCGTAATTATTTAAAAAAAAAATTTGCGGGAGAACAGATCTCACCGCGGTGAGCCAAGGGAAAAGGCAACTCACCGCGGTCTGCAGAAGGCAGAAAGTTTGCCTCTCTGGTGGACCGCGGTGAGGGGCACCCTAGCCCCTACCTCACCGCGGTGAGGCCTGACGATTTAAGAGAAGGAGGGCTTCTTCCTGCTTCACTTTTTTCAGTCTCCTTACCCGTTTTTCCCCCAATTTTTGAGATTTTTACCAATTCTCCACCCTTTAACTTGGGTAATAGACCGTTGCAAAGGTAGTGAGTTTCTCTACTACTTGGAGACTTCAATCCGTGTTTATATCCATTAATTATTCCCCGAATCGAGGTACTTCTTTCTACTATCTTTATTTTGCAAACTTAGATTTCTATACTTGATTTATTGTTACTGAGTATGTGGCTGTATGAAATTGTCTAGATAAGTCATAATCCAAGTTAGCTTAGTTAGATTTTCTGCAGATTGATGATGTTTTTTGTGGAAGGGTATTATTGTGCTAGCTTGTTCATCTTAGAATCTATATTCGTGCTGCATATTTGATGATAGGATTGAGTTTGCTACTGTTGAAAAAATCCCTTGTAGTAACAAATGTTTGCACCATGGTAAGCACGATTATGTTGTAGGATAAGGCATTGTTGTTACTACTCGCACGAATTTGTTTGGGGAAGACATTGTTGTGGCCAAATGTGAATGCACTATGGTTTGATTGTAACTATGAGTTTGGATTAGGCATTTGCGTAGCTACGTTTTGATATGGGTGTAGCGCTGACATTTTTTATCCAGGTACTATGGCACCCAGGCGAAAGAGTGTGTCCAATAAGAAGCAGAAGGTAGGAGAAGGAAGCTCCAGGGCCCCAGCTCCAAGGATTAGGGCAGACGCTTACGGAATGAAGCTGAGTAGGGAAGCAGATGACTTTAGGATCAAGCACTTCAGCACCCCGAGAGGCTTCATAGCGGAGCGAGGGATAAGTGTTTTCGGGTCTCTTCACCCAATGATAGAGACTATCAACGCGAACATAAGGAGGTTAGGATGGAAAAGGTTGATAGGTTTGAGGAGAATGTATGGTCCGGTCATGGTTAGAGAGTTCTACATCAACCTCGCTGATCAAGATATCAATGGATTTGTGCACATCCGCGGGAAAAAGGTGGAGTACACTCGTAACTCCATCAACTACTTTCTTAAAGTATAGACGGTGACACATGCTCACGCGGATGGGATTTTCAACTCGACCCCTGGACTCAAGGTGAAGGGAGAAGACATAGCTACCATCTGCAATCCTGGTCACAGGGTAGCCGATGGAAGCAGCAAGCTTAAACTCGGGAACCTCAACCCACTTGCGAGAGTTTGGGTGCATTGGGTATAGTACAACATAGTACCAAACTCCACCTTCAGTAGGATATATGCGTTGACAGCCCGATTGGTATCAGCATTGATGAGAGGACACAACCCTAAAGCATTGAAATTTCCATGTTTGATCACCGAGATGTGTTAACCAGTCAGTGTGCCAGACATCGTAAAAAATGGCCGCCCAAAGAGTTGCCTAGACTTGAAAGAGCTACAAAGAATAGAGGCAAATGCAAGGGACTGGGGAAATATGTTGTCAAGATCATCGGGCGAAAGCGATGAGGAATATGATCCCGAGATGGATACCGGATACGAAGAGGTATCTATGGAGGAGACCAAGGACGAGGCTGAAGATCTACCACCTTACGAAAATGGGAAAGATCTCACCGCAGACATTCAGCGGCTGAGCACGAGACTCCAGGAATGGATGGGACCCCAGTTTGGGCACATCGAGAAGAGGCAAAGCACGCTAGCCTCCGATTTTTCACGATTGGGAGAGTGTTACCATGGACTTACCGCGGACCTCGGAGGCATACATGGAGTATCGCAGCGGTTTGGTATGCACTTGGATCAGTGGGACTCATCGTATTCGAGTCTCACACCGCACATGTCTGCAGCGAACACACAGGCGACTGAGCGCCTAGCGCATATGAAGCGAATGCGCAAAGCTCAAACGGATGACTGGCAGCAACAAAGAGGAGGCTCATCTTCCGGACCCCATGGTCCGCCTTCCTCTTACTGATCATACCGACCGATGCATACTACGGACGGTAACTCTGAACTTTCTCCTTTTTTATTTATTCCTTATGCTAGGGCCTAGCTATCGAATAGGTTTGGGGAGGGAACCTCATATGCTTACATGCCTCGGATTATTTGCTGCCTTGTATATATTGTATATATGTATTTTTTCTTTTCGTTTTCATTTTTGCGATTATGTGAGGTGGTATGTTAGCCACCTTTGTGTGATTGCAGTTGAGTAGAGTCTTTTGGCCAAAGTTTTGGCCTATTTCAAAATTTTTTGTCGAGTCTTGAGTTCTTTTGACAAGTCTGGTTATATATTGCCTTAGTTAAGCCTTTATACTAATGTTATCTTAGATGGCCTCTAGCTGAGTGCTAAGCAATTTTCGAAAATCACTTTAGTTCGTTTCACTTGTAAATAAAAAGTCTTCCTGTTTTAGTAGTCAAAAAGCCGGTGAGAAGCCTTAAAGCCGATGAAAAAATCTTGTACCGGCAAATGTGTGATTATAGTAGGATGAGCAAGGTGTTTTAACTTGTGCCACTTCATATACATGTGCATTTGTTTTAAAACAAGTATGACGAACGACATTTTTTACTTGGTGTCTCGATTCTCGAACTTGTTCCAAGGAATAGGTTTGGGGAGGAGGATTCTTGTAAACTTCATACTCAGGCTCACTACTTTCTATAATTGTGCTATGGTCGATTTCGAAATTGTTTTGTATTGCTATGCTGCCGTTCTAAAAAAAAGAAAAAAATAGAAAAAATCTCGAAGTATTTTTCCAGGATCACTTGTGATCGTCAAGATCGTGTTGGGTATTTCCAAATACTACCTATAAACCAACGCGGGGCTGATTGTGCATATGCTGTGAGGGTTGATGGTTTTGTTTCCAAAATGCATGCCAAATACTACCTATAAACCAGCGCGTGGGCGGTGCTCGTATGTTGTGAGGGTTGATGGGGTGTATAGCAAACCGACACGTACAAATGTACGGATCTTAGACAACCTATTGGGATAAACTTGCAACATTGAGATAAAAAAAAATGAAAAAATAGAAAATATGTGCAAAAAGGGCAAAGAACGAGACCAACAGCTAATTTTATTCCCTTGTATTTGATTTCGACCCCTTTCCTAAAAAGTCCTTTCTGACTCGTTTGAATTGAGTGAAAAAGCATGTAATATTAGTGGCAGCTTGTGACATTTGTTGTCACCATCCTAAGTTAAGTCTTGAGCGAATACTCTTACTTACTGGACACTTCCAGATGAGAGACTTGAGAGTTGCACTATTATCTTCCTTTGTGAGGGATTACTAGGATAGGATTAGGTTTTATTTACTTGTGAAACGGAAGATTGTGATCTTTGCAAACCTACTTGTCAAAGTTAGAGGGGATAGAAGTTTACATCTGTATAAGGGCTTATCTCTGGCAATACTTATCCCGGTAGTCGTGTCTATATGTTTTTCTTTTTCTAGGTCTTAGAGTTGTTTGCTCGTGGACGAGCAAGGGTTCGGTTTGGGGAGTTTGATGAGTCGTTATTTTAACGACTCATTTAGTGCCTTTTTCCATAACGACTCATTTAGTGCCTTTTTCCATATTTTGTTGTGTCTTTTAGCCTTTATTTAGTATTTTTTGTTCCGTGTCACGTTTGGGTTTTTTGTGCATTTTTAGGTGTCGTAGAGTCATTGGCAAGGAAATGGAGGACCAAAGTGAAAAGAAGACTTCAAAACCTTCTAGAAGCACCACAAGGCCAAGTTAGTGGGCCACTACTCCAAGAGAGGTGACATGGAGGTTGGAAAAGGGAGAGAAAATAGGAGGAAGTGGGAAAATGCTGATTTTCCCGGGCACAATGCTCACCGCGGTGAGCTCCTGCAATAAGGAGCCTCACCGCGGTACAATGAAGCAGAAAGGAAGGCAGAAAGGGGTGGACCGCGGTGAGCTGGAACGGGCAAGGTGCCCTCAGCGCGGTGACGTCTGTTTTGACAGATTCAACCATGTTTTTCTGGCAGTTTTTCCCATGATTTCTAGTTTCTTCTTCCTTGGTCGTATAAATTGACCACTTGTATCAGTCACTAGGACATATCTTCACTTACTTCTACTTTCATATTTTCAATTCCAAGCATTGTAAACACTTGGAGATTTCAATCTCTCTTTTAATTCGAAGTAGCATTATTGATTTTTCTGACGATCACAGGGACCAATAGGCGCCCAGGTATTCAATAGTACGAGTTAGGCAGTTGCTGTTAATAACTTGCATTGTGACATATTGATATCTGATCGTTGAACGCATGCTTGATCGTTGTGAACTTGCATGAGTCTTTAACTCTAATTATTATATATCTGGATGAGGGCATAGCTAGTGACAAGATTTTTGCTGTAACTCATACGTACTTATAATCTGTATTTGGTTCGATTTTGCAATGGTTGAGTTAGAGTTTTGGGTACTGAGGCATCGGTAGTGTCCTCATGTACTATCTCGTTATTCCTCAGAACCTTCTGCATATCAGCGATAGTGGATGGTCCTAGGAGAGTTGCTTCCTCAGCAACTTTGGAAGATGGGTCTTCCTCAGCAACTTTATCATCTTCCAAGATAGGGTCAAAGTTTAACTCATCTACTTCTTCAGCAGAGAGTATGAGTGAGGTTGAGGATGCGTTGACTTTGGTGTCCTCATCAGCACTGAACTCAGACATCTGAGAGTGTTCCTTCTCAATAAGAGTTTCTTCTTCCTTACCAGTCTTCTTCTTTCTGGAAGTCCTGGGTTTCCTGGTCGCAACTGACCCCTCAGATATCTCCTTTGACTTTCTTTTCTTGGAGCCTTGATTAAGCTCACAATTATACTTGCAAATTAAGTCACTATTTGCAATTTGTGTTTGGTCTCTGAGCTTTTTGCCAAGATGCTCAAGGATGTAGCAAATCTTCAGACCAAAGCCAATGGTCTTCTTTGGCATAGCAAGGTCTTCAACCATCTTAGGCTCAAACTCCTTTTGCCTGTCAACAAACCTCATGAAGATGTACTTCCCCCAATTGAATGGTGAGGTTGTGTCATCCAGTGTACTAAGGAATACCATCATTCCCCATCTCTCCATGTTGACTTGATCAGCTCCATTGTAGTTGGAATCAAAGCACCTATGCAATACAAGGGCTATTGAATCCCATGGTCCAGCGAGATGTTTTCTCCTAAAAATCTCATTATCAAAGTGGTGTGGAGCATTGTCCTTGTCAGGAGCAATGTGGTTGGTATAGAAGAACCCAGCAGTCTTCTTAGAGGTATCTGGGTAGTGTGCATCACCAATGGTGGGTAACTCAAAAATTTTGCAGAAGGATTTTAAATCAAGGTTTACTTGAACACATTGAACCTTTGATTTGATGCGCACTTCTTCAGTGACATCTTCCTGAATGATGCTGGAATTGTTGCAAAATTTCAACACATCAATTTTTTATGTGGATGTGGGTTTTGCCGAGCAAAACTGCTTAATCTTTACCTTCGCAAGTAAAGAAAGCCCACGCTTAGCATCTGCTTGGTTCTTTGCAGCACCAAGGTAATATTCATCAACAAGTACCCCTCCCCAAGTTACTTTTGATTTAAGATTCCACATTGTCAAGTTGAAATCTCCAACAACCCTTTGGTTTTCAATCACAATTGCTAGTATTTACTTTGCTGCAGTACCAGATGTGGAAACTTGGGACTTTTGTGAAGAAACTCTCTTGGGTGCCATCTCTTATATAGTAGAAGTAGAAAGGTAAGAATAAGGGGGTTTAGGTCGGAATCGTTAAGTGATTCTTTGAAGAAAAACTTAGCAGAGATTCAGACGAAATTAGAAAGAATTTGTAGAGAAAGATAGAGGATTTTGTTATTTTTGTGCTAAGTGAAATGTGGGATTAGGCAAAAGTGTTTGTATTTGCCAAAATCTCCTTTATATAGCAATACAAGTACATATATTACAAATGAATTATGTATGTATATGTCTCGTAATCTGCATAGGCGTGGGTGAGAAAGCAATTTTGCATTAAATGCGAGTGGGGCCAGACTCGGTTTCTGTGCGAGTGGGCTTTGTGGACTCATCTTGACCGTAGAATTACAAGCGCCATTTTTCAATGGTTCAGATTGATGTCTCAGCAATGATATAAATCAACACTTGTAATTGTGCCCAATTAATGCTATTTGGCTAATAGCTCACTGAGTCATTTTCGACTCTCGTAAACCTGTAACTAGAAGATAAACTGGTTTCAAAGATTATTAATCGTCCAGTATTGTTTGAAAATTATCACTAGAACGGAAATTTTCAAAACACAAGTGATAGTTGACTTCTGGCGTATTGTGCTTTTGGTCAACTTTTCTCCTTTTGTGTCCCCCCTTACTTAGTGGCTTCAAGTATATGAATACCCGTTTCAGATACCTTTCTAAATCGCTTTTTCCCAAATGCATTGATATCTGAGTACCCGTCTCAGATATCTCTTTAAATAGCTTGTATCCATTAGCCTTAACATCTGAATACCCGTCTCAGATATCTCCTTCTTCATTTATTGCATTTCTTTCTCAGAAACCCTTATTCCTTTCTTATTGGCTCAATGAGTTCCTGTCTTAGTGACCAATTTAGCACCTTGGTAGTTCCATTAGTCCAAGACTATGTCTCAGAGTTAGGAATCTACTTTCTTGCAGAGGCATTGTGAAGATATCTGCAAGTTGGTCTTCTGTACCAATCTTGAGTATCACAATATTGCCTTTTTCAACATGATCTCTGATGAAGTGGTGTCTAACATCAATGTGCTTTGTTCTTGCATGAAACTTAGGATTATGAGTGATTTCAATAGCACTTGTGTTGTCACAGAAAACGGGAGCTTGTCTTCATTGATCTCATAGTCTCTGAGTTGTTGTTATATCCACAAGATTTGTGAAGCACAACACCCAGCAGCAATATACTCTACTTCTGTGGTTGAAGTAGCAATTGAGTTTTTCTTCTTGCTGAACCATGATATCAATCTAGTACCAAGGAATTGACAAGTCCCTGAAGTACATTTTCTATAAAGCATTGATCCAGCATAGTCAGCATCTGAGTAGCCAACTAAACTCAATCCACTTTCTTTTGGATACAACAATCCAACTTCTACAGTACATTTCACATACCTTAGAATCTTCGTAGCAATGTTACAGTGTGATTGCATTGGATTTGTCTGAAATCTTGCACATACACCAACTGCATATTGAATATATGGTCTCTTGTAGAGAGGTAAAGTAGAGACCCAATTAATTTCCTATACTTATGTTCTTCAACACTTTTGTCAGATTCAGTATAGGTCATCTTGGTTCCAATGCTAATAGGTATCTTAGCATTCTTTTCAGAAGGCTTTAGATTAAACTTATTGAGCATATCCTTAGCATACTTTGTTTTACTAATGAATATTCCATCATTAAGTTGCTTGACTTGCAACCCTAGGAAGTAATTCAATTCTCCCATCATGCTCATTTCAAATTTACTTTTCATGAGCCCAACAAATTCTTCACAAAGTTGCTTGTCCATAGATCCAAAGAGTATGTCATCAACATATACTTGGACTAAGAGTAGTTTCCATCATGGTTCAATGTAAAGAGAGTTTTGTCAACTTCTCCTTTCATGCATCCACTTCCCAGCAAGTACTTGGCCAAAGTGTCATACCATTCTCTTGGAGCTTGTTTTAGTCCATATAGAGCTTTCTGAAGCTTATAGACCATCTTGCTTTCTGAGGAAACTTCAAAGCCTGGTGGTTGCTCAAGATAGACTTCCTCAGCAAGCTCACCATTCAGGAAATCACTCTTGACATCCATTTCGTAAACTTTAAAGTCATTATGAGCTGGAAAGGCTAGAAATAGTCTGATTGCATCTAGTCTTGCAACTGGAGCATATGACTCATCAAAATCTAGTCCTTATGTCTGGATGAATCCCTTGGCAACCAACCTTGCTTTGTTTTTGGTTATTTCACCAGACTCATTCATCTTGTTTCTGAAAACCCACTTAGTTCCTTTGATAGATATTCCATAAATATAGGGACCTAGTTTCCAGACTTTGTTTCTCTCAAATTGATCCAACTCTTCTTGCATTGCTAAGATACAATCTTGGTCATTTAATGCTTCTTCAATAGTCTTAGGTTCAATATCTGAGATGAAAGCTATCAAAAGGAAGAAAGCTGAACAACTTGAAAGCTACGTCCATGCTTTAATTCCTACCGGAAGGTATGAATACTACAACTTGCTGAATCGCCTCTTCAAGGATGTAGTAGCAGACATCTTGGTCAAAGACTTCCAGAACGCAGATCGGACCACAAGAATTAGGCTGGCTTCAAACCACACTCTGCCACTAAAAATTCCTTCAGCACCTGCTGAACAAGAGGAAGTGGGCAGCAAGCCTATGACAATTAAATATGTCATCGATCTGGTATCTGATGAGGAGACGGGTGAAAATAACATTGATATCCCTATGTCTCCCAAGTCTTCTAACAAGAAGGATGATCCCAAGAATGATGAGGATGATAATGCACCACCTGGTGCAAGACAGGTTGCTGGCCTAAACACTACCTCAGTTGCTGAAAAGCTTCCTGAGAAGAATAACCCTCCTCCTCAATCTCCTCAGAGACCATCTAATCCTTCTCCATCCAAGCAAAATGATGAAGAAGTTGGGCAGTTTGCTGATGCTATGGCTTAGAAACTACAAGAAGTTGAGCACACAGTAACCCAACTTAAAGAAATGGTGGATGAAGCTGAAACTTTACGCCTTGTGTTGGAAACCAAGGTTGCTGAAAAAGAAGCCAATCTGAAGAAGATTGATGAATTGACTCGCAAGGAGGCTGAAGCCCTTCCTGAGCAAAAACGAGTAACACTTGAGGCTCAGAAACTCATGGATGTAATAGCTGCTGAAGAAGCTCCTGAGCTCAAGAACAAGCTTGTTGAACAAGCAAGTGGTCCCTCTTCTTCTGGGAAACAAAAGAAGCCCATGTCTGAAATGGTTGCTGATCTTCGCCATGAAGACACGTGGGAGGATGATGACAAAGAAGAAGAGGATGATGAAGATAAAAGAGAGCCTGAGGGTGATGGCGTGATCACATATCCTTCTAAGGATAATCAAACAGCGGTCTCACACCTCAAGAGAAACATACTGGCTCCCACCATCTTTCCAAGAGTTCCTACAAACACAATTGACTTTGAGAATAGGTCTACAATCCTATTCAAATTAAGGCATGAACTGGAACATCAAAACCAGGAGGTCAGTGCATCTGTACCCTCTGAGTTCACTAAGTTTACTGAGCTCATTACCCAAAGAACCAGCTCATTGGCTCTCAAACATAAAGATCTGGTCATGGTACAAGATCCAGATAGCAAGTCCATTCAAGTGGCTTTTGACACTGCTGACATGACTACTTCCAAGATTCAAACAGTGGTTACTGAAGTTTCCAAGTTAACTAATAAGGAAACTGGAATTGAAAAGCAGAGTGAAGATCTCAGAAATGAGACGAAGCAACTCACTGACAACTACACCAGACTTAAAAGGAATTTTGAAGATCTGTCATATTCTTATCTCAGACTCCTGAGTCGTTTTGATCAGTCTCCAATGACTAAGGGAGAAGGAAGTTCAAGGAGAACACAAGATAAGGGCAAAGAAAAGATGTATCCTGAAGAAGCCCAAACAAAAACCCCAAGTCAAGAGATGCAGATGGTGACTACAAGATCAAGGGCAAAGACCCAGATACCTCCACCAGCTGCCAAGAGCCCAAGGAGAGGAAGAAAAGATAGAGACTCTGAAGAAGAAGAAGAAGAAGAAGAAGAAGAAGAAGAAGAAGAAGAAGAAGAAGAAGAAGAAGAAGAAGGAGAGTTCTCTGAAAAGAGAAGGAAAACAGACCAAGGAAGCTGCAAAGATCTTATGATCTTTAATCAAGAAAAAGAAGAAGATGATGATGATGAAGATAAGGATACTCATCACAGAAGAAGAAATCTGAGCAACATGTCTGGTCCTATTGCTGTAATACCAATAGCAGCAAGGACACCTTTTGTAAATGCCAAGTCCATCCAGAAAGTTACAACCTCAGAGGATCCCTCACTGAAAGGTCTAACCTCCAAACAGGAAAGGAACAAGGAAAGAGACATCAAATTTGGTAGGATTCCACCACCAAAGCCTGAAGATGCTCTAATTGAGTATGTGAAGACTAATGATTACACTACCTGGAATTCAATACATCAGAAGAATGGTTATTGGATACTTCAACTAGAACACCTTCTAGTCAATGATGGAGGAATACCAGTACCAATCTTTAATCAGATGCTGGCATGGAGAAAGGGCAGGCCAGAAATGCTACCTGAAGGAAAAGTTCAAAAATGGCTAGACTTTGAAATACAAGTCAGACAACAAGCCATAAAAAAGAACTTGTCAGAAGAATGCCCTTACCACAGACCTGATGATGTGCGTACCCTTGAAGATAAATCTGGAAAAGGACCAAGCTGCAAGTTGAGCCTGATGAGTCATTCTATCAGACTAAGGATCAATATATGGGAGACCTAAGATATCTGAGAGAGATATATGGTTATTTCAAGCCCACTGAAGAGCAGCGGGTACATGCATGGAAATGGGGTAAGTACCTATGGATCAAAGGCATGACCAAAGGCCTATCAACCAAGACCTACAAGGAAATTGCTCTTACTTAAAGGAGAACTGAGATGAAAGTAAGAACTTTACTCCTTGAGTATTCTGAAGATTGCATAAGGTATGGTGATAGAGTCTTTCAAGACCAAGGATGAAGACTTCAAGACCAACAAGATAGAACGTTCACTTGGAACTTGGACCTTCCTGTTGTCCTATTAGTTGTGTAATTTTTTATTCATGCTGACTGTAATTTAATGCTTTATTTCGTAAGAGTTATATATGCTATCACTTGTAATTTATCTGATGAACTTACTCTCTGATATTCATTAATGAAAAGATAACTTGTCAGCACATATCACACCTTGTGATTTGGTTGATGTTTACTTTCTGCACTTAAATAAAAAGAATGAATGATCTTAAGAAATGTTTAAGTGTTAGATTGTTTCCTCATCCAGATTGTAATAGGTTTTAAAGATAGTCATAGGTGACTGATCAAAATTTGGGAAATTTGTTAGAAATATCTGTTTAGATTTTGATCAGTAAACCATAATGACTTATCTTAGCTCAGAAAGGTAACTAGTACTCTTAGTTCATTTGAACATTGTAAAAGAGGAAGCTTACTGGGTATGCTAGTCTAGCAAATCTTGTATAGGATGTTAGGTCTCTGAATGTAATTTTTATATCTTTAAAGAAGACCAAGTAGGAGGCATCCAGCAGAAGAGCTCAATTAATTGAAGATCAGAAGACTGCATGTCTCACCCCAAAACCAAATACTTTAGCGCGACCGGCCGTCTATCGTGAGATGGACTCACGCCAAGACTAAGCCTACCTTTAACCTCAAAATACATCAGTTATCTCAGAGTGGTACCACAAAGCATCTAAAATCCATTACATAGTAATTTCATCTATTACAAATCCTCAACAAAAAAACAATCCCAACAATACAAATCATCTTATACAATAGAAATCTCAGAGTCGCAGCAACTACTAAACTACCTTCACATATCCATCATCTGACTACCGTCTCAACTCCAAAATATCTTCGTCCAATCACTTACTAAATATCTGAAAGGGGGGTGTAAGGGTGAGATCCTGGCACTTTTACCCGAATAAAGTACATATAAAAAGTATACATGCATATACACTCCATTTTATACCAAACATAGTCAAAAATCATTTGCATGGAACACATGTCACAATTTTCACAATTCACATTTAAAGCTCGAATCAAATATATACTACGGCCACACAAACCGTGGTGGCACACAAGCCGGCTTTCACATAACATATCTCCTAACACAATAGCGGTCACACACATAACACTGGGAGTACTCCAAAACACGACAATCCCTCGAAAGGGCCACACACTTCATAGGCATATCGATGAGCTTAAATGTACACATAATCCATGCTTTATCAAATCACATTCACAAATCGCATACACAAATAAAACATTTTGCGATACACATACTTGATCTTTTTTCGAATAGACTATTATATCAAGTCCCATTACTTGATATAATAACCATAAATTGTTTGTCAATCATAAAACTATACATATATATAACAATACGAAAAATAGAAGTAAAAGTGTCAAGAGTTCCCCTTACCTCAAGGTCGATACGAATCCAACTTAACATAGCCAACCACAAAGCTCCAACGTGTAACTCAAATCCTCCAAAGTCACCTTGACCCTTAAACCTCCAAAACACCACTTGGTAACTCCACAAATCCACTATTCCGGTTTAAAGTTCGAAACTGAGAAAATAGGGTAACAAGGACAAAACGGTAATTTCTGGACCTGGGAAAAATAGGAATCAATGGTGGGAGGGCATAAATAGAGTCTGCAATGTTCTAGGGTAAAACGGTAATTTGAACGGGTCGAAAATAGGCTGGAATAAAAAGAATAAAAAATCTTTCTCCAATAAAGTTTTAACCATGGACCTCCTATTCAAAGCACAAACCATCTACCACTCGGCTACTACCTGCTCCTTCAACTTTCAATACCAACGAAATTATCTGATCAGTCCAACTATTGATCAAATTTGGTAATTGCGATCAAGGTCCCCAACCTATGTCAAATTCTCCAAGATCAGCCCCCCAACTTCCTGCAAACTTCCAGTCTAGTCCTTGCGAATCCAAAACCTTCTAAACTCGATATAATAAACTCCAAACCAAGTCAAGAGCTACGAAAATCAAATACCCATCATCTACTCCATCTTAAACCATCAATAATAGTCCAAAACATCAAGGAATCGATCCAAGGATTTCGCGAAATCGGTCTCCCTATTTCTTGTTTCTGTTTTGCGATCCATAACCCCAATCTTTGTTCGATTTGTTCCAAATCTATTCGGTTTCAGTCACAAATCCGGTTTAGTCTCGTGTAAATATCAAGATCGAGCAATAACATGTTCGAACGAAACCAGAAGAATAAAAAGAAGAATAGAACAGGAAGAAGAAAGAAATAACCCTAATGGGTTTACAATACAAAATGAATTCGGGCTTTCAACTAGGCCTTTATTTTGTCCATAATCAAACCAATAAGTAAGATTCATCGTAGCCCGATTCAAATTCTCGATCCATATAAACGACTAATAAAATCTGGGATTTTACACTGCACAAGATTGCTGAAGACTAAGGAAAAGTGTCCTCAGATACCATGGCTCAGATACCTGGAATAAACTATGTTTCTGAGAAACAATGTTTCAATAGGTTTCTGGAGTACTAAAGGTTCTTGGGATAGGACTTGCAAAGCCTCAGATAGCTTGCATTGTTCCGTTGGCACTACATTACAAAAGTTGGTACAGTGCATTTATTACGCAGACAGATTTTTCTGAGCGAAAAGAGAAAATCTTTGAAAACTGACAAAGCTCACTGCCGTACCAACTTCAGATATCAATAGTTTGAATTTTATTGAGCCTAACGGATAGTAATTCAAACGGCCTGATTTTCAACTATACATATCACCACTTAGAATGCTTGTAGATACACTGAATACACAGAATTTCATACATTACACTCAAGCATACAAGCTTTCTACCTACTTACTCTCAAGCTTACTGTTGCGACTAAAGCTCTTGATTACTAAGTAGCACGAAAGTTCTAAGTGTGCTGATCCTTAACAAGAATTGCATATTGTGAATCCAGAGATCGTAGTTGCGACTTTTATCTGTGATTCATTCTCTTGAACAACATCAAGACATGGGTCAGTAAATAACAAATCACCAAACATTGAAAAGTGTATTAAGTGATCTTGATTCTACAGAGCACTCACACATAACTGTAAAAGTTATTGAGAGCCTGCTCACCTGACAAACTACTATAACCAAAACACCACATCGGCATTGAACATAGGAAGTACTTAGTTTGGGAAACTAAGTAATAGCTCAAAGGTTACTGAGTAGAGGAAGTACTTAGCTGGGAAAGTTGGGGAATAACTCAGGGGGAACACTTAGTTGGGAACCTAGTGTTAAAGGGATCAAGAGATAGGATTTTGTAAGGGGAACTCATTATCTTATCTTAGTGAATTCTAGTCATGAGAAAGAGCGAGTGGATTAGTTGAGGGATTACGCCACCCTCAGGTACCACTATAAAAGCTTTGTGTTATTTACTTACTGCACTTACTTTCTGCATTATCTTTACCTTGTTGAGTACTTACACACTTATAGCTTCCTGAGCACGTGCACTTATCAGAAAGACTTCCGCTCTCTGAATATAAGTATCAGATACCTTAACAGATATCTGAGAAATTGTGTTTATCGTCAAAAGTTTCAAAAGACTATTCAACCCCCCCCCCCCCTAGTCTTTTACTTTGTCGTTATCTGGACCAACATATATACATATATACATGTATATACATGTATATATATATATATATATATATATATATATATATATATATATATATATATATATATACATACATATACATACACTTTTTGTCACGCCCCAAAACCAAAACAACGATTTTTGACATTTTGAAAATGACGCGACCGGCCATGTATCGAAAGATGATATTACACCAACACGAAGCCTCATAAACAATAACATAAGCAGAACAATTGCGGAAACAAAGACTTTAAAACTGTATCCAAAAGTACAGTATCAGAGTGACTAAATAAAACTAAACATAACAAAGGTCAGTAAAAACAACTACAAGTCTCGAAACTCAAAGAAAACTAAAAATCCAGGTCTGAACAAAAAGGGAAATCCTAAAAAGAACAAATCCAACATATAGCTAAACTCGAAACTCCAAGCAAAAGACTAACTCTGCTCGTCTTGCTGATCGTCTGGAAACAAATGTGTAAAGGTGAGTTCCCGACACTTCCACTCGGATCAAGTAGTGTCATTCAAAAATACATATATATACATTCAATAATATCACACGTATACAGAAGTTGCATGGTATAACAAACGTAACATTTCGGCTCAGTCAGACATGATCCTATGGCCACTAGTATAAGTCCGGTGGCACAGAGGTCGGCTCATATAACATAAACATAATCCCCTACCAAAGGGGTAACATAACATAAGGGAGTATCTAGCCAGACATATTCCCCGAAGGGTACATAACAATTCACAGGCATATCTAAGAGCTCGAACATAACATTTATCCATGCACTTTGCAAAACATATACATTCATTGCACTCATCATAAAATACAATTTTGGGTACACACTTGATCCTTATAAAACTGTATTTATATCAAGCCCCATAATTTGATATAATAGTAGTAGTTTGTAATCATAAAACAATAATACGTATAGTAGTAATACGAAAATAAAAGCTTGGGTGCCAAGAAATCACCTTACCTCAGACGACTTAACATGGTTGCTCAAAACACATCACTACAAGATAGCTCTGTCTACTCAATACCTAAAAGATGAAAACAATACTAACAAAATTACACTTAAACTTAATACAGTACAATCACCGTACTACACTACTACGCAAAGTAGTACAACCTTTGATGACAAACTATGACCCGAGCACAGAACTAACCATACTACTGGACTAACTTGCCAAGTTAATTGATCAATTAATTAATCTCCCAAGTAATTAGTCTCATACTACTATACTACTTACGAGGGTAGGCATGGGTTCCAAGAATTGATGTAGCTATCATGTCAATTTGGAAAAATAGCACAAACATGAGAGAGAAACTGACATGAGAGTTTAAGAATTGAGAAAAAAAACTATTTTGTTGACTCTGATCAGATTTTGGAAACGAGAACAGGGAAAGATTGAAGGTATACTAAAAACAAGAATTGGTACTGTTGCTAACTTGTCAATTGTCATAAAGGCTTTGCAAATTGTTGTGAAAATCGTGATGTCAGGCAACAAAAGAGAGATACAAAAGAAACAATTGGAAACATATCAATACAACAGAATTAGGAAAGCGATCAATTGAATAGAATAATGAAACACACCTTTGGTTAATCTGCTATTGCAAACGAGATAGAAAAATAGAATTGATGGTAACAGCCTGACGTCCGATGGTAGTTGATGGACTCAAGAATTTGTGAGTACGCCAAGATAAAGGTTTTAACGGTATTTAGGTTTCTGGAAGCATTTTAGGTGAACCAACACAAAGGGTAGGGAAAAACCCAAATAAGGTAACTACCCTTTCCCACTACTAACATAAAAAGGTTTCAAATACTTTTAGGAAAATACATAGTTTTAAATATTAAATTCATTACAGTAATACTAAAATAAAATAAATAAATTCCTGGGTTTTACATCTTTCCCCCCTTAAAGGAAGTTTTATCCCGAAACTAAAACGCACCTTCTTCTTCGAAGAGATGAGGGTAAGACTTTCGCATTTCCTCCTCTAACTTCCAAGTTGCTTCTTTAGGTGAGTGCTTGGACCACTGAATATTCACAAACCTTATCGAACGTTTTCTTAGCTCTTCCACCTTCCGATCAATTATACCAATTGGTGGCTCCTCGTAAGACAAATCCTCTCGAACTTCTAAAGGCTCGTAACTCAACACTTGAGTAGGATCAGGAACATACCTTCTCAAAAGAGAAACATGGAAAACGTTATGCACTCTTGATAGGTCAGGCAGCAACGCCAACCTATAAGCCACTTCTCAATTCTTTCAAGAATCTCAGAAGGTCCAATATAATGAGGACTTAGCTTTCCACGCTTTCCAAAACGCATACTCCAGGTGATTTGGTTGGGCATCTTCAGCAGAGGGAAAGGAGTAAGTTTCCAGCTACTGTAGAAACCAACAGGGTTCTTGCTGTGGAGGTATCTTTCGACATGCCAGGAAGAGTGAAGACAGTTCTGACTACTTGTACATGTAATCAGAACAAAGCGATAGCCCAGGTTGAGGCACCACAGGTGACTAGGCCATAGGAAATAGTTGAGGTACAGGAGGTAGTTGAGGTAGCCACACCCAGTATTGCGACTCCAGTGGATGAGGCGAGTGCAAACCTGGCTGTCCTTGAGGAAAGTCCCACCACTAGGGTGATCCAGAAAGCGGATAAGAGCATTAGTGATGCCAACAGTTTCGACTTGGTGGTTGGGATAGGTAATTCTTCCGAGGTGACTGGCATAGTAGACACAGGAGCAGCAGTTAATCTGATGACTTTTGCGACCTATGAGGAGCTGGATTTGAAGGGATTGGAGCCCAGGAAATGCTTTATCACGTTGGCCAATGGAACGAGAAGTAGGTGCATGGGGGTTATTGAGGATGTCCCGGTTACATTGGATGGGGACACTTTTATGGCTAATTTCATGGTTGTGGAGTCAACACGGATTATAGGCAAGGAGATGGAGAAGGATATGTTGCTGCTTGGGCGACCGTTCATCAAAACCACTCGCATGATTGTCAACTTCCACACTCGTACCTGCACCATAGAGGTACATGGCAAGCAACGTGAGTTGCAAGCCACCACTACACTATACTCACCCCAGCAGGTTGAAATCAGGAACTATATAGGTGCACACACCGGTCCCCTCTACACCTACTCTAATTCACAGGGAAGGAAAGTAGCTGAGAAGACCGGGAAGATCAAACACCATTGATTTTCACCTGGGAAAGTCGAGCTAACGACTTAAAACAAATGCACTTTTATTTCCTTGCACATTAGACAATTTTATTTCCTTGCACATTATACTCATGCGTTGTTTTTTTTCTGATGAGACTATTTATTTGATAATTTGGACAACTTGTGTTATTCTTGCATTTATTTTACTGTTTATGTGTGTTGAGGGAGCGGGACCTTCGTACTCACACGAGAAAACTCGTGAAATTCTACGCCGAGGCATGGAATTTCAATCTTGTGAGGCGAGATTGCATTAGAGACGAAGAAAAGAAAATTTCAGTTTTTGCCCTCGCCGCAGCGAGCTTTTTGCTTCGCCGCGGCGAGATAAGACAAGAGCAAAGAATTTCGTCTTGCTTAATCTCGCCTCGGCGAGATCCTCCCCCAGTGAAAATTTCTGCTTTGTAAAAACTCGCCGCGGCGAGCTAGGTTTTTTAAAACCCTTTTATCTTCTTCTTCTTCTTCCCCGCCCCCACAATCATCCATTCTTCTTCCCGTTTTTCTTCTTCTCTTCACTCAAATTTCTCTTTCTCACTCAATTCTCCACCAAATTCCCCCATTCTTGTTGCAAATCAACGAGTTTTTCCTCCTCTCTCCGTTCCCTGCTTCAAATTTGTGTGATTTCCATCCAACCCTCCCGATTCAAAAGGTAATTTGGCTTGAAACTCCTTTCTTCCTTTACATTCGAGTTTTGCTTGAATTATGTGGTTGATCGTCGTTTGTTCTTGATTGATTGGTGTAGTGGTTCGTTTTTTATTGATGCATTGATTCTTTACTCGTTGATTATGGAATTTACTTGCATTTATTGATTTTTTGAACCCCTACCCTGTTTTTCCCAAATTACGCCAACTTGTCCCTCCTTTGTGTTGATTATGACTACTGCTATGGTTGTGAACTTATTTGAATTGAGTTCTGGTTTTGATATGGAATTTTGAACTGGTTTGGGGAATTTTCCATCTTCCCCTGTTTTTTGCTGTTTCCTGGCTATTGATCTTATATTGGTTTGGGGAGGCAATAATCTTTCTCCTCCCATATATGTCCTGTCACTAATGTCCCCCTCGTAGGCATCATGTCTCGCAGAGCCACAGGAAGCAAACTCCATAGGGGCGAGACCAGTAGCGCAGCAGAACAGAGAGGCCCCGTGGATGAGTTCTCCCACCTATCCACGGATGGCAGGGCTTTTATGGAGGAAAAATTCAGGGAGCCTAGGAAAGCTTGGCCTGAGAGGGAATTGGCTCTTGATGAGCTGGAGGATGCTGTTTATGCTCGAGTTTGGGCAAGGATCAGGCATTTTGGCTGGGGGCAAGCTCTTCGAAAAGCAGCTGCCTTATGACCCGAAGCTGGTTCGGGAATTCTACATTAGCCTCTATGACTTGAATGAAGGGTGATGACGATTCGGGGTGTCAGGATCCAGTTTTCCACTATGAGTATCCGGGAATTCCTATAGTGCAGGGTGTTCCAAACAGGGGACGACAGGTACAGCCACTAGGGCGACAATTTTCACAACCGGTAGTTTGAGAGGGACTTAGCCGAGTTTGTACTTCACATTTCAACACCCTGACCCCTCCCACAACCCGCCTCATCCGAGCTATCATGAACGGGCAGTTTGTTGATGCCCCAGATATCATTATAGCGGAGGCTCATTCCCGGAAAGCTAAAGGTAGTCTCCTCGGTTTTCCATGCCTTATTACCAGCATCTACAGGTCCCTCAATATAATAGGTATCCAGGGCTCCGAGAAACCCAAAGGGGCCCTGAAATTCGCCGGTGCCAGAGTCATTCTCGGCCGCCACCCCATCCCTGTTAGGGGAGCTGACGACACTGCGGAGCAGCCTGCTCCACCTGGTTCTACTGATTTCCAGGGTTATTTTGAGCAGCTGACAGCACAGTTCCAGGAGTGGGCAGGACCACAATATGCTAGGATTGAGGATCAGTACTCCGGTATCGAGGAGCACTACCAGCGGCAGGAGGAGCGAGATAGGAGAGCTGAGGCTAGGGAGCAGCGAGAGATTGAGCGCTTGGAGAGGCAGGAGGCACTCTGGAAGGCACAACAAGATTTTTGGGAACAACACGTCGGTGGTGGCCCTTCTGGATCCAGTTGATCATCCCTGCTGAGACACCACTATGGTTGGTCACTTTATCCAGTCGTTTCTTACACTATTCATTACTAGGGACTAGCACTTGTGTAGGTTTGGGGAGGTTTCGACTGTATCTGTTGCTTAAGTTTTCTCATTTTTTGTACTCTTTTCCATATATTTGTACTCTATTTTGTACTCTAATTTTATTTTTTATTTCTATGTATTTTGTTCAAGTGGTATGTTAGCCAATCGTTCTTGTTATGTGACTGTGGTGGTATGTTAGCCACCTTTCTGTGTTAGATGTTCTTCTTTTGTTTTCCAGTTGAATCCAGTTTAGGTGTTAGTATATTGTGCTGAGTCTGAGTCAATTACCAAGTCGAACGTCTATTGTGAATGGTAAATTCTCTTGCTGCTTACGTTTTGTTTGATGACCAGCTGGAAGTAGGATAGTGGACTTTAAATCTCGCAAAGTCGTTTCTCTTTTAAATAGCAAGTTTGTATAGCTCTTTAGTCCAAAAGCCTGTGAGGAGCCAGAGCAGAAGAAAAAATATTGTGCCGGCACCTGTAATTGTGTGTGATTCCTGGGTTGTGCAAGTTTTTACAAATTACTTGCGCCTTTTCATACTTATGTGTGCTCACATTCATTGGGGATGACGAACGACATGCTTTACTTTGTGGATTTTACTTCCCCCATTCTGTTGAACTGGTTTGGGGAGAGGATTCTGTTTTATGACTGTTATGAGCTGTTACATTTGTGCTGAAAAGTCTGTTTACTGCTCCCCAAAGCTTATTGATATTTGAATCTCGGGGTGGATCTATGGTCTTCATTGATCACCGTTAGTCATGTTAGGCGTGTTTCAAATACTACCTATATACCGGCGTGGTCCTAGAAATCCGTATGTCCGTGAGGGTTGATGGCGCGTATACCAAACTGACACGCACAAAAGTGCAGACTATCGATAAAATAGACACCTATCAAAAAATTGAGATTAAAAGAGCCCAATGTTGCCTTGCATTGAATCCAGTGAAGTAAATTGAGATTTGAGGTTGTTTGACATGAATTAAAGGGAGCAGTTTCAGCTTTTTGATTTTCTCTGGAAAAATATAGTCGTGTGCCAAAGTCCCTTTCGACTCAATGAGACGAGTGCAAAAGCATAAGATATTTTAGGCACCTTTGTGACGCAAGTCACCTTCCCAGTTTATTTTTTTGAGCTTATACCCCATTTGGATACTTCCAAGAGAGTGAGAGATACACTGCATTCACCTGTGAGGGATTAGCGAGCTACACTTAAGTGCTATTTGTCTGGGAAATGATTGTGTTTGATTTTCAGTACACTGTTTTGCCAAAGTTAGTCTGATAACAAAAATTTTGCATCTCGTGGACTTACTGTTTACAATGGTAAATTCGGTCACTTGGGCCCTTGACTCTTTGTTTGTCTTCGTGGTTTCGAGTCTAGTTGTGTCTAGGATTGTTTGTTTGCTCGAGGATGAGCAAAGGTTCGGTTTGCGGAGTTTGATGAGACTATAATTTAGAGTCTCATTTGGTCCTTTTTAGTTGTCTTTGTGAGTCTTTGTCTTTAGTTTTTTAGTGTTTTTTGTTCGTTATTACGCTTTGGTGTTTTGTTCCCTTTTTGTAGGAATTATTCATTTTGAGCAAAAAAAGAGGATGAGCCAAACAGCCAGGCTCGCCGCGGCGAGATTTTACGAAGCTGGTACTGGAATTGCTAAAGAGACTTGCCGCGGCGAGGGAATTGGTCCGCCACGGCGAGATTTTACGAGAGGAAGATTAATTCGACAACAGAAGGCTCGCCGCGGCGAGCTATTTCTTCCGCTATGGCGAGAAGCGCAGAACAGATTTTTATTTTCCTTATTAGCTTAGAATTGGGACCTCTTCTCATACTTTCTTTTGACCTAGTTCTTAGAAAAAGATCAATATTCATACTTTGACATTGAGACATTATTGGAGTTTGGTTTTCATCATTGTTGAAGGATTGATATCGAATTCCTGGTAATATTTGATAATTCTCCATCGTTCATCTCTTCGATTCTTGTTTTCTTCTATTTATCGAATTGTATGAGCTTTCGTGCAATTATCAACATGTCTATGTTTATCATATGTAATACTTTGAAATCTTTGATCTTTGCTTCTACTATGAGTAGCTAAACCACTCCGAACACGGTAGTTATGTGACGGTTTTGCGTATTCGCTTCTAGGGTTAGGATTCGTTCATATAGGTTCGTCTAGTTCAAAATCTTCGTAAAAACCATCAATCCAATTCGCTAGTTGAAGACTTTCTAAATCGTTTTCGGTTAAGGATCGTGGATTGACGACCCACGATTACTCTAGTTCAAAACATTCAAATGACGATTGGTTGATATTGGATTGATCGATTAATGTACACCGACCATGTGACAAGTATGAACGATTTTCCCTAGAGTGAATTAGTATTACTCGATCATAATTGTTGTGTTCTCTCTATCTCATTGATTTTAAACTTTACATCGCTTTTCTGTTTTCTGGTTATTAGAAGTTATCAAAACCAAACAAATCAAACTATTTACACAAGTAACAGTTTGCTATTAACTCGTTGTGCTAGCTTAATCGGTTCCTTAGCGAACGACTATGTGGTTAGCATTGTCTGTTTACAACAACTGCTTTCTACTTATTTTCTAAGTAGTAATTGAGCACATCACCACTCCTGACACCATCCAATGTAAACTTTGGGGTGCCAAAAATGCTAAAGAAGCTTGGAATCTTGTAGAAGAGCTTTGTGCTAGAACAACTAAAACTAAGAAAAATAAGTTGGAATTCCTAAAATTGAATTTCCAAGACTTTAAGCAAGGACCAACTGAAACCCTTGAAGAGCTTGACTTCAGATTCACCACTCTTATGAGTGAAATGGCTGCCTTGGGAGAAGGAAACAGGTATTCAGACTCATAAAGGGTGAAAACCATTATCAGAAGTCTGAATCAAGAATGGACTAGTACACAGAACTTCTACTACAACCAAGGTATACCTTCTATCACACCTGTAGAGTCGTTTTTACATCTTGCAGCTGTGAATTATGAGAGCAAGCAAAGAGAAATCATGTTTGCTGAAACATTGCAGAATGTTGCTTTGGTAACCAATAATGTTTCTGAAAAGAAAGATTCTAAAGAAGCTCCTGAATATCATGCATTAGCTGAAAAACATATGAGAAAATATGTCAGCGAGGAGATTGAAAGAAGAACAGGCAAAGAGAAGCTGAAAAAGCATCTAGGCCCAAATTATCAAACCTACAAGAATCTGCAATATGGTTCTACCTCTCTGAATAAGACCCCTCAGAAAGGTACATCTCAAGAAGTGTCTGCTGTTGGAAATGATTTGTGTTTCCAGTGTCAGCAACCTGGACATTTCAAAAGAGATTGTCCCTTGTTGACTAAAGGAAAATTCGGAGACAGAATGGAAAGAAGAAACTTCAGAAAACTTCAAAAAGCCATGCTTTCTGAAGAAAGGAAGAAAATACAAATCTAGCTGGATGCACTAGATATTGAATAAACTTCTGAAGATGAGGATTCGGAAGATGAAATGAAGCATGTGGAATCACTCATTAAATTGTTGACTTTGGAGTACAAAAGGAACATTGTGCACTAACTGAAGAAATCTATCCAGATTACTCCAACATTGAAGAATGCCTAGCACTGATCAGGTATGCTCTACTTCCAAAAATGGTAATTATGACAGTGATGATGATGGAATAGAAAACGTAGAACATCTAAGTCAAGAGATTGAGAGATTGGCCAAAATGCAAATTGAAAGTGTTGCTGAAGCCAAGTACTACAAAGATTTCTGTGAAAAGCTGGACAACAAATGTTCAGAGTTCACTTTAATCATTGAAAGAAAGGATGCTGAAAAAGCATCCTTAGAAGACAAATTCACCACAGATCTGGAAACTCTTGCAGAAGATATGGCAACACAGTTCAAAATGATTTCTGATGGCAAAGATGTTGAGATAGCTACATTAAATGAGCATATCAACATAAATGAGGAACTCATCGCTGAAGAAATGGTGACAAAATGCAAAATCTCAAGTGATAATAAGGATGTTGAAATAGCGATCCTTAAGTCCAAGATTACTGAGTTAGAAGCAAACAACGTTGCGACCCAAAAGAGACTTGAAAAGGTCACTGAAGAGAATGCTCAACTCAGAAAGATGGAAATTACGTTCAAATCATACATGAGGGCAAGTAACACTCTTCAAGAGATACAATCCCGAATGAGAGAGGATTCTGGAACAGAAGGTCTTGGACACACTGGCTCTACAAATGAAGAAACCACTCTGAACAAGAGTGATACAAGAAAGATTTTTGTAAAATCTGATGATAAGGGAAAAGAAACCTATGTCATTAGTCAGACAACATTGAGACCTCAGAATGACAAAGGTAAGAAAGTTCTAACCAAAGAAATCGTCAGAAACACTGAAATGTATATCCGTCAAACATAGGTTTCTGAGAAAAGAGAAGTGTCAGAAACCACAGAGATCTCTAAGAGAAACATGCTAGGCAAACCTGAGTGCAGCAAGGTTGCTGAGAGTAGAGTTTAGAGAGCTCCAACTCAGAGACAAGGCCTAGGTTACAAAGATCTCACAAAGAGATTGTTCCATGAAATATCGAATGGAGCAAAAACGCTATATAAAGAAGCGTGCTGAAGAAAGTGACCAAATCAAGAGAAACAAAGAGAAAGCTCAGATGAACACTCGAGACAGAAGACGTGAAAGAATGAAGGAGGTTGTTGTGAAGCAATCACAAGACAATTCTCTGAACAAGAGAGGTTGTCACGCCCCAGAATCAAAATACTTAGGCGTGACCGACCGTCTATCGTGAGATGGGCTCATGCCGAGACGAAGCCTCAATTTTAGTTATAAAACATTTTGAAAAGAGTGGTACAACAACAGAGCAACTACAACTCATATACAATAGATACAATTTCAGAAATCTCGACTTATTACAGTTTCATAAATTATAAGACTCTTCTCTAAACACCACCACTTGCTATTATTCGACCTTGCCTCCACTAGCAACCTCTTCCAAACCACAGTCAATTACTCAACTGAAAAAAAAGGTGTAAGGGTGAGCTCCTGGAACTTTTACCCAGATCAACTATAGTAGTAAAACATACATATATATACACTCGCCAATATATAATATAGTCAAAATCATTGGCATGGAACATTATCAAAACAATAGCAATTTACTTTTAGCTCAATCAGACAATACACTATGGCCACACGAACCGTGGTGGCACATAGGTCGGCTTTTACATAACAATAACAATGCCCTACCGAAGGCATAACATAACAATGGGAGATCTCCAAAAGCACGACATTCCCTCGAAAGGGCCCAAACAATTCATAGGCATATCGATGAGCATAAACATATTTTAATGCATTCTTTTGAGCAAAACAATTTACACACATCGCAATCACAGTAAAACATTTATGGGTACACATACTTGATCCTTTTCGAATAAACTATTATATCAAGTCCCATTACTTGATATAATAACCATAAGTATTTTGTCAAATCATAAAACATACATATATATATATATATATATATATATGATAACAATAAAATAGAAGCAAAAGTGTCAAGATTTCCCCTTACCTCGAAGACGACTCAAAATCAAGCTTAACCTAGCTAAACCGCAAAAGCTCCACTAAGTTCACCTTGAACACACCCAAAACACCTCTACAATGTAAGAACCCAAAATACATAATTACTTGTGGGGTTAAATTGTAATATATATAAAAGAAAGGGGCTAGAAAAAATAAGGATTGAAGATTAGGGTTAAAAGTGTAATTTACCATAAATATATCAAACCAGGTAACAACAAACATGGGCTAGCGAGCGGGCAGACAAGAGGCGCCAAGAACAGAGAACTTGGGGAACCCCGTACGGCTTCGTTTTTCATCTGATTTTCATGAAACAAGTTTCTCCGGTTTCGTTACAAGATGAAGAATACGTTACAGATACCGCGGTAAGGTTTCGGTAAGAAAATATGGAGAACAAAAGGTTGAAAGCTTACCAAAGGCTGGTTACGCAACTGCGGAAGGAAACAACAAAGTTCTACGGATCGAGGCTTGCATAAACAAGATCTACGTCTTGCAATGATCTCAACGATATGAACTTGGTAAAGATTGGAAGTCGTTTGGTACAATTTTTGTTGCGATATGGGATTGACGCGGTCATGTTCAAGCAGACTCATAGTTTAGGTGATGATCATAACGTGAGGTGATGGTGGGTCTATTGATGATTAGTGTTTTGTTCGATTCTGGGATTTTTACAAGCAGGAAGAGTTGCAGGTAAACACAGATTATGATGATGTTCCAAGTGGAAACGGCCATGGCGAATATTCATTACAGGGATGGACCTTTGAGGCGGAGTGGGCAAACAAGGATAAACCTAAATTTAGGAAATAGGGTTCAGGAGTAAATATCCACTAACATGAGTATGGGCCAAAGAATATGAACAAATAAGGCGTGGTTAAAATGAGAACGTACGGCCCACTATAAAATAAATTAATAAATAATAAAAGTGAGAAAAATATAAAATCAAACTAAAATGAAAAGGTACGGGTTCTTATAGAGGTGCACCAAGAAGAACTCCACATCAGAAGATAGATCTGAACCAAAAGGCTCAGAAACCTTTTGGAAACACTCCTCCTTATGGCTCAGCAAGACAAAAGATGATTCCCAGAAAGAACACCAAAACATGGGTTCCTACAGGAAGAATGTTCAATTTAGTGGGTACCATTATAATGAACTAAACTAGCTTTCTTGTCTTGTGCAGAACACAACACTAAGAGCTAACTTGGATTACAATCTATTTAGCATGAGTCAGTTTACTGACAAAGGCTATACAGTGAAGATCAAGTCTAAAGAATGCAAGCTGGTTGACAATGAGTCAAAGAAGGTAGTATTGGTTGCCAAGCGGAAAGGAAATCTCTATGTTGTTGATAGAACAACTGCTCAGACTGATACATGCCTCATGGTGAGTCAATCAACCTCACTGGAGACTGGATGGCTATGGCACAAAAGATTAAGCCACTTGAACTTCAAAACTCTGAACAAGCTATCCAAGAAGGAGCTAGTTGTTGGTCTGCCTAGTATGACATTCAGAAAGGATGGATTATGCTCAGCATGTCAACTAGGAAAACAGGCTAAAGCTTCTTTTAAGTCAGAAGTGAAGCATTCAAGTACAAGACCTCTACAACTGTTACATATGGATCTCTTTGAATCCTCAGTAACCAGTTATGTTGGCAAAAAGTATGGTCTAGTTGTTGTGGATGATTATTCAAGATTCACTTGGGTAATCTTTCTGAAACATAAGTCAGAAACTAGGGTAGAAATTCCTTCCCTTCTAAATAAGCTAGAAGTGATGAAAAATGACAAGGTTTCTGTCATAAGAACTGATCATGGTAATGAATTTGTTAATCAGTACATAAAGGAGTTTTGTACCTGCAAAGGTATACAACAGTAACTTTCCTCAGTGAGGACGCCCCAACAAAATGGGATTGCTGAGAGGAAAAATAGAACCCTAAAAGAAGCAACAAGAACAATGCTTGTTGACACTGAAATAAGTGAAATATATTTGGTTGAAGCAGTCAACACTGCTTGCTACACTCAGAATAGATGTTTGATAAACAAATTCCATGATAAGACTCCTTATGAGTTGTTGGTTGGAAGACCCCCAAATATCACACATCTAATAGTGTTTGGTTGTAATTGTTTTGTTCTTAACAATGGAAAAGAATACTTAAGAACATTTCAACTAAAGGAGGATGAAGGAATATTTCTTGGCTACTCAGCAACCGTGTGATGAAGAATTTCCTGCAAAGAATTCAGAAATGAATTCCCCACTGGATACTCAGCAACCGTGTGATGAAGATATTATTGAAGAAGTTGATGAACCTCATTCCTATGATCATCATCCTACTCAGATATCTCAAACAATGAACAAGTGTCTGATGAATCCATGAACAATCATCTTGATGATATTGATCCACATAACACCAGAAATGCAAGAAGATGGATAAAAGACCATCCAACAAAGGATGTGATTGGATCAATCAATGATGGTGTAAGAACCAGAAGGAAGATTGCAGAACAAGTAAACTCACTTTATGGTTGCTTCATTTCTGAAATAGAACCCAAAACCATTGAGGAAACTCTTAAAGATGAAAATTGGATCTCAGCTATGCAAGAAGAGTGTGAAGCCGGTTAGCTTAATATTAAAGGAAGTAATGGAACATGGTGTACTGAAAACACTGATGACAAGGATAATGGATGTGTGGTGTTAGAGTGTACTGAAGACACTTGTATATAACACTAAGATTTATTGCTGTGTGGTGTGAACACAGGAGCAGTTAGAAGTCTAATCTAACTGGGACTCTTTTACTTGGCGACGAAGGTTTCTTTTCTAGTTAGAAAAGAATTCGTTTCTGGTTAGGAAAGGGAATGTATGTTGATTTCTCTAGTATATATACACATGTAGGTACTAGAATAAATCGATGAGCACCTAGATGAGAACATAGAGATTGTGAGATTTTTTAGAGAAACACGATGAGGAATAGATAAACAGAGGAGCGTGTAGCTTGAAACTCTGGAGGTTTGGTCGATTCCTTGTAAACTGCGTTTTGGTTCTTGGTTAATAGAAATCTTGGTTATCCCGTGGACGTAGACAATTGTCGAACCACGTTAAATTTTGTGTTTATTTCTTGCGTTTGTTTGTTGGTTGGTTTGGAATTTATTGGATTGAATTGGGTTGATTTGATTAACAATTGGCGCCGTCTGTGGGAAGAGAATCAACTGGTATCTATTCATCAATGGTGTCTCCAAAGTTCGACCTCAAACCGTTGGAAGGAAAGATAGACTTTGGTCTGTGGAAGAGAAGGATGATGGCTCTGTTAATGCAACAGGGTGTTGTCGACGCACTGACTGAGAAGTTCGAAACAACTTTGTCTGATGCTGATAAAAAGGCAATCAAGTTCAAGGCTTACAGTTCTTTGATATTAGCTCTGGGAGATAATTCTCTTATTGAAATCGGTGATCTTTCATCGGCAAAAGAGATATGGGAGAAGCTAGAAGAATTGTATAATGACAAGTCGGATGCAAATAAAATCTATGCAAAAACAGAGGCTATTTGCATTCCAGATGGTTGAAGGAAAATCAATCATGAGTCAGTTGTATTTGTTCAAGAAGATGGTTGCACACCATGACAATCTGGAAACTGATGAGAAGAACAGGATAAGGAGCCAAGACAAGGCAACTATCCTGTTGAATTCACTCCCTAGGTCTCTTGTTCCATTCAAGGATGCTTTGGTGTATGGGAGGACAGAAGCATTAACATGGAGGCTATTGAATCTGGATTAAGATCAAGGGAGCTGGACCAGGATGGTGTTCCACCAACACTCAGTACTGGTGAAAGCCTTATGGTGAAACAATATCACAAGTTTCCACCAAAGAAGAAGCAATATCCAGATCAAAGGAAAGCTCAGTATAACAAGGATGGCCCTGAAACAAGGAAGTGTTATTATTGCAAGAAGAAAGGACACTTGAAGAAGGATTGTATGAGTCTAAAGGCGCAGAAAGGCAAGGGTGTGGCAACAACACCGAATACTAATTATGGCACAGACATTCCAAACAAATCAGAGGCTTATCATACTGCAGAAGCTCTTGTTACTGAGGTACTTTCAGTCACTCAAACTAGTCAATCAACTGAATGGGTTATGGATTCAGGCTGTTCATTTCATATGACACCTATTAGAGAATGGTTTTCAACTTTTGAGCATATAAACTGTGGATCAGTTGTTCTTGGTGATGATAGACCATGCATAATAAAGGGTTTGTGCAAAGTGAGAATTGAGATGTTTGATGGAGTGGTAAGGGATTTGCTTAATGTGAGATATGTACCAGACTTGAAGAGAAACTTGATATCTCTAGGATTGATGGATACTAAGGGTTACAAGTATTCAGGTGAGAATGGTGTCCTTCCAGTCAAGAAGGGTGATAAGGTGGTTATGCAGGCTCTTAAAAGGAGATAATTGTATTATATACAAGGTGAAACTGTAACTGGTGAAGTTTCCAGTGTACAGTGTTCTGGGAACACCCGACAGTGTTTTGACAACACCGTTCTATGGCATAGAAGACTAGCACATGTTGCAGAGAAAGGTCTTATGGATTTATCTAAGAAGGGACTCTTAGGTGGAGACAAGATACATAAGATGGAACTTTGTGAGCTCTGTGTGTTAGGGAAGTCCAAGAAGAACAGTTATGGTGTTGGGAAACACACCACACAGGACATACTTGAGTATGTGCATGCAGATTTATGGGGACCGGTGAGAACCACAACTAGGAATGGAGGTAGATATTTTCTGTCCATCATTGATGATCTGTCAAGGAAAGTGTGGGTGTTTGTATTGAAGTCCAAGGATGGGACTTTCATGAAATTTAAGGAATGGCTTGTGGAGATGCAGAATCAAACGAACAAGAAGCTCAAGGTGATCAGAACTGATAATGGGCTGGAATTCTTGTCTAATGAATTCAATACCTTCTGTGTTGGGAAGGGCATCTGGAGACACAAGTCAGTTCCTGGAAATCCACAGCAGGATGGAGTAGTTGAAAGGATGAATAGAACAATCCTAGAAAGAGTGAGGTGCATGCTTCTTGGATCAGGTTTGTCAAAAAGTTTTTGGGGAGAGGCTATGACTGCGGGAGCACATCTTATTAACCTATGTCCATCATCACCTATTGGTTTCAAGACACCTGAAGAAGTTTGGAAAGGTACTCATTAAGACTACTCATATCTCAAAGTATTTGGATGCTTAGCTTATGCTCATGTTAAGCAAGATAAGTTGGAGGCTAGAGCAGTAAAGTGCTTGTTTCTTGGTTATCCAAAGGGAGTTAAGGGATATAAACTCTGGTGCTTAGAACCAGGGGTAAATAGATGCATCATCAACAGGGATGTGACTTTCCATGAAGATGTGATGCTATTATTGAGGAATACTGACAGTGTTGAGAGAACACTCAGTCAGGTGGACCCTGTCGAAGATGGTGTGTCTGGAAAACTGAATATGGAGCAGACAAACACTGGTGTGGTGATAACACCAGTTTTCGCAGACCATGGTGTTCTGACAACACCGCATGCTGAATCTCAGGGAAATACTGACATACATGATCAGGTGGAGCCTGAATCGAATAATCAGGTGGAGAGGCATGTGATCAGAAGAAGGACAGGGATAGAGCTCAATAATCCAGATGATGTTGTGGATTATCAACTCATCAGAGATAGAGAACCAAGAGTTAGAACCTCTATTGCAGATCCATATATGGTGTATTTTGCACTGAATATTGCCGAGGATATTGATTATTATGAGCCTGAGAACTATCAAAGAGCTATAAGTTGCTCAGAGAAGAATAGTTGGTGCATTGCTATACAACAAGAATCTTGTCACGTGAAAAGAATAATACATGGGATATTGTAGTTATACCTAAAGGAAAGAAGCTTGTCAGTTGTAAGTGGATCTTTAAGAAGAAACTTGGAGCTGATGGTGAGAAAAAGGTGAAATACAAAGCCAGACTAGTTGCTAGAGGTTTCACACAAAGAGAGGGTATTGACTACAATGAGATCTTTTCTCTAGTGGTGAAGCATAGCTCAATCAGGATCTTGATTGCTTTGGTAGCTCAATTTAAGCTACACTTACATCAGATGGATGTTACTACTGCATTCTTGCATGGGAAGCTGGATGAAGAGATTTACATGAGGATACCTGAGGGTATTGAAGTAGATGACAAGGAGCACAAGGCTTGTTTATTGTTGAGATCACTATATGGTGTTCAACAGAGTCCAAGGCAATGGTATAGAAGATTTGACAAGTTTATGTTGAGTCACAAGTTCAGGCGGTGTGACTACGACTGTGTTTACTTCTATGGTGAGAATGTCGAAGACATGATATATTTGCCTATTTATGTGGATGACATGCTTATAGCAAACAAGCATATGAAAGGAATCACTCATGTGAAGAATCTCTGGAAGTCAGAATTTGAGATGAAAGACTTGGGAATAGCTAAGAGGATACTGGGCATTGATATTATTCATGGAGATGATGGAAAGATCATTATGAATCAAAGTGCTTACTTGGAGAAGGTGTTAAGGAGATTTAACATGCACAAATCCAAGCATGCTGCAACACCTCTAGGGTCTCAGTTCAAGTTATCTAAGAAGTCTTGTCCTAATACTGATGAAGAGAAGAGGTGTATGGAGAACACACCGTATGCTAATGCTATAGGGTCGATTATGTATTCCATGGTATGTTGCAGGCCAGATTTGGCTCATGCAATGAGCTCAGTAAGCAGGTATATGGATAATCCTGGCAAGGACCATTGGGAGACAGTTAAGTGGCTGCTAAGGTATATTGGTGGTTCGATTAGACTGGGGTTGGTGTTTGAGCAACACCAGACGTGGAATGATGCACTGATTGGGTATGTCGACTCGGATTATGCTGCAAACTTGGATACAAGGAAGTCTTTAACTGGATATGTATTCACATTATTTGGTACAACAGTGAGTTGGAAGTCTACTCATCAACGTGTGGTTGCATTATCAACTACAGAGGCAGAATTTATGGCCATGATGGAAGCTGTGAAATAAGCTATTTGGCTCAAGGGAATTCTGGGGCAGTTCGGTGTGTTGCAAACATCGGTGACTATATTCTGCGATAGTCAAAGTGCAATTCATTTGTGAAAACATCAAGCTTACTATGACAGGTCCAAACACATTGATATAAAGTTTCACTTTGTCAGATATGAAGTTGAGAAGGGTACTATCGAGATTGAGAAGATCAGCACAGAGGTTAATCCGACAGATGGATTTACTAAGTCAATTTCTGTGATGAAGTTTAGATCGTGTCTAAGTTCTATCAAGTTGATGGAACGAAGAGTTGTGTCCTAACTCTAGGGACATGAATGGTGTGGTATACTGTTGTTACATTAATATGAAGCTAAGGTGGAGAATTGTGAAGCCGGTTAGCTTAATTTTAAAGGAAGTAATGGAACATGGTGTACTGAAAACACTAATGACAAGGATAATGGATGTGTGGTGTTAGAGTGTGTTGAAGACACTTGGATATAACTCTGAGATTTATTGCTGTGTGGTGTGAACACAGGAGCAGTTAGAAGTCTAATCTAACTAGGACTCTTTTACTTGGCGACGAAGATTTCTTTTCTAGTTAGAAAAGAATTCGTTTCTGGTTAGGAAAGGGAATGTATGTTGATTTCTCTAGTATATATACACATGTAGGTACTAGAATAAATCAATGAGCACCTAGATGAGAACATAGAGAGAACACATTGTGAGATTTTTGAGAGAAACACGGTGAGGAATAGATAAACAGAGGAGCGTATAGCTTGAAACTCGGGAGGTTTGGTCGATTCCTTGTAAACTGCGTTTTGGTTCTTGGTTAATAGAAATCTTGGTTATCCCGTGGACGTAGACAATTGTGAACCACGTTAAATTTTGTGATTATTTTCTTGCGTTTGTTTGTTGGTTGGTTTGGAGTTTATTGGATTGAATTGGGTTGATTTGATTAAAAAAGAGCTAGACCAATTTGAGAGAAACAAAGTCTAGAACTTAGTTCCTTACAAAGAAAGTACCTCAGTAATTGGAACCAAGTGGGTGTTCAGAAACAAGATGAATGAGAATGGTGAAATCACAAGAAACAAAGCTAGGTTGGTTGCAAAAGGATTTACTCAAACTGAAGGTCTGGATTTTGATGAGTCATATGCTCCAGTTGCAAGATTAGATGCAATCACACTATTCTTAGCCTTCGCAGCTCACATGGACTTCAAAGTTTACCAAATGGATGTGAAAAGTGCATTCCTGAATGGTTAACTAAGTGAAGAAGTCTATGTTGATCAACCACCCGGTTTTGAAGTTCCCTCAGAAAGCAGACTTGTCTATAAGCTTCAGAAAGCTCTATATGGACTAAAACAGGCTCCAAGAGCATTGTATGATACTTTAGCCAAGTACTTGCTGACTAGTTATTTTAGGAAAGGAGAAGTTGACAAAACTCTCTTCACACTTAACCATAATGGAAAACTACTTTTGGTCCAGATATATATGGATGATATCATCTTTGGATCAAAAGACAAGCAACTTTGTGAAGACTTTGCCCAGCTCATGAAAAGTAAATTTGAAATAAGTATGATGGGAGAAATGAATTATTTCCTAGGGTTACAAGTCAAACAACTCAAGGATGGAATCTTCATTAGTCAAACTGTTAGGATTATATGTTTAGATTTTGATCAGCAACCTAATGACTTATCTTAGCACAGAAAGGTGGTTAGTACTCTTGGTTCACTTGAACACTGTAAAAGAGGAAACTCACTAAGTATGATAGTCTAGCAAATCTTGTATAGGATGTTAGGTCTCGAAATGTAATTTTTATTTTATAAAGAAGACCAAAAAGAGGACTTCCAGCAGGAAAAATTCAACGGATTTGAAGATTTGAAGACTGCACAAGATTGCTGAAGACAAAGGTTTTTCAAATACCTATGTCCAGATATCTTGAAGAAACAAGTGTTTCGAAACATAAGTGTTGCAAAAGATATCTGAGAATAAAAGGTTTCTGAGACGAGGAAAGTGCCCACAGATATCTACACTCAGATACCTTGGATATAAACTATGTTTCTGAAAAAGAAATATTTTATCACGAAGTTGTTTCAACAAATGGTATCTGGATTTGTGATAATCGATGGAAAAGAACATGCAAAGTTTCAGAAAACTCTGATTGTATAAAGATCTCTGATACCATGCATAGTTCCGTTGGCACTACAGGACAAAATATAGCACAGTGCATTAAATGCGCATGTAAATGTCGAACAAAACGGTAGCTTCAAGAAGAAGACAAACTCACATAAAGATTATATTCAGATATCAATAGTTTGAATTTGATTTAAGCCTAACGGATACTATTCAAACGGCACTCAAATTCATCTATAAATATCAACACTTAGATTGCTTGAGAAAACACACACACATAACACTGAACTTACATTGAATACTCACACACAAGCTCTCTCAAGCAAACTACTTACCTTCAAGCTTTCTGTTGCGACCAAAGCTCTTGATTCTAAGTAGCACAAAAGTTCTAAGTGTCCTGATCCTTAACAAGCATTGTTATCTGTGAAGGAGTTGAACTAAGATTTCATATCTGAGATTCATTCTCTAGAACACTTACAATAGACTTGGGTCAGTAGAGAACAAGATACCATACATTAAAAAGTGTATTAAGTATACTTGATTCATAGAGCTATCTGAATAACTGAATAAGTTATTTAAGAAGCTCACCTGACAAACAAACCTAAAACCAACACCATATTCGGCGTGGAGTATAGGAAGTACTTAGTTTGGAAAACTAAGGAATAACTCCAAGGTTGCTGAGCACAAGAAGTACTTGGCTTGGGAAGCTAAGGAATAGCTCAAAAAGGTTTCTGAGTACAGGAAGTAGTTGGCTGTGAAAGCCGGGGAATAACTCAGGGGGAACACTTGGTTGGGAACCTAGTATATTTAGGAATCAAGAGAAGATATCTATAAGGTTAACTCATTTATCTGTCTTACTGGATTCTAGGTCTGAGAAACGCCGAAGTGGATTAGTTGAAGGATTACGCCACCTTCAGATACCACTATATATATAAAAAGACTTGTGTTATTTACTTTCTGCAGTTTATTACTTGCTTTACTTATCTTGCAAAGTACTTACACAAATCTTGCTGAGCACGTGCACTTATCACATAAAAGTCTTCCGCTCTCTGAAATTAAGTATCAGATATCTACACAGATAATTGAGAAACTGTGTTTATCGACAAAAGTTTTAAAAGACTATTCACCCCCCCCCCCTAGTCTTTTACTTTGCCGTTATCTGGACCAACAAGTGGTATCAGAGCAGGAGGTTCCCAAGCCTTCAGCACTAAACCTAGATCCCAGATAAGTGCTCACTAACTGCTTTTCACCTACACTTGATTCGTTTGTTTAGTGTGTTTGCTGCAGGATGTCTTTAATTGACGCCCCAATCTCAAGCCAGAGAATTATGAAAAATGGAAGAACAACATGATGCTCCACGTAGAAGCCATCAGTGACGAAATGATCGAAGTAATAAAGAATGGCCCAATAGTCATTCAACAACTCAAGCAAGTCATAGAGGTTTCTAATGGTAGGGACAGAGAACAAAGCGTTGGGTCTTCACAGACAGATGCGTCAACCAGTGGGAGACCTACCAGTCAAGTTATTTACGAACCAAAGCCCAGAGAGCTCTGGACATCGGAAGATGCCAAAAGAAATCGACTGGATGGTCAGGCTCGTAATATCATCATACGTTCTACTCCAAAGCACATACAGTGTAAACTATGGGGGTGCAAAAACGGCGAAAGTGGCCTGGCAACTGATTGAAGAAATCTGTGTCGGCACTGAGAAAACAAAGGAAAACAAGTTCGAAGTTTTGAAGCTCAAATTCCAAAACTTTAAACAAGGTCCCACAGAGACTCTTGAAGAACTAGATTTTCGGTTTACAACACTTATGAGTGACATGGCTGCACTTGGTGAAAGTAATAGATATACCCAGTCAGAAAAGATTAAGACTATTGTGAGAAGTCTAAATCATAACTGGGAACACACAAAGTTTTTCTACTTTAACCAAGGAATGCCAGATATCAATCCTGTAGAACTTTTCTCTCATCTTGCCACTATTGACTATGAGACAACGCAAAGAGAACAAACAACTGAGAAATTGCAGAATGTTTCTTTAGTTTCTCAAGGAACTTCTGAAAAGAAGAAAGGCAAGGAAATGACTGAGGATGCTCTTGCTGTAAAGCAAATGGGAAAATATGTCAGTCGAGAAATTGAGTGAAGAAAAGCCAAAGAAAAGCTGAAAAAGCATCTAGGCTCGAACTACCACCAGTACAAAACAATGCAAAGCTCCCTGAACAAGTCGGCTCAGAAAGCATCAAGTACTGAGAAAGCAGAAATCGGAAACGATATATGTTTCTATTGTCAGAAACCTGGTCATTTCAAGAAGGATTGCCCTGTCCTCAACAAAATAAAGACAGGTGACAAGAAGGACAGAAGAATCTTCAAAAGAAGTCAGAGAGCTATGCTCACTGAAGAAAGGAAAAAGATTCAAATCAAACTGGATGCTCTAGATATTGAATCTGATTCTGAGGATGAGGATTCAGATGATTCCACACTGCCTTCCCCAGAAATGTGCGGTGTCTCTCATGAAGTAATTGACTTTGGTCAAAAGAAGAAAGAAGTGTGTGGAATGGCTGAAGATATCTTTCCAAATATCTCCAACATTGAACCTTGTCTAATGGCTGATGAGGTAACACATACTTCCTGTTATACTTATGGAAGTGATGAAGAGGGAATCAGAGATCTAGAAAAACTCAAAAGAGAACTTGATCACTACGAAAGAGAATTTATAATGATCCGAGCTAGAGCCGAAAGTTTTGAAGAAGAAAAGAATTCTCTTGAAAAGGAAAATTCTCAATTAATCAAGATATCTGAGAAAAAGGATGCTGAAAATGCATTTCTCAAGGCTCAGATATCTGAGACCGAAAAGTCACGTAAAGAAGCAATGGCCAATCTTCAAAAGAAATGTGAAGATCTTCTTTCTGAGAATAAGGAACTCAAAAAGAAAGAACTATCTTTTCAATCTTATGCCAAAGCTAGTGACACTCTTACGGAAGTACAATCTTATTTAAGAGATCCTTCAGAAAAGAGAGGACTTGGGCTGGACACACACACAGACAGTTCCACCACTCTGAATAAGAGTAATGAAGGACGAACATTTGTCAGTGCTCAGCAAGGTGATTCCCAAACAATTTACAGTATCGGTCAGAAAGCTAAGATTGTCGACAAAGGAAATGCAATTGTGACCAAGCCTTGTGGGAAAAATAAGTCCAAAGGAAAAATGTGGGAAATGTCTCTGAAAAGAAACATAACACTGAAAAGTGTAATCACCCACAGTGCTATGTCTCTCAAAAAGGAAAAATTGCAGGAGCTGATGAATTCTCCTATGTCACGTTTTCTGGAAAGAAAATATATTATCCATAGACTAGCAAAGCTGTGAGAAGAGATCTCAGATAGCACTAGTTGCTCGGAACGGTATTGGCTATAAAGCCATCAGGAAACAACTTGCTCGTGAATACAAACAAGAGCAAGAACGATGGTTAAAAGCTAGAATTGCTCACAACAATTATCAGAAGTGGAAGATAAATCAAGCCACTGAAAATCTGAATGCCAGGGCTAGAAGAAATCTGGTTAGGAAAGCTAAGTTTGCTGAGAAGCAGACTCAGAAACCTGACAGGTATCTGAAAGCACCAAATGGAGCACCAAGGAACACACCAAGGAAGAAAATGGTTCTTAACAACAATGATACAAATCATTTAACTAGGATTCCTCCTTATGTTCCTGTTAGACAAAAGAATGTTCCTAAGAAATTCATTCAAAAATGGATTCCTACTGGAAGATTCTTTAGTCCAGATGGTTCCATTGTTGATATGAGAACCTAATATCCTGTTTCCTGTTTTGTGCAGAACACTCTAAAGACTAATTCAAAGTGACATTTTGATAGTGGATGTGGGAAGCACATGACAGGAGACAAAGCAAATCTGATTGACTACAAAAATTGCAATGATGGACCAATTATCAGGTTTGCTAGAGGAGATGAAAATCCAACCATAGGTTTTGGCAATTTGAAGTTTGGAGCCCTTACAATCTCTGAAGTACTTCATGTAAAGGGATTGAAATATAATCTCCTAAGCATGAGTCAACTAGTGGACAAAGGGTACACTGTCAAGATCAAGTCAAAACTATGTAAAGTGATTGACAATGAGTCAAAGCAGACAATCCCGGTTGCAAGGCATAAAGGAAATCTTTATGTTGCTGATTGGGCATCCGCCACAACCAAAGAATGTCTCATGGTGAGTCAATCTGGCCACACTGAAGAAAATTGGCTATGGCATAAAAGGTTGAGTCACTTGAATTTCAAAACTCTGAATAAGCTAGCCAAGAAAGAGTTAGTGGTTGGTTTACCCAAAATGGCATATAGAAAAGAAGGTGTATGCTCAGCTTGCCAAATGGGAAAACAATCCAAAACATCTTTCAAGTCTAAAACTAGACATTCCAGTGAAAGGCCACTGCAAATGTTACATATGGATCTGTTTGAATCCTCTGTAACTAGTTATGCAGGAAAGAAGTATGGTCTGGTTGTTGTTGATGATTACTCAAGATTTACTTGAGTTGTCTTTCTCAAACTCAAATCTGATGCAAGGGTTGAGATACCTAACTTGCTGAATAAGCTCGAAGTCATGAAAAATGACAAGGTATCTATAATCAGAACAGACCATGGTACTGAGTTTGTGAACCAGTACATCAAAGAGTTTTGTACCTGCAAAGGTATAGAACATCAACTATCTTCTGTAAGGACACCACAACAAAATGGTGTTGCTGAAAGAAAGAATAGGACCCTGAAAGAAGCAGCAAGAACAATGCTTGCTAACACTGAAATAAGTGAAATCTATTGGGTTGAAGCTGTAAACACAGCATGCTACACTCAAAACAGATGTCTGATTAACAAACACCATGACAAAACTCCTTATGAGCTTTTCATTAATAGACCCCTAAGTATCAAGCATCTAAGGGTGTTTGGTTGCAGATGTTTCGTTCTCAACAATGGAAAAGAATACTTGAGAACATTTCAACCAAAGGCAGATGAAGGAGTATTTCTTGGTTATTCTCTGAATAGTAAAGCCTACAGAATCTACAACAAAAGAACGCAAAAGATCGAAGAATCTGTTCATGTAGTGTTCTATGAAGGAAACAAGAAAGTACTCTTAAATGATGATCTCTCAGATAAGTTCAAAGAACTAATGATTAAAGATTCTGAAAAAGGATCCTCAGAAGGAAACAATTCTATCATTCAAATAGAGGATGAGTCTGTCGATGAAAAGCAACCTATGCTTAGTAACAACCAGATGACTCTAAGACATGATGAAAAACTTCCTATGAGAACTCCATAAATGGAACAGGTTACTGAGAACCTTCATCATGGAGAGGTATCTGAAAATGAGATTTCTGAAATACAAGTCCTAGATATCTCTAACACTGAAAAAGTGTCAGATATCCACGGCATTTCCCATGTGTCAGATATCTTAGATACTGCACAAGTATCTCATCAAGATCATATTGATTCACATTCAAATCAAAATGATATGGATTCTACAAAGGATGTGATTGGTCCCATAGACCAAGGAGTTAGAACTAGAAGAGCAATTGCTGAAAAAGCAAATTGTCTCTATGGATGTTTCATCTCAAACATTGAACCAAAGACTATAGAAGAAGCATAAAAGGATCAAGATTGGATCTCTGCAATGCAAGAAGAGTTGGATCAATTTGAGAGAAACAAGGTTTGGAAACTGGTTCCATTTGATGACGGAATATCTGTAATCGGAACCAAGTGGATTTTCAGAAATAAAATTAATGAGTCTGGTGAAATAACCAGAAACAAAGCTAGGTTGGTTGCCAAGGGATTCACCCAGACTGAAGGACTAGATTTTGATGATTCTTATGCACCAGTTGCAAGATTGGATGCAATAAGACTTTTTCTAGCCTTTGCAGCTCATTATGACTTTACAGTTTATCAGATGGACGTCAAGAGTGCATTCCTAAATGGTGAACTTGCTGAAGAAGTCTATGTTGAGTAACCACCAGGTTTTGAAGTCTCATCAGAAAGTAGGATGGTCTATAAGCTTCAGGATGCTCTGTATGGGCTGAAACAAGCTCCAAGAGCATGGTATGATACATTGGCCAGATACCTACTCGAAAGTGGTTTCAAGAAAGGAGATGCTGATAAAACACTCTTCACATTGAACCATGATGGGAAACTACTTTTAGTTCAAGTATACGTTGATGACATTATATTTGGATTTAAAGACAAGAAACTTTGTGAAGACTTTGCTGAACTCATGAAATGTAAATTTGAGATGAGCATAATGGGAGAATTGAATTACTTCCTAGGGCTACAAGTTAAGCAACTCAAGGATGGAATATTCATTAGTCAAACAAAGTATGCAAAGGATATGCTCAACAAGTTTAATCTCAAGCCTTCTGAAAAGAATGCTAAGATACCAATGAGCATTGGAACCAAGATGACCTATACTGAATCTGACAAGAGTATTGAAGAACACAAGTATAGAAAATTGATTGGGTCTCTACTGTACCTCATTGCAAGTAGACCTGATATTCAATATGCAGTTAGAGTGTGTGCTAGATTTCAGACAAATCCAATGCAATCACACTACAACATTACCATGAAAATATTGAGGTATGTAAAGGATACTGTAAAAGTTGGATTGTGATATCCAAAATATAGTGGATTGAGTTTGGTTGGCTATTCAGATGCCGACTATGCTGGATCATTGCTTGATAGAAAGGGCACCTCAGGAACTTGTCAATTTCTTGGTGCTAGATTGATATCTTGGTTCAGCAAGAAACAGAACTCAATTGCCACATCTACCACAGAGGCTGAATATATTGCTGCTGGATGTTGCGCTTCACAAATATTGTGGATACAACAACAATGAAGAGAAAACTCCCATTTTCTGTGACAACACAAGTGCTATTGCCATAACTCAGAATCCTAAGTTTCATGCTAGAACAAAGCACATTGATGTTAGACACCACTTCATCAGAGACGACGTTGAAAAAGGCAATATAGAGATACTCAAGATTGGCACTGAAGACCAACTTGCAGATATCTTCACTAAAGCCACTACAAGAAAGTAGATTCTTAGACTTAAGACATAGTCTTGGACTAATGGAGCTACCAAAGAACTGAAAAAGGAATCTGGAACGGGTATCCAGACAAGAGAAGAGGTATCTGGAACGGGAATCCAGAAACCAAAGGCTAAAGGGTAAAATTACTATTTGAAGATCTCTCAGACGGGTACTCAAATATCTAGGTCACTCAGTGAGGGGGAACACAAAAGAGAATAGTACAACTGTCCGAAGTCAACTACTCTCTTGAAATTTATATTATTTCTATCTTTGTGTAAAACTGTGAAAAGACAACAAGTATAAGATAAACTCAGATACAAACAGTGTTCTCATTCACACAGAAACGTGACTCAGATAGCTAACAGCCAACATTCATTAAATGGGCACAATTACATTTGTTGAATGTGATCATTGCTGAAGAAGCAATGGTGACCCTTGATGAAATGGGCGATTGATCTTTACAGCGGAGATTAATTCTCGGTAAATAGTGGACTGTTGAAATCCCAGCATGGCCCACTATGCATTTAATGCCAAACAAGCTTTTACCCACGCCTGTCTGCAATTCACAGATACATATATACAAAACCAATTTGTATGTATATGTTTGTCTAAATTTCGTTGCTATATATATAGGATTTTGGCAAAAGAAATCACTTTCGCCTAATCCAACATTCCGACTTGCACAAGAGTAGCAAAAACCATTCATTTTCTCTGCAAATCTCTGCTTCCAAATTAGTTTTTCTGCAAAGAATTACTAATCTTACACCTTAATCTCTTTCAAACTTCGAAAAACTTACGATATATAAAGAGATGGCCCCCAAACGATCAACTACCCAGAAATCCCAAATTACTACTACTGGTACTGCTGAAAAGCAAACACCAGAGTTGGTAGTTATTAACAATCGATTGGTAGGGAATTTTAATCCCTATCATTGGACTTCAAATCACAGAATGATTTGGGGTGTTCCATGATTGAGGAATACCTCACGACTGATATTGAAAGTCAAGCCGACAGAAAGTTAATCCTTGACATGCTTGAAAAGGCACAAATCAAAGGTTTTCTATCTGCTGTTCCCAGTGGAATCTCTTCACTGGATGTACTGGAATTTTACAACAACTCCAGGATTATATCCTGTGTTACAGAAGGCACTGCAATAGTGTCTATAAAAACAAAGGTCCAAGGAAAGGAAATCCTTCTGGACTTAACAACTTTCTGCAAGTTGGTTAACCTTCAAGATCTTGGAAAGGATTTTGAAATAGACACCAAGGATGATGATCTCCTTGAAGGTGTAAAACAATTTTACAGTAATGTGTGTAATCTAGAAAAATCAGATACACCCACTGACTTCAAGCTTGCTGACATCAGAACCAGACATATGTTGGTTGACTGGGATGTGTTGGCATGCATTCTTCACAGATGCTTTGATGGTCTACAAGGAGGTGCTGACCAAATAAGCCAAGAACGCTGGATAATGATGCTCTTATTGCAACATCAAGACAAAAGGCTGGAAAATCCTTTCAATTGGGGAAAGTACGCCTTTATGAAATTTGTGAAGAAGATTCAAGGCTTTGAGCCTACAATCGCTAAGGGACTTGCTGAGCTAAAGGCCACTGTAAGCTATGGTCTAAAGATATGTTACTTGCTGGAAAAGCTTGGCATTGAGCTCAGAGAGAAGCCAGACATTGCCAGCAGTAACCTACTCTACAAATATGTGTATACGAACTTGATGAAAAAGGTTACTGGATCTCAGAAAGGTTCCAAGAAGCGAAAGACTGAAGAGGTATCTGAGGAAAAAGTTGCGACCAAGAAGCCCAGAACTTCACGAAAGAAGTCTGCTGGCAAATCAGAAGGCACACCCATTGAGGTTGTCGATTCCCAGATACCTGCAGTAGCTGCCGATGAACTCATAAATGCAGATGAACTCATCAATGCTGCAAAAGAGGTATCGGTTACTGAACAAGTAGACTCAGCAAGAGAAAGTGCTTTGAGAAATGTGAAGACTATTGCCGAAAGCCTTGCTGATGAACTTATCAATGCTGCTAAAGAAAGTAGTGATAGATGCCAAGCCCTATCCGCAGAAACCGCAGGGATTATGGACCAATCAGTTCCTAATGCTGATGAGAGCTCTGACGATGAAGATGATGAACTAGTCATCTCTCAAGTCCTAGAAAAATCGAAAAGGCTAAGGTTACTGAAAAAGTAACTGGTGTAGAGGTATCTGAAGAAGAACTTACACCACAGGTTGCTGAACAAGCACCTGTTTTAAAGGTTGCTGAAGAAGCAACAGAGTCCAAGGTCACTGGACAAATTACACTCAGAGCAAGAAAGACTAAAGCATATTGAAGATGCTCTGATGAGTGATAGCTTAGTGTTGGAGGATACTGCCATTGCCTCAACACTCAACAGTCATCTCACAACATGACCGGATATGGATACTGCTGAAATGGTACTTGAGTTACAGATACCAGCATCTTTCACTGCTGAAGAAAATCATGCAAAACAGCAGGTTCCCCAACTCAAAGAAAGCGATCAAACTGAGACATCCCCTCAGAATGATCAACCAGGGGAGGCAACTGAGTTGCATACTCAGGAAAGGTCTGAAGTACCTGAAACTTCAAACAAAGAAGCTGAAATGGAACAACAAGACCAAAACATTGAAGAGTCACAAGTTCCAGAGACCAATCAGCCTGACACTGCTCAGGTAGCTGAATTGTTTAACTCTCTACTTGTGAAATTTTATGTTTATAAATCTTGTTACGTATAAAAATTTCTTTGTTACAGGCTGAATTAGAAACAAAAGAGCAAGAGGAAGCTGCAAAGCTTGCTTCAGAGACTGAAAAGGAGGCTCCCATAGCCTCACCACTTAAGGAACCTGAGCCTGTATTCCAGGTGAAACATAGTTTCTTAAGACATGAATTTTCAGAAATCTTTAATACACACGACTAACTCTTTGTTTCTAATAGGCTCCAACTGAGAAGGAAAATGATGAGGCTAAGAAGCCTAACTCATCAGAGAATCAACCAGAGACTCACAAAGTCTCTGAGGAACAAATATCTGAGCCTTCTATTAAGAAGGTATATATCTCAGATATCTATATTCTTTACGATATTACTCTGATCATTTTTTTCTAAATACTTAACACTTTCTACTCATAAGCTCAAACAGAAGTAGAAGTTGCTGGGGAATTGCCCACTCAATCCCCTCAACCAATGGAAATTGATGAGGCCACCAAACCCTCATGACCCGAGAGAATACCAGAGACTGTACAAGTTTTTGAGAGACAAGTATCTGAGCCTCCTACTGTGGAGGTGATTGACATCTCAGATATCAATTTGTCTAAGTGTTTCTCTCCTGATAAATTTCTAAGTGTTTTGTTGTATTTTATTCTCAGGATCAAAAAGAAAGAGAGGATGATGAGGATCAAACTAACAAGTCTCCTCCTCGCACCAAGATACAGTAGTCCAACCTTCTGAGCTTGTTGATGTTGCACAGGTAACACAGATACTTGACTACTCTAAAACCCAGATATCTACACAAGTTTTGAAACTAACTCAAAACTCTCTCTTTCAGGCTCAAAATAGTGCCAAGAAGGAGTCAAATGATGACTATGAGAACCTTCTTCCCTTCTTCAAGACTCATACCTTGCCAAAGCATATTCAATGCTTCAAGAAATGGCAAAGGTTAAGGTGCTCTGATCTCTCTGAAATACTGAGAATCACATATCAACCAACAAGACGAGCACGAGCTCTTGATCTGGAAAACTATATCCACATAATGTTCCCCACGGAACAGTATCAAGTTGCGACCTTATTGCATAAGGATTTCTCCAGAGAAGTGGCACACAAGTTGGTGCAAGCCTTCAATCAAGCTAATGGTCAGACAAGATTACAGATGGCATTCAAGCCAGTCCTGCCCCAGACTCTACAATTTATTCCTTCTGAACAAGAGGAGGTTAATGGGCAGAAGATCACTATTCCTGAAGTGATTAATCTTGTATCTGAAGACGATGAGGAGGAAGAAATAGATGAGAATAACTTTGATGAACCTCCCTCTGACCATCACAAAAAGGATGATAACTCAGATGATGAAGAAGACAAGACTTTGGAAGAACACCGCAATGGACACTTGGCAGTTTCACATTTGAAAAGGAAGCTGATTGCTCCTGACATATTCAGCAAGCTGCCAAATGTCAACTCCAATGAATACTTGAACAGATATCAAGTACTGGCTAAATTGAAAAAGGAGTTATCTTCTCAAAACAAAGCCGCCATTGCATCAGTCCCTGCAGAACTAAAGTCATTCACTGAGCTCATCACTCAGAGAACAACCAGTCTGATCATTTCTCAGAAAGATCTAGGCATGGTTAGGGATGATGACCAAAACATGGCTGCAAAAGCTTTAGAAGAGGCGTGCTATGCTGCTGGAAAAGCAGATTCTGTTCATGGCCCACTGGCAGAGCTTACGGATAAGGATACTGGTCTTATCAAACAAAATCAGGAGCTCAAGGCTGATCTGGAAAAGTTGATTGCTGCTTCCAACTATCTGCAAGGGAACTTAAACTCCCTTTCAGAATCATTTGTGATTCTTAGTCAGTCAACAATGACTAAGGGGGAAGAATATCAAGAGGCTCAGAGAGGAAGAGGAAGAGGAAACAAAAGAAAATCTGAACAACCACCTCTCAGAATAAATAAGCCCTCCTCCAGTCAGACTGCTCTACAGATAGTGGCCACCACTCAACTTCCTAAACAAGGAATGACAACAAGGGCCAGAGCACAGAAACCTCCAAGGAGTACCAAGGCTCCAAAGAGAAGACAAGTAAGAGGGATTGATGAATCTTCTGAAGAAGAAGAAGAAGAAGGCCAAATCAAATCCCTGGGCAATGAAGAAGGCTGCAAAAGTCTCACAAGAATTGATGTTGATGATGATGATGAAGAGACTGATGAAGATGAAGCTCCTCTTCACAGAAAAAGGAAAATTGAAAGCCTAACTGAGCCCATAGCTGCAAAGCCTTTGGCAGCTAAAACACCCTCTAGAAATACCAAGTCTATCCAGGGTGGTTCTTCAAGCATTACCCCAAGGGAAAATTCAAGACAAAGGAGGAACAGGCTGAGAGCTGAACAAAGACAGAGTCAACTTCCACTCAGGCCAGATGAAGCCAAAATTGAGTATGTGAAGAATGACAACAACTCCTCTGTCTACAGGTGCATAAATCAGAAAAATGGCTACTGGATTCTGGAACTCAGGCATTTACTGCTAAATTCAAGGTTTCCAGAACCAATCCATAAACATCTCATAGCATGGAGAAAAGACAAGCCAATCTTGATTAACACCAACCACATCAAAGCATGGTTGGATTTTGAAGTAATCAAGAGAACAGAAGCCATGAAGAAGGACCTCTCTGATGAATGTCCTTATGGAAAGCCAGATGATGTGCACAGAATTCCCAACATTACTGGAACATGCACCAGAGCAAGACTTGCTGTGGAACCCTATGAGTCCTTCTACTTAACTGAAGATCAATACAAGGGTGACATCAGATATCTGAAGATCATTTATGAATACTTCAATCTATTAGATCTCAGAATCGAGCATGCCTGGAAGTGGGGAAAGTATCTGTGGATCAACCACTTTGCCAAGAAGAATCCTACCAAAACCTACAAGGAAGTCTGTGGATTTGCCAGAGACACAGAGATGATTGTCAGAACTCTTCTCTATGACTACTCTGGTGACATCAAAAGGTTTGGTGATAGGAAATTTGCAGATTGATCCATAGATCTGCTGATTAAAGACATGAAGATTTGAAGACTTGAAGACTAGTTTATTAGGATGTCTACTTGGAGCTTGGTTACTCCTGTTGTCCTAATTTACTATGTATTTTTGTATCTTGCTGACTGAGCTAAATTGCATTATGTACTAAAGTTATCTGAACTTTCTTTGTAACATATCTGATGAACTTACTCTCAGATATCAATCTATAAAAAGATAACTTGTCAGCAAAGATCACACCTTGTGATTTGGTTTATGTTTACTTTCTGCACTTAATTATATGAATTGAAAGATCATAAGAAATGATTAAGTGATGGATTGTTTCCTCATCCAGATTTGTAATAGGTCAGATAGTCATCGTTGACTGATCTAAATGGGGAAAATTTGTTAGGATTATCTGTTTAGATTTTGATCAGAAACCTAATGACTTATCTTAGCTCAGAAAGGTGGTTAGTACTCTTGGTTCACTTGAACACTGTAAAAGAGGAAACTCACCAAGTATGATAGTCTAGCAAATCTTGTACAGGATGTTAGGTCTGGAAATGTAATTTTTATTTTCTAAAGAAGACCATGAAGAAGATTTCCAGCAGGAAAAATTCAACGGATTTGAAGATTTGAAGACTGCACAAGATTGCTGAAGACAAAGGTTTTTCAGATACCTATGTCCAGATATCTTGAAGAAATAAGTGTTTCGAAACACAAGTGTTGCAAAAGATATCTGAGAATAAAAGGATTCTGAGACGAGGAAAGTGCCCACAGATATCTACACTCAGATACCTTGGATATAAACTATGTTTCTGAAAAAGAAATCTTTTATAACAAAGTTGTTTCAACAAATGGTATCTGGAGTTGTGATAATCGATGGAAAAGAACATGCAAAGTTTCAGAAAACTCTGATTGTATAAAGATCTCTGATACCATGCATAGTTCTGTTGGCACTACAGGACAAAATATAGTACAGTGCATTAAATGCGCAGACAGAAATGTCTGAACAAAAACGGTAGCTTCTGAAGAAGAAGACAAACCTGCTACAGTACTATATTCAGATATCAATAGTTTGAATTTGATTTAAGCCTAACGGATACTATTCAAACGGCACTCAAATTCATCTATAAATATCAACACTTAGACTGCTTGAGAAAACACACACAAGCTCTCTCAAGCAAACTACTAACCTTCAAGCTTTCTGTTGTGACCAAAGCTCTTGATTCTAAGTAGCACAAAAGTTCAAAGTGTCCTGATCCTTAACAAGCATTGTTATATGTGAAGGAGTTGAACTAAGATTTCATATCTTAGATTCATTCTCTGGAAAACTTACAATAGACTTGGGTCAGTAGAGAACAAGATACCATACATTAAAAAGTGTATTAAGTATACTTGATTCATAGAGCTATCTGAATAACTGAATAAGTTATTTAAGAAGCTCACCTAACAAACAAACCCAAAACCAACACCATATTCGGCGTGGAGTATAGGAAGTACTTAGTTTGGGAAACTAAGGAATAACTCCAAGGTTGCTGAGCATAAGAAGTACTTAGCTTGGGAAGCTAAGGAATAGCTCAAAAAGGTTTCTGAGTACAGGAAGTACTTGGCTGTGAAAGCCGAGGAATAACTCAGGGGGAACACTTGGTTGGGAACCTAGTGTATTTAGGAATCAAGAGAAGATATCTGTAAGGTTAACTCATTTATCTGTCTTAGTGGATTCTAGGTCTGAGAAAGGCCGAAGTGGATTAGTTGAAGGATTACGCCACCTTCAGATACCACTATAAAAAGACTTGTGTTATTTACTTTCTGCAGTTTATTACTTGATTTACTTATCTTGCAAAGTACTTACACACATCTTGCTGAGCACGTGCACTTATCACATAAAAGTCTTTCGCTCTCTGAAATTAAGTATCAGATATGTACACAGATATCTGAGAAACTGTGTTTATCGACAAAAGTTTTAAAAGACTATTCAACCCCCCACCTGGTCTTTTACTTTGTCGTTATCTGGCCCAACACAAACAAAGTATGCTAAGGACATGCTCAACAAGTTTGGTGTTAAGCCTTCTGAAAATAATGCTAAAATATCCATGAGCATTGGAACCAAGATGAGCTATACTCAAGATGACAAAAGTGTTGAAGAACACAAATACAAAAAGCTCATTGGTTCACTATTGTACCTCATAGCAAGTAGACCAGATATTCAATTTGTAGTTGGAGTATGTGTAAGATTTCAATCAAATCGTATGATGTCACAATACAACATTGCAATGAAGATTATGAAGTATGTCAAATGTACAGTGGAAGTTGGATTATGGTATCCAAAAGATAGTGGATTGAATTTGGTAGGTTACTCAGATGCTAACTTTGCTGGATCACGATTTGATAGAAAGAGCACTTCAGGAACATGTCAATTCCTTGGATCTAGATTGATATCTTGGTTCAGCAAGAAATAAAATTCAATTGCCACTTCAACCACTGAAGCAGAGTATATTGTTGCTGGGTGTTGTGCTTCACAAATCTTATGGATACAACAACAACTCAGAGATTATGAACTCAATGAAGTAAAGACTCCAATATTTTGTGACAACACAAGTGCTATTGCCATTACACAGAATCCCAAGTTTCATGCAAGAACAAAGCACATTGATGTTAGACATCAGTTCATAAGAGAACATGTTGAGAAAGGCAATATAGAACTTGTCAAAATTGGTATCGAAGACCAGATTGCTGACATTTTCACGAAACCTCTGCAAGAAGGTAGGTTTTTGTCTCTAAGACATAATCTTTGTAACGACCCAAAAATCTAGGTAATAAAAATAAGCATCTTTATTTGGAAAAGTCTAGAAACGAAGTCAAATCCTGACAAAAGTCAATAGTCAAAGGAAACGACAACTGCAACAAGTAACTAAGAGTTCAAGTGGTGAAAAGTTTATAACAAATCCCAAAATACTAAAAGAACACCCCCCCCCCCTGCTGCTGAACATCTAAGTCTCCGAGGCATCCTGAGTAGCATAATCTACAAGAAGGTAACAAATCAAGTATGAGATAAAGCTCAGTGAGGTTCTGTGCTAAGTGAACAACGAATTAAGTAATACGAAGTATGGTTTTTAAAATCAAACGAATCATAATATAAAAATAATTGAAGAAAACATATATCGAAGCGAAGAACTATCGTTGGTGCAGTCAACCTTATAACCACAATCCGAGCCCTTATCACTCCAGACAGGGTATGACAACTGTCAAACAAAGACGAAGACGAAGACCTTGCCATGGTACAAGGGTGGAACACTACTACTCCCAAAGACCTCGGCGACATCTCCCTCGCGTCTAGGGATAGTAAGCAGAGGTACTTGATGAACAAATCGACAGACACACCTGCCCAAGTATGTCCACTCAGAAACCCCCACCACAATTGCGTACATATCGGTCGAAGTGATTCAATCAATCAAATCAAACGAAGATCATAATAAATCATATACATATATATCTTTTTACAGCGGAAGCATGAGAAAAAGATTTGATGCAGTTTTCAGAACTTGATTTCATGAGTTTCATAATATTTGAGATGCAATACTATATATATATAATATTAAAATAGCTTCTTGTAGTTTCGCAAATATACATATACTTTTTGGGTAGAACACTCACCTTAGATGACCTCGTAAAACTTAACACCCGCAAATCCTACTGGCGATTCGAAGTCGAGCTTAAACCGAACAAACGAACGAATCCCAACTCTCTAAACCTTGAAATCAATGCGATCTTAAGTCAGCTATAAATGTTTAGTTATATCCTTGAAGTTATTCGTATGATGAACTCCGAATTTAAGTTCGGTTTATAAAATTCCGATTCTGGCAGTTTAATAGTCTTTCATTGTAAAATACATTTCAATAGCCCAACATTCTTAATTCTGGTGTTTCTAATTTTTATATTCTAGATAACTGTGTTTTCTATTCAAAACATATTTTTAAGTCTAAAACACATTCATAGTCTATCTCCTAGAAATTATCTAGCTAGACTGCTCATGCAGTGAGCAATGATGGTAAAATATTCACGAAATATTTCATAGAACTCCAAATATCCTAATTCTTGTTGTAAAATATTCAAATCTAATTTTTCATTCATTTATTAGAGATTTAGGTAAATTTGATAACTTTTAGGAATGAGTATAGTGGTTTTACTAACTGTACCCTGTTCTGTCAACATTTCAAATGTTGAATCTTTCGCGAATTTTAATTGACTCATTAAACGTCATTTTAACCTCATTCCAAATCTAAGAGATGACAGATAATGTTGTACATGTCTAGTTAAATTCAAAACTACTACAAAAGAATGAAACTATTTATTTTGTATTTTACAAAAACAGAGCCGATTGCTTATGGGATTTGGGGATTTTCAAGATTTGAGCTTATTCTACTTCAAAATCAACATGCAATCCATTAGATGAGTTATCCAATTGATTGTGAGGCCATATTACTCAATTATGTTATTTTTGAAGAGGATAATCATCAAAAACATGTGCATGCATCAAGATTAAAAAACTAGTTTTAGAAGAACATTTTTAACCCACCTTAACACTTTTCTCATAGGGTTTTGGATGAATTCATTCTCCACTTCAACATTGGATTGACAAATTGAACTCCTAGCAAGTGTTGAATGGAATTAGATGTGTTAGTGTGGTGGACGATTGAGATTATGGAATAAAATTGAAAGGAAGAAGAGTGAGTGGGATTTATTACCTTCTAACTTCTTTGATTGTGCTTTGATCATAAATTGAGTTGTGTTATTAGCTTTCTCAAGTTGAGAGGATAAGGAATATGTATTTGCATGTGAGAAATGGTGGAGGATAAGTGGGGATTTGAAGCTTAAAGAGGTTTGGCTATGGATAGGTCCATTTTCGTTGACCAAAGGATGCATGCCAAACATGGCCTTATTTTGTCAATTTGAAATGATATCCCTAATGTCTTTCTAATTCAACTTAAGTCCTTTATCTTCCAATATTTTTTGTTGAGTATCCAATTTATTGTTTAATAACTTGATTTAAACTTTCTAAATAATTTATGGACATAATTGCAAAATCAGAAACAAATTTAGGGCCAAATTGAACGTAACTGAAAGTTTATTAAAAATTTTAAAAAAAAGAAAAAATATGACTCGAAATTCGGCCGGAATGTGTGAACAACTCGATCGAAGTCAAGCATTACTCGATCTGAGTCGTTGTAGGTAAATCCGATCGGAGTTGTTCACCCGACGAGCCTGCCACCGAGCTTTAATTTTTCTTTTTTTCTTTTTTTCTAAATCTTTTATTTAATTTGGCCCGGGGTTTGTAAATTAATTTGATTTTGGGGAAAATATATAATTTGTTATAAGTTAGGGTCAAATTTGCAATTTTCAGTAAAAACTTGGGTTATGTTTGGCAACACTTTAAATTTGTTTGACTTTTGGACTTACATGTAATAGAAATACTCTAATTGTCATTTGTTTGTTATTGTTGAACTAACTGGTGCTTAAATGCAATGACCCTATCTAACAGGGGGTATATGTAATAACCCCTCTTATACTTATGTTACTTTAAGTACAAGCAAGAACTAACTTGCTCATAGGTGATTTACTTACTCGGTTGTGCCCGATTTTCTTAGTAATGTTAATTTGGTTAGCATTTTAGTTTTTGGTCCTTCGGAAAAGTAGTTTGATAAGGTGTCGAGAAGTTTATTCGATCAAGGTAAAATTTGTTGATATTGGACGGATGAGTATCGCCTCGTCTCCAGGTTTCATCGGCTCTTCGTGGTGTCCCCGAATGTGAGATTTCGTCGACCTTAAATTTCATTAAAGCCTCATACGTGACGAACGTCTTCATTAAAATATTTAATGTATCTCTCTAAACGGGCCCGTCTATGAATTTTTATCAATTATCTTATTTTTATTAGGGGTCTTACAATCTTGGACTAATGATAATGCCCAACTAAAGGAACTTTCTCAGACGGGGACTCGGAAAGGTATCATAGAAACTCTCTGAGACGGGTACTCAGAAAGATATACTTAGGGATCTCTGAGATGGGTACTTAGAAATGCACCTAAAGGGTTTCTGAATAAGAAACAACAAAATACCAACTAGGTCTCTGAGACGGGCACTCAAGACCAAACCTCACTGAACAGGTGTTAAAGCTTTCTGAAGAAGAAAAGTCACACACAAAGTTCTAAAAGTTGAGACAACTAAGTGAGGGGGAACATAACTTGATGAAAGTTGACCTACAATAGTTTTCTGATAAACTGTGAGTCAACCATAGTCAAAGATGTTCAGAAACGTTGCTATTTTGATGATAAAGTTTTAAATCTCCAGATGATGACAAAATTAGGATAGAGATGTCTGTAATCAATAGCATCAATAACCTGATGTTACTTGAGACAAAAATGTGAAACGTTTTTCGGAAACGGCAGCATTAGACGGACACAGTACCATTTGTTTTTCATCATTGCTGAATAAGCAATCTAAGCCGTTGCGTGAAAAGCGTTATTTTATCAACGGTTGAGATTAAAACGTGGGCAGTTACATATGATATTGCGGCACGTCGCATTAAATGTGAGAAAGAAGGTAGAATTGCAAACACCTGTACAATACATACAAAATACGATTTGTATGTATTGTTGCAAGTATTTTTGCACAAATTAAGAGAGACATGAAAGGATTTTTCATCCAAGTCTCTAACACTTTCACGAAACAAGCAAATTTTTTTCTTTCTTTCTTCTCTGCAAACTCTTACAGACTACAGTGAAGAAACAAGCGAAACTCTTCTACCAACCTTACTCACTAAAAATCCGACTATAAGATGGCACCAAAAAGAATTACAAAGGGAACCAAGTCCCAAGCTGCCTCATCTTCCGAAGCACCACCACCGGCTCAGATTGAAACCACCGCCAAATCATCGGTGAAGAAGGTGGTTATTAGCAATGGGAAAGTCACCGGCGATTTTGACTTTTCCCAGTGGAACGAAAAACCGTGCACATCACAGATGCCTTAGGAGGAAACGCTTAAAGGAATACCAACATCGGCACTCTCCAAAAAAAAAAGGAGGTTATCGACTGCTTAAAGGCTGCCGAAATTTTCCACTTCACATCCGTCGTCCCTACTAGGTTATCAGTAGTGGATGTGATTTAGTTTTACAACAACTCAACCATCACTGAACCTCAAGAAGAAGAGGGTGCTGAAAATGCACTCTTTACACTAAGGTTCAAGGGCATGATATTGAGCTTTCTTGGGAAAGCTTTGTTGAATACTTTGACATCCCTGAAACTGGAGAAGTCTCTCAAGAGGATGTTGAAGATGAAGACGAAAGGGATGGAGTACAGGAGATGTACTCTGAGATAAGGAATGTGGATGTTGAAGTAGGGGCTCCAACCATGTTTGATCAGCCAAACATAAGAAGGAGAATGATATCTGAAGGATCTTGCTGGCGCTCATCCTGGCAAAGTGTGTGTTCTCCAATGATGGAGTGGTTTATCAAATCAACTGGGAAAGATGGATTCTGATGCTCCAGTTGAGATCAAAGGACACCACTTTCAATTGGGCCAAGTACATTTACATTAAATTCGTGGAGATGGCCAGAAATTTCAAGGTGAAACAGGTTGCTGAGAAGGTTTCACCTGTGGGAAATGTAAAGTTTGGGTTGAAGGTCTGTTGGTTGCTAGAGAGACTGGGATTGAAGCTTAGAAACCCAGTGGAAGTACTTAGAAGCTGCTTGATAAACAAGTACTTCTACTCTCTGCACCAAAAGAAGCTCCTTGCTCAGAGCTCTCAGACTGCCGGTTCTTCAGCAACCGGAGTCAGCAAGAAAAGGAAGTAAATCAAAGGAGAGCAGGATGATCCAAAGACCAAGAGGGTCAAGAAAGCAAAGAAGGCACCCTCTCTGAGTGTTGTTGCTCATAAACCAACCCAACCCAGCAACCAAGAAGACGATGTTGAGGATGATCTTGCTATCCTTAATACATTTGCACAACTGGGAGACAACCAAGCTGACTTGGTAGAAGTTCTGGTTGTTGATACTTCTAGTCCTCTAGCGCAACCAAGGGTTGCTGAGACTAGTGAGGCATTGAAGATTGCTGAGGAAAACCTGATGACGGATATTGACATTCCTGAGGGTGATGCTGATCATGTACAACCCTTCATGACAGCTGAGGAGCTTGCTGGAGAATAAATTCAGATATCTCAAGATAAGGCCAAATCCAGTGAGCACACTCATTCAATCAAGGCTCAATCTCCAACTAACCTGGAAAGGTTACCGAGATCAACATTGAGAACCTCCAAGGAAAAAGCACAACTGTGGATCAAGTCCTAGAAGGAAATGACCTTGTGATAGAGGAAGAGGAAGAGCAAGACAACAGGGATAACATTAGCAACCCTGAGCAAGAACTTGAAGCTGCCAACCCTGCTGAGGCACAGCAGATTATACCAACTTCCAGTAATTGTGACTTGTCCATTGCTAATATTCTTACTTCTTTTACTAATTTATTTCCTTTTCAGAATTCAAGTAAAAAGATGGATGAAGACTTGTCCATTGCTAATATTCTTACTTCTTTTACTAATTCATTTCCTTTTCAGACTTCAAGTAAAAAGATTGATGAAGAACAAGTGAACCCAGAGGTTCAGAAACCTACATCTCCTGTCAGAGAACAGGTTGATCAGATTTCTAACCTTTGCATTCTTATGTCCATACTTGTTCAGAAATCTAACTTTTCACTTTCACAGGAGATTAATCAAGAGACTCCTATTCAGGAGATTGTTGTTGAACAAGCAACACAAGCAATAGAGCTTGTTGAAGCTCAAAAATAACATGAGCCTATCGTTTACTACAGGTGAACATAGTACTTTCTGACACACAATTGATTGTTGACTCTTTATTGCATCTAACTAAGTGTTCATTCTTACAGGCTCAAGAGAACATTGATGTACCTGTCTCCACTCAAACAAGGAACAGGCACTATCATTTGTTCCAAATGAATGCTATGACAAAAATCATCAAGCATTTCAAGAAGTGGCAAAAGATAAGAACAATGTCACTCTCTCAGCTTGCATCTCTCATGGACAACCAAGACAAAAGGAGTGGAGTTTTACAGCTGGAAAGGTAGCTACTCATTCCATGAGACAATGAAGCCATCATTTGAGTACGAAGTAAGGAAAGGGCTGAAGAGTAGGTTCCAGCAGGCACCTCCTTCTGTTCAGAAAGAGTTAGCAACATATCCAAATATGCCAATCTTTCACAAGAACCTAACTGGAGATAATGAAGAAGAAGAAGAAGAAGTCTCCAGCAAGCCACCAATCATCCAAATACTTAGTGATGGTGAGGAAGCAGAGGCAGAGGAAGTTGATGATAACAATTTGGAAGATCTGCCTTCCTCTGGTGAGCACAAAAAGAAGGATGGAAAAGATGATGGGCATGATGACTCCCATAACAATCCTGGAGCTGCAGGTGTTGGCAATCCCAACACTGGGAATGAAAATAGAGATCACACTAATTCTCCCACCCACTCCAAGGCCCCTTCAGAAAACAAGAGGGTTTCTGAGTCAACCCATAGGCAAGCATCACCTGCCAATGATCAGACAGCTGAAAATGCTAGTACTGAGAGGCAATTTCAAAGCAAGGTTTAGCAAGCTACTAAACTTGCTGTAGCAAGTCTGGCACCTTTGCTAGACAAAGAAGAACTGAAAAGAAGAGCCCAAGCTCTACAAGAGTCTCTTTAGAAAACTGCTGAAGAAGAGGCTCAGAAAGCTACAAATCAAGCTATTCTGGAAGCTAATGCAAGAGCTATAACAACAACAACAGCAGTGGCAACACCTTCCACTCAGGCCCATCAAGCTGACCCTACTAGACTACTAGCAGCTGTGGCCCATCAAGTGGAAGAGGACAGAAAAAGAATTGAGATTGCTGCTATACCAGAAGAATATGAGAAGAAGCAGCAACTTCTCAGAAAGGCCAAGGGAAAGTCAATTGCTCCTGAGCCAGAACTTGAAAATGTTGCTGGACTTGAAGATGAGGATGGAGCTGACTTCAGCTTAGGGCTATCTAGTGACAGTGAAGAAGATAGACCAGATAGAAACCTATCCCAAAGTTGGTTATCAGGAGGACTAGTTGAGCAGCACATGGTCTCTGGCTGGAAGAGGCAAATCATCAATCCAAATGAGCCTAATCCAGCAACCATGGGATTTTAAAGGCATTGGGGACATCCAGAACCCAATACATTGCTGATCTCATCAAAGCCCTCACTGAAGAAAACAAAAGGATTCTGAATGCCGAGAATCCCTCACTAAAGGACTTCATGGAAGTCATGCTCAAATGAACAACAAGTCTTGCTCTCACTCAGAAAGATCTAACACCAGTGAGATAGGAAGATGGAAAGAAGGTGGAACAAGCTCTCCAGCAAGCACAGGATGCTCTGAATGTTGTTGCTAAACAAACAAAGTTGTTGGAAGAGATTATGCACCCTACTATTGGACTTCTCCACAACCTGCAAGTTGATCAACAAAAGATGCAGGAAAGCTTCTCATCTCTGAGTAAGCTTGCTGACAACATCAATGAGATATTAGCTCATCAATCACAGGCAAAGCTTGCTGAAGAAGAGCAACACATGTCTAGGGGGAAGGACAGGGACAACTTCATCAGGGGAACAATCACAACCAAAGAAGAAACCTCCTATGAAGAAAAGAGGGCAGCAGTTGGTGATTTCTCAACCACCACCAAGGCAGATCAGACCCAGGAGGAGAGCTGACTCCTTAGCAACAAACCAGCTCTCTGCAGAGGAAACAAGGAGACTATATGAAATACAAAGAACAATCAGAGGAAGTCTGATTCCTGAAAGATTGGATGAAGACAACAATGATGGTGAAGAGGAGGAAGAAGAACTTCTCATCAGAAAGAGGCAGAGGAGCAATAGTGAGACTAACACTGAGTCTCAACCACCACTACTTATTTCAGCAAGGCCTCTCCATGCCAAGACACCTTCTGATTGAACAAGGAACTTAGAGGATCTGGATCCCCAGGAAGCAAGAGAATTTCAAAGTCTAGGCAAGCAAGGACTGAGAGAAGGCTCTCAGAAAGAGCTGAAAAGCTCAAGACTTTCCAAGAAGCCTCAGCACTCATTCCATGGGGAAAGACTAATAATGATCAAACAATGCAAAATGTCATCCACCAAAGGAATGGTTTCTGGGTGCTAAAGCTTGAGAACCTACTTGCCAACCCAAACTTCCCTGAGCCCATCCTAGATCAAATGTATGTGTTCAGGGGAGATGAGTACAACGAAAAGAACTCAGGTGCAATACCTAGAGGAAGTGCTCTTCTCTGGATCAACTTTGAGATCAAAACCAGAAGAATGGCGGCTAACAAAGAGCTCAGAGATGCATGCCCATTTGTAAAACCAAATGCAGTTGCCGTCCAGAAGAGTGCCACTGGGTTTGGAATCACCAAGAAACCAAAGCTTGGAATTTATACCTATGAATACTTTTTCTTGGATAAGGAGCAATATGACAGAGATTTAGACTATCTGAGGAAGGTTTATGAGAAACGAAACTTCTCTGACCTGAGGATAGAACATGCCTGGTTATGGGGTTGGCATATCTATGCTACTCACTTTCACAAGACTAATCCTGAGATGGGATACAACAAAGCCTGCCAAGTGTCAAGGAAGGTGGAAATGAAGGTCAGAACCATGCTTCTAAACTACCAAGAAGATATCAAGAAACATGCAGAGTGGTAGTCATGGTTTCTGAAGTAGAAGAAGAAGAAGAAGAAGAAGAAGAAGAAGAAGAAGAAGAACAAGTGTGAAGACCAAGCTTTCTTAGCTAACATCTATTGTATCTTTTAATACTTGTCACTTTACTTTTTGTTTACTGAAGTTCACCTGTTTTTGTATTGTACCCCATTGTGGATGAAGGAAATTTGAACTTATCAGCAAAGATCACAACTTGTGATTTGGTTGATGTTTACTTTATGTACTTTAATTATAATTTGAAATGAAGTAAAGGATTGTTTCCTCATCCAAATTTGTTAGGAAGTTGTAAGTAGCCATGTGGTTCTCTATCAAAAAGGGGGAATTTGTTAGGATTTACTTTAGATTTTGATGAGCAATCTCACATGTCTACATAGCTTAGAAAGGTGATTAGTATTCCTAAGTCCATAGGTTATTAGAGGACATTGTAAAGGAAGAACATTACTTAGTATGATAGAATAGTAACTTGTATAGGAGTTAGGTCTCTGATGTAATTTTAATTTTATCTTTCGAAGATTTGAAAGACCACTCAGCAAGGAAGACTACTGAAGATATGAAGACTCAAGTTGCATAAGTTTATCTTGATCAGAAAGGCAACAACTCTCAGAATGCAATCGTTCAGAAACCATCAAGTTGCGACCAATTTATCAAGGTTTCTGAAAGGTTTCTGAAGAGGTGATAGCAATACAATGGCAAAGAGGTTTCTGATACTTCTAGCTGTTGAGAAGCTATCTGACCGTTGTGGTTAAAAGTCCAATAGTACGAATGCATTTAATGCTATATCAGACTTCTCTCAGAAAAGCCTGCTGGCTTGTCACAAAGAGACAAACGTCGAATGTACTATGATAGTGACATCTAGTCGAACTTGAAAATGTCTATTCAACGGATAGTATTTCAAACGGCTCCATTGATCACTATAAAAGGATCACTTAGCAGTTGTGATGAGTACACCAATGCCCAACCAACTACAAGCACTGAAAATCACACAAGCTCACAACTGATTTAGAATCACTAGAAATCTCTTAAGTATCCAACAACTCTTTCTTAGAAAGCTCTTGTATTCAAAGTTGCGACTCAGATTTCTCCTGGTTCACTAAGTGCTCACAACTCCAACAAGACTTAAGATTTGAGTAGCTATTTGTGAATAAGTAGAACATACTTGTGTTTATACCAAGTGTTAGTTCTTTCCTCTAAACAAAGACAAAGTCTTGGAACTCAGAAACACTAGACTTAGTCCTTGAAATATAAAATTATAGTTGAGTTTCTTTGATTACTGAGATAACTGAAACATTGTTTTCAAGGTGATCATTGCCTAGAACAAACCACTACATCAAAACAACAAACAGGCGTGAGGATACAGGAAGTACTTGTGCTGAGAAAGCCAAGAAATAATGTCACGCCCCTGACCCGTTTTCACCTCATAAGCATGTTTAAATATGCTTTTAAGCAAATGTTAATATTTTGATATGTTTCATATACGTGGCCTTATTTGTGAAAAATTAAATTATATATTGTGACATGGTATATTTGTGCTATATGAACTTGATGTTAAAAATTGATATTATGTGACGGTAATTGAATTTTAATTGTTATCGTTGATTTATATAGTTTTGGACCGGCTTGTTACTTGTTTTTATTTTAACCGATTTACATCCAATCGAGGGCCTGTGAAAGAACGGACACGGTAATATGAACCGTATGAACTTATAGTATTTGTTTAGTTGACCTCTTAGATTTTCGAATCAACTCTGTAAAAACTGAAATAAGCAGGCTGGTGTAAATAATTCCTGGATTAAAATAATATATTGAGTTAATTATAATGTATACTCTACTCACGTCCACCGCCTTATTTTCCTTCATTTCCACCGCCTCTAAGGTGCATGTTTGGGTTCTGATCATCACTATTTTGATACTACACACACAATTACATTTCTGACACACACACAAGTCCTTGATTATCTCATAGAGAGACAACGGACAGAGAAAGGATGGAGTATTAAAAGAAAGAAGTAGAAATAAGATTTCAGTTAGCAACAGTATATGATGTCCGAAACTTACAAAGGATAATTATTAACTGGAGATCGAATGGTTACTGCTAGTAGCACGTTGGAGGGTCAACATTAACAGTAAGTGTATTTAGTAACTCGTTATTCAATATTTTTGTAAATAATTTTGATAACTTGTTGTTTAACAAATATGTCTGATTGATACTATAGCTATTGCTACAATGCTAGCGTACGGGCTATGTATATGTGGACCGTATAGCTATTGCTACAATGCTAGCGTACGGGCTATGTATATGTGGACCGTATGGTTGAAGTTGTGAATATGAAATGTGAAATTATATCGTGGTGTGTTATATATGTGAAAGGTTCCATTCTGGATGTGGTGAAAAGCTTAAAGTGATTTGCTGTAAATATGTTATTGATTGTTCCCATGTACGGATGGGATATGTGTTGTTGCCTAAAATTATATTTATCACATGTTCAAGTGTCAGAAGTATATGTATATGATTATGTTAATTGCATTCATAAGAGATAAGAGGATTCTGTTATGGCTGCTGACGACCTTGAGTCATGTGTTATGTGAAAATTCTCCAGTATTGACTGGATACAGAGTACCGTACGACCACCTGAGTTCACAGAACTCCATGTGTTATATGATGAAATTGATGGTAACGCAATGGCCTTCATCGTGATCACGAATTACTCCTGGTTGTAACAGAGCCATAGCAGACAAAGAAAATGACTAAACACGTGCATTATTATATAAATGCGAATGATGTTAAATGTTTATAGCTGATCTGTTGGTGATGTGACTTTGAAACTGTGAAAGAAATGGAAGTCATATGCTGATTGTAAATCGATGTGAATATATGTGACTGAAAGTAATGTGTTTACCTGGTGTTAAATAGCTTGTTGCCGGTTATTTTACTGGTTATTAAATGGCCTGTTACTAATTATACTTATTGAGATCCGCAACTCATTCAAAATGCGATGATATTTTATAGATATTGAGGCAAAGGCAGGCCTTACCGAAAAAGATGTTAAGACATGCATCAAGGGTCGGCCGGCTTGTTTCCAATCCTTTTCCCTCGGCTCGTTGTCCGCATATCATTCATGAAAATACTTTTGTTTTGTAAAAGCTTATTTACTGCATAAAGCTTCTGAAAATGTATTTTGCAGACATGCATATGTAAATGTGGTCAAAGTACTTCTGTTTAAAGCTTCCGCGCGTCTTAAATATAATTTTATTGTCGGTATTTATCTGTGAAGGTGACAGGGCGTAACAAATAATCCTCGGAGTTTAACAACAAGAGAGTGATTACTTAGCTTGGGTTAGCTAATGAAAGTCTCTTGGGATTCGGAGTACTTAGCTTTGGTTAGCTAAGGAAAGAGGATTCAAAGGATCCTGATTTGGAACTTAGGACGGAAAAGGATTTGGCTAGTGTAGTGCTTTTGTAACGGATCTCAGAAACCATACATAGTGAATTCAAGTCCTACCAAGGGCGAAGTGGATTAGTTGAAGGATTACGCCACCTTCAGATACCACTATAAACTGTTTGCACTTTACCTTTCAGCAAAGCATTACATTACTTTATCAGTTTATCTATTACAAGCTTTCTGACTTCACTTAATTGTATTAAAGACTTCCACTCTCTGAACTAGTAAAAGCATCAGCAAGCTCACCTTGCTGAGAAACCATGTTAGATAACAAAAAGTTTTTAAACTCTATTCCCCCCCCCCCCAGTCTTTAACCTTGTTGTCTAAGGGACCAACAGAGGCGGCGTCGCATCATTTCCCTATCATCAACAATGTCACGCCCCAAAACCAAAATACTTTGGTGGGACCGACCATCTATCGTGAGATGGGCTCATGCCAAGACGAAGCCTTAATTTAATTTACAAAACAGTTTGAAAGGTAATTCAGAGCGTCTAAACACAAAATATAATAAATATAACCTTCAGAAATTACAACACTTAAACCAACACTACTAGCTGCTCTAGACCGACTTGCTTCCACAAGCAACCTCCTCAAAACTGTAGTCACTTACTCAACTGAAAAAAAAGGTGTAAGGGTGAATCTCAAGCCACTTCTACCGGATCAAGCAGAGTTATAAAGATACATACATATACACGCAATAATATCACATCATAGTCAAAATCGTTTGCATGGAACACTTGTCAAAACAGTACACTTTCAACTCAATCAAATATACACTATGGTCACACAAACCGTGTTGACACACAGGCCGGTTTTCACATAACATATCCCCTACCATAGGGGTCACACACATAACACTGGGAGTACTCCAAAGCACGACAATCCCCCAAAGGGTCACACACTTCATAGGCATACTGATGAGCTTAAACATACACTTTTTATACCATGCTTTTAATAAATCAATTTTTATCACACATCACATGCATCGTAAAAATACACTTTTGGGTTTCACATACTTGATTCTTTCGAATAGACTATTATATCAAATTTCATATCTTGATATAATAACCATAAGTTATTTGTCAAACATTAAAACTATATATATATATATATATATATATATATATATATATATATATATATATATATATATATATATATGAAAATAAAGCAGAAGTGTCGAGAAATCCCCTTACCTCGAAGACGACTGAATCTAGCTAAACACCAAACGCTCCTCTAATTTGCACTTCGAATCCTCCAAAATCAATACTATAATGTAAGAACCCAAATGAAATATAGAAATCGTAAATAATTGAAATTCAAAGGGCAAAAGGTGGTGGAGGTGATGTCACGGTTAATGATAATGTCTCAAAACAAATTAAAAAGAGTGAAGAGAGTTCCGATTAGTAACATGTTTAAGAAACTTACTCTGCATGTAAACATGCACTAAAGGACGAAATTGTTTGATTCTCGCAAGAAGTGACAGAACACAAGACGAAAGAGAAGAATGTCTAGTGCGGCAGAGCAAGAGAGAGCAGAAGAAATCATGATTTTGAGTAAAAGAAGGGTTTGGCATACATGGGCTCGGGCATAATAATCGAATATCAGTTTGGAAAATATTACAAGCCCAGTCCACTATAAAAATAAAATTAAACTATGAAATCGAATTAAAATAAAAGGTACGGATTCTTACATTCCTCCTTCCTTAAAATAAGTTTCCTCCTGGAAACTTATCTCCACTGCACACACCAACCGAAACGACTCTACACTCGACCATAACAAAACTTAAGACTCACTAGAAACTAAACTTAACTCCACAAGAGGCTCAAACTGACACCTAGTCCCGACAAATCGGAACCTAGGCTCTGATACCACTATAAAAATAAAATAAAATTATAAAATCGAATTAAAATAAAAGGTACGGATTCTTACAAACAACATTCTTGTGTCGCATATGGTACGAGGATTCACCATTATCATATCCCATTAAGCTTGTATCTTAACTTATGGGACTTTACTTTTGTCTCACAGAATCAATGCAAGGCAGGAACACTTATCCTGGCGGTTTTGAGGTGCGTTGTCTTATTATTCTTGTACTAGTAAACATAAAAGAGTAAATTCTGAAGGACTATCTGATTCTGAACTCTTAGAGTTGGTCCATATGAACATATATGGTTAAGTCTAAGCCTATGATATTATATCATGTATCAGAAACTAATGTGTTTGCTAACCTGTAGAAAAATTGCTCTATAACAGCATGTGTTTGATTAGAATGCAAATTTACAACTGTGTTATCTGCAAAATATAATCTTGAGTGCATTACAAATAACAATGGAGACTTTGGGATAGTAAGTGGCTAACTTACTATTCCAGGCTATTACTGAAGACAACCGTTAGATTAATTTGGTTTTAGATTACAGACTTAAATAAGAAGATATCAGGACATATTACTGAAATAGAATCTGTCAGTATTAAAATATTTCTCAAGACATAATTATCAGTACAAAACATCCCAGAGACGCCATTTCTTTCGACTTAGAGAGGCAAACAGTACCTTCATATGTCTATTGGAATATATTAATACGCCGGATTCCAATTTCAAACCTTATCTCTCTCATTTTAAGTAATGAAAGTCTCCTTGATCTATAGGTCTACCATGAATAGTAACCATGAACAGTAAAAGCTTTTTTGCCATAATTATAGTAAATACATAATTTAGACTTGTCTTAACACAAACCACACTTAGCCTATCATTCGACCGATATTATTAATAATAAAATGTAATTACAAAAACTCAAAAGTAAAGAATAAATCACTTACAAGACAAACTGCAAGCGTATTGTACAATCTTCAAATGGATTACAAAATTTAAAATATAAAAACTAAGAGGAAGTAGTAGTTTCTCCCTTTCTGCTTCACCTTCCTTCTTCTTATATAGGATGGGAATTTTGATTCCCTAGTATCACTATCAACTTCCTTCTTTAATTTTTCACCGTTTATTATTTGGTAGGTTTTCAACCGTCCTTTTTATCGTGCCTGTTGCTTTCGCCCTTCTGCTTTTGTCGTGGAATGATTTTCATCGTTCTTTTATTTTTGCTTTGTCTCATTATCATGTGGCTTTGTCTGCCAGTATTATTGCTGGGGAAGATTTTTCTTTTTCTTTACTATTAGTTTTGAGAGTACTTTTGAGTATCTCAAACACATCTTCTATTGAAACTTCTTCTGTATCCTGAGCCGGATTCTGAGCATCTTGGTAATCTTCATGTGTCTGGCTTGCAGAAGCCATAGATGTATCCGATTTTACGGACTGAGTTTCCCCATCCAATCTTTGTAGGAGATCATTTTTAATTTCTTCTACATATGCTTCTATTAGCATTTCTCTGCTGCTTTCTTTGGGCTGCATTCTGAGTTTTCGTCTAATTTGGTCAATAGGCGAATTCTCTTTTTGCGTAGCTAGACTTATATTCTCCTGATATAATCTTAACTTTTTTTCTATAAGACTAATCGTATCAATGCAATATAATTGATTGGTTTCTGGGTTTTTCTTGTTCATTTTTTCCCAGAACATCGTATAAGAAGCTCTCTTGATACATGGTATCTCATCTTCGGTATGACCGATCATAGGTACCCATTTCCAAATCTAGGGTATAGAAAATTCCATAAAGAAATATAAAGAGTAATTGTCTTTAGGAATTTCTACCTTTTTGGGAGAAATATTCGCCCAAGTAGTAAATAAAGTTGAGAAACTTTCAGGCAGCATTAACCAGGTGGTTCCAAAATGTTTCCACCAATTTAAAAACCAATTTGGTATCTCTTGCCTATAAGCATCACTATTGATTTGTATAAACCAGGAGTGTTTCTTCCTATCGTTTTCATAAAGTAGCACTTTATTAAATGCTTCAACATAATCCCAGTAGTTGTATTTAATGGGACTTCTGTTGTTGGGATAATAGAATTCCCTTTCTCTTAGTGGTGCTATTCCCCATTCTTCAGAAGATATGATCTTTTTAATATAAATTTTACTGAAGTTATAAACTTCTTTTTGTGTTTCTGAGAAATGTGTTATCTCACATGAATCTGTATATGATAAAATATTTTCATAAAAAGATCTCATTTTATAGGATCCTAAGGCATATGATGCCCTATCCAAATACCATATCATCAAGGTCCAGGGGTTGTCTGCCCATCGCATATCCCTGTTTTCCAGTAGAAGTATTATGTTGGTCCAGATAACGGCAAAGGAAAAGACTGGAGGGGGGGGGGGGTGAATAGTCTTTTACAACTTTTGTCGATAAACACAATTTCTCAGATATCTGTGAAGATATCTGATACTTAATTTCAGAGAGAGGAAGACTTTTCTGTGATAAGTGCACGTGCTCAGCAAGATATAAGTGTGTAAATACTCAGCAAGGTAAATAAAGCAAGTAATAAGTTGCAGAAAGTAAATAACACAGATCTTTATAGTGGTATCTGAGGGTGGCGTAATCCCTCAATTAATCCACTCGCCCTTACTCAGGACTTAAAATTTACTAAGATAGATATTGAGTTCTCCTTACAATAAACCTATCCCTTAATTTCCTTTTACACTAGGTTCCCAACCAAGTGTTCCACCTAAGTTATTCCCTGGCTTTCTCAGCAAAGTACTTCCTGTACTCAGAAACCTTTGAGCTATTCCTTAGTTTCCCAAACTAAGTACTTCCTGTGCTCAGTAACCTTGGAGTTATTCCTTAGTTTCCCAAACTAAGTACTTCATGTACTCCACGCCATTTAAGGTGTTGGTTAAGGTAGTTTGTCAGGTGAGTAGTCTTCATAACTTTCTCAGTTATGTAAGAATACTCTATAGAACAAGAATCACTTAACACACTTCACAATGTGTGGTGATATGTTCTTTACTGACCCAAGTCTGTGCTAAATGTTCTAGAGAATGAAACTTAGATACTTGATCTTTTGATTCAACTCCTTCACAGATAGCAATGCTTGTTAAGGATCAGGACACTTAGAACTTTCGGGCTACTCAGAATTCAGGAGCATAGTCGCAACTGTAAGCTAAAGAGTAAGTAGGTTGAATGCTTGTATGCTTGAATGAGTTCGTAGATGTAAGTTCTTGGTGTTCAGTGTGTGTTTCAAGCATTCTAAGTGTTGATATTTATAGTTGAAAATCATGCCGTTTGAATAGTATCCGTTAGGTTTAATGAAATTCAAACTATTGATATCTGTAAATAGTACTGCAGAAGACGTTGTCTCTTTTCTGAGATTTCCTCTTTAGTTTAGATGTCTCTGTCTGCGCATTTATTGCATTGTACTATTTTTGTCCTGTACTGCCAACGGAAATATGCACGCTTTATGAAGCATTGCATGTCTCTTTCCAGAGACCTTCACATCTCCAGATACCTGTTGAGACATTGTTTCCCAGAAACATAGTTTTATCCAGGGTATCTGAGTGTAGATATCTATGGGCACTTTTCCTCGTTCAGAAACCTTGTGTTTTCAGATATCTTTTGTGAAACCTGTTTTTTGAAAAACACTTGTTTCTTCAAGATATCTGGACATAGGTATCTGATGGCCTTCGTCTTTAGCAATCTTGTGCAGTCTTCAAATCTTTAAATCTGTTGAACTCTCCTGCCGGATGCCTTCTTCTTGGTCTTCTTCAAAGATATAAAAATTACATTCAGAGACCTAACATCCTATACAAGATTTGCTACACTAACATACTTAGTGATTTTCCTCTTTTACAGTGTTCAAGTGAACCAAGAGTACTAACCACCTTTCTGCTAAGATAAGTCATTAGGTTGCTGATCAAAATCTAAACAGATATTCCTAAAAAATTTCCCCCTTTTTGATCAGTCAACAATGACTATCTGTAAAACCCATTACAACTTGGAAAAGGGAACAATCCATCACTTAATCATTTCTTATGATCTTTATCAATTCATTTTAATTAAGTGCAAAAAGTAAACATCAACCAAATCACAAGGTGTGATCTTTGCTGACAAGTTATCTTTTTATAGATTGATATCTGAGAGTAGGTTCATCAGATATGTTACAAAGAAAGTTCTCAGATAACTTAATAAATAAAACATATTACAGCACAGTCAGCAAGATACAAAACACTTAGTTAAATTAGGACAACAGGAGTAACCAAGCTCCAAGTGGACATCCTAATGAACTAGTGTTCAAGTCTTCAAAATCTTCAAGTCTTCAATCAGTAGATCTATGGATCAATTTGCAAATTCCCTATCCCCAACCCTTTTGATATCATCTGAGTAGTCAAAGAGCAAGATCCTGACTATCATCTCAGTGTTTATGGCAAATCCACAAACTTCCTTGTAGGTTTTGGTGGGATTCTTCTTGGCAAATTGTTTGACCCACAGATACTTTCCCCATTTCCAGGCATGCTCAATTCTGATATCTGATAGCTTGAAGTATTCATATATGATCCTCAGATATCTTATGTCACCCTTGTATTGTTCTTGAGTCATGTAAAAAGACTCATAGGGTTCCACAGCAAGTCTTGCTCTTGTGCATTCGATGATGTTGGGAATTCTGTGCACGTCATCTGGCTTTCCATAAGGACAATCATCAGAGAGGTCCTTCTTCATGGCTTCTATTCTCTTGATTACTTCAAAATCCAACCAGGCTTTGATGTGGATTGTGTTAATCAAGATTGGATTGTCTTTTCTCCATGCCATGAGTTGTTTATGGATTGGTTCTGGAAATTTTTCATTTACTAGTAAGTGCTTGAGTTCCAGAATCCAGTAGCCATTCTTCTGATTAATGCACTTGTAGATAGAGGAGTCATTGTTGGTCTTCATATACTCAATATTGGCTTCTTCAGGCCTGAGTGGTATTTGAAGTTTTCTTTGTTCAACTCTTAGCCTATTCCTCCTTTGTCTTGAATTCTCCCTTGGGGGATTGCTTGAAGAACCACTTTGGATTGACTTGGCATTTTCAGAGGGTGTTTTAGCTGCTAAAGGCTTTGCAACTATGGGCTCAGTTAGGCTATCAACCCTTTTCCTTTTTCTGTGAAGAGGAGCTTCATCTTCATTAGTCTCTTCATCGTCATCATCAAGATCAATTCTTGTGAAAATTTTGCAGCCTTCTTCATTGCCCAGGGATTTGATTTGGCCTTCTTCTTCTTCAGAAGACTCTTCAATCCCTCTTACTTATCTTCTCCTTGGAGCCTTGGTACCCCTTGGAGGTTTCTGTGCCCTGTCCCTTGTTGTCATTCCTTTTTTCAGGAAGTTGCTGAGTGGTGGCCACTATCTGTAGAGCAGTCTGACTGGAGGAGGGCTCATTTATTTTTAGTGGTGGAAGTGATGGCTGTTCAGATTTCTTCTTGTTTCCTCTTCCTTTCTGAGCACCGGATCCTTGCCCTTGTCCTTGATATCCTTCCCCCTTAGTCATTGTTGACTGACTCAATATCACAAAGGATTCTGAGAGTGACTCAAAATTCTTTCGCAGATAGTTGTAGGCAGTAATCAACTTGTCCAATTCAGCCTTGAGCTCCTGATTCTATTTGATAAGTTTTGTTTCCTTATCAATGAGCTCTACTAGTGGACCTTGAGTAGCATTTGTTTTTCCAGCAGCATAGCTAGCCTCATTGAGGGCTTTTTCAGCAAGGTTATTGTCATCATCCCTCACCATGCCTAGGTCTCTCTGAGCAATGACCAAGCTTGTTGTTCTCTGACTGATTAACTCAGTGAAATTTTTCATTTCGGCAGGGACTGATGCAATTACTTCTTCATTTTGTTGAGACAACTGCTATCTTTGAGTTGCTAGAACCTGGTATCTGGCCATGTAATCATGGGAGTTAAGATTTGGTTTCTTACTGAAGCTTTGAGGAGCTATCAGTTTTCTCATTAAGTGAAAAACTCCCAAGTGAACATTTGCATGTTCTGCCAAGGTTCTGTCTTCTTTATCATTTGAGTTTTCATCCTAGTGATCTTCATCCTCTTGGGAATTTTCATCAATATTTTCTAACCCAGCAACCATCTCAGAGATGGGCTTCATTCCTTTCAGTGAGGATGGTACATCTTTTGGTAATGCAGCCTTAGCATCATGCTTGTCTTCAGATACTTGCTCAGTATCTAATTCCTCAGCAATTGCCTGAACAGCAAGCTGGAGTTCTTTCATTCCATCATAAGCTTCCATTTCCTTGATTGTTTGATCTTCAATAGTTTGGAGCTTTGCTTTGGATTCAGCTATCCTCTCTTCCAGTTGAAGATGTAGCTGTTGTTCTTCTTCCAACAGTTGTTTGAGTTGAGAAACTCTGGCTTGTGCATTCAATATTTTCTGAGTGTTTTCCTCAGAGTGCTCAACTACTTGTTTAGTAGAGTCTTTTTGTTGGGGAGATGGATGGGTAGATTTCTGAGGAGATGGAGGAGGGGATTTTTGTGATGTCCTCATAGTGTGCTTTTCAGCAACTGAGGTATTATTACCTTGTGCAAACCCTCATGTCCCTGGTGCAGGGGCATCATCATCATCCTTCTTATCATCCTCATCCTTGTGATGGTCAGAAGGAGGTTCTTCATAGTCATTCTCATCAGTCTCCTTCTCTTCTTCATCTTCAGAGACCAGATTGATCACTTCTGGAATAGTGACCATTTGCCCATTAACTTCCTCTTGCTCAGAGGGTATGAACTGTAGAGTCTGGGGAAAAATAGGCTTGAATGCCATCTGCATTCTGGTCTGACCATCTACTTGGTTAAAAGCTTGAATAAGCTTTCTGGCCACTTTCTTGACGAAGTCCTTATGCATTATTGTTCCAAAAGAGTATTGTTCAGTGGGGAACATAGCATGGACATAATTTTCCAAGTCAAGGGCTTGTGCTCTCCTTATGGGGTGATCATTCACCTTAATGATCTCATATAGATCGAAGCATCGAAGCTTTTGCCATTTCTTGAAGCATTTTAGGTGCTTTGGCAAAGTGTATTCCTTACAGAAAGGAAGCAGGTCCTTATTCTCATCAACAGGGACCTTAGTGGCACTTGTTTGAGCCTGAAAGAAAGAGTTCTGAATTAGCTTCAAAACTTTAGTAGATATCTGGGCTTTAGAGTAGAAAGGTATCTGAGTTACCTGTGTGACAGGCTCAGATGACTTGACTACTGAGGTTCCAGGTGCCTCAGATATCTGGATATGAGGAGGAGACTGGGAAGCCTGATCCTCAGTGAACCTTTTTTGTTCCTGAACCTGAGATTAAAAACATAACACTTTGAAAATTTGAGCAAGAAAACTATGTTAGACAATTTTAGATATCTGAGAAGTCAATTACCTGCACAATAGGAGGCTCAGATACTTGTCTATCAGAGACTTGTGCAGTCTCTGGAAGTTTTTCTTGCGATGAAAGCTTTGATGCCTCATCAATTTCCATTGGTTGCGGGGATTGAGTGGGCAATTCCCCAGCAACTTCTACTTCTTTTTGAACCTGTAAGTAGAAAGTGTTAGTTTGAGAAAAATGATCAGAGATTGTCTATGAAGATTATAGGTATCTGAATGAAATACCTTCTCTGCAGAAGGTTCAGATACTTGTTTCTCAGAGACCTTGGAAGTCTCTGGATTCTTCTCTGGAGGGATAGACTTTTCAGTCTCCCCATTTTTCTTCTCAGTTGGAGCCTATTAGAAACAAACACTTAAGAGTATTATTCAAGTGTATAAAGCACATATCTGAGATGTTATATCTTAAGGAACTTTCTTCTACCTGTGAGACAGGCTCCTGTTCCTTAAGTGGTGAGGCTATGGAAGCCTTCTTCTCAGATTCTGAGGCAAACTTTGCAGCTTCCTCTTGATGTTATGTTTCTAATTCAGCTTGTAACAAAGAAATTTTAATAAGTAACAAGATTTAGGCATAAGTTATCACAAGTAAAGAGTTAAACCATTCAGCTACCTGAGCTTTGTCAGGCTAACTGGTTTCTGGAACTTGTGAAGTTTCCATGTGTTGGTCTTGTTGTTCTTGGACCACTTCTTTGTTGGAAGTTTGAGGTACTTCAGACCTATCCTGAGTGTGCAACTCAGTTGCCTCCCCTGGTTGATCATTCTGAGTTGATGCCTCAGTTTGATCCCTCTCATTGAGTTGGGGAACCTGTTCATTTACAGGATTTTCTTTAGCAAGGAAAGATACTGGTATCTCATGCTGTAACTCAAGTATCATCTCAACAATATCCACTAATGGCTGTTATGGTTGGTGTGGTGATTCTGATCTGGATGAAGAAGGTGATGCTGTATGGGGCCTATCCAGATCTGCTTGAGATAGATTTTTAAGTGTTGAGGCAATGGTAGTATCCTCCAACACTAAGTTACCACTCATCAGAGCATCTTCAATGTGCTTAAGTGTTACTTGCTCTGATTGTGTGTTTTGTCCAGTGACCTTGGACACAGTTGCTTCTTCAGCAACCTTTGAACTAGTTGCCTTCTCAGCAACCTCTGCACTTGTTGCTCTTTCAGAAACCTTGGGGATTATGGCTTCCCCCTCATCTTCAGATTCCTCATTGAAATCTGGGACTGAGTTATCAACAATCCCTGCTGCTTCTGCAGAGAGTGTTTGAAGTTTCTCACTGCTTTTATCAGCATTGATAAGTTCATCAGCAAGGCACTCTGCAGCATTGATGAGTTCATCAGCTGTGGTCTTAGCAGCATTGATGAGTTCATCAGCAGTGGCAGCAGATATCTGAGAGTCGACATCCACAATAGGTATGCCTTCTGATTTACCAGCAGACTTCTTTCGTGAAGTTCTGGGCTTTTTGGTCGCAACGGAACCCTCAGATACCTCATCAGTCTTTCGTTTCTTGGAACCTTTCTAAGATGCTGTAACCTTTTTCATCATGTTTGTATACTCATATTTGTAAAGTAGGTTACTACAGATCACCGTACTAGAAGAGCAAGAGCATTTGACTTGGAGAATTATGTGCATGCAATGTTTCCAACTGAGCAATACGCATTTGCCATGTTGATGAATAAGAACTTCATAAAGGAAGTAGCACACAAGTTTATTGAAACCTTTGAAAAGGCAGATGGTCAGACCAGAATGGAGATGGCATTCAAGCCAATCTTGCTCAAGTCCCTACAGTGCATACCCTCTGAACAAGAGGAATGTTAGGAAATTTGTTAGATATTTTGTTAGAAATATCTATTTAGATTTTGATCAGCAACATGATGACTTATCTTAGTCTCAGAAAGGTGATTAGTACTCTTGGTTCACTTGAACATTGTAAAAGAGGAAACCCACTAAGTATGATAGTCTAGCTAATCTTGTATAGGATGTTAGGTCTCAAAATGTAATTTTTATTTTATGAAGAGAAGACCAAGAAGAAGACATCCAAGCAGAACAAGTTCAACGACATTGAAGATTTGAAGAAACTGCACAAGATTACTGAAATAGTTTTACAGATACCTTGGTCAGATATCTTGAAGACACGAATAGTCTTAAACAAGCTGTGTCACAAGAGATATCTCGAGAAGCTGAAGGTTTTACGAAAACCGGAAAGTGCCTGATTTCTACTCTCAGATACCTTGAGCCTTAACCACATTTCTAGAAAAAGAAATATATTGCAACAAAGTTGTTTCAATAAAGTGGTATCTGAAGATTGAAGATAAGGACGTGCAAAGAATCAGATAATACTAGTCTCTGATACTGAGCATAGTTCCGTTAACTCTGAGGACAAAAAGTACAGTACAATGCATTTAATGCACGGACAGAGATGTCTGAATAAAAGCAACAGTACCTTCTGAAGAAGAAGACAAACCTGCTGCAGTACTATACACAGATATCAATAGTTTGAATTTGATTTAGGCCTAGCGGATACTATTCAACGACATTCAAATTCATCTATAAATATCAACACTTAGACTACTTGAGAAGACACCTTGAACTCCATAAACACGCTGAACAACATATTCTCTCAAGCAAACTACTTATCCTCAAAGCTTTCTGTTGCGACCAAAGCTCCTGATCTTATGTAGCACTAAAGTTCTAAGTGTCCTGATCCTAAACAAGCACTGCTATCTGTGAAAGAGCTGAATTAAAAGATCAAGTATCTGAGATTCATTCTCTTGAACATTTATCTAAGACTTGGGTCAGTAAAAAGAACAAGATACCATACATTCAAAAGTGTATTAAGTATACTTGATTCACAGAGCTATCCGATTAACTGAAAATTTATTAAAGAAGCTCATTTGACAACTCAAACCAAAACCAACACCATCACTGGCGTGGAGTACAGGAAGTACTTAGTCTGAGAAACTAAGGAATAACTCCAAGGTTATTGAGCACAGGAAGTACTTAGCTTGGGAAGCTAGGGAATAGCTCAAAAAGGTTTCATAGAATAGGAAGCTTGGGAAGCCGGGGAACAACTCAAGGGGAACATTTGGTTGGGAACCATTTGTTTAAGGAATCATAGAATAGGATTTTTGTAACGTGACCTCAATTATCTATTCTAGTGAATTCTAGGTCTTTGGAAGACCGAAGTGGATTAGTTGGAGGATTACGCCACCTCCAGATACCACTATACTTGCTGTGTTATTTACTTCTCTGTACTTACATTTCAGCAACACACACACACACTTTAACTGTTTCTGCACTTATCTATCTTAAGTCTTCCGCGCTCTGAATCTAAGTATCAGATATCTACACAGATATCTGAGAAATAGTTTTTATCGACAAAAGTTTTAAAAGACTATTCACCCCCCCCCCCCCCACTCTAGTCTTTTACTTTGCCGTTATCTGGACCAACAAGTGGTATCAGAGCAGGAGGTTCACAAGCTTTCTGCACTGAACCTAGATGCCCAGATAGGTGAAGGAACTTTGTCCATTTACGAGGACTATTTAATTTGTGTGTTAAGTGTGCAGGAATGTCTCTGAGTGATGCACCCGTTCTCAAACCAGAGACAGAGATGATGCTCCACCTTGAAGCCATAAGTGACGAAATGATCGAAGTAATAAAAAATGGCCCAATAGTCATTCAACAACTTAAACAAGTCATGGAGGTTTCTAATGGTAGAGACAGAGATCAAAGCGAAGGATCTTCACAAACTGTGGGGTGCTAAAACGGCGAAAGTTGCCTGGCAACTGATTGAAGAAATCTGTGCCGGAACTGAGAAAACCAAAGAAAACAAGTTCGAAGTTCTCAAGTTGAAATTTCAAAATTTCAAACAAGGACCCACTGAAACTCTTGAAGAACTTGATTTCAGATTTACCACTCTCATGAGTGATATGGCAGCACTTGGGGAAAGAAACAAATACTCTCAGTCAGAAAAGATTAAGACTATTGTCAGAATTCTTAACCACAACTGGGAGCATACTAAATTCTTTTATTTTAATCAAGGTATGCCAAATATCACTCCAGTGGAACTCTTCTCACATCTTGCTACGGTTGATTATGAGACAACACAAAGAGAACAAACAACTGAAAAGTTGCAGAATATTGCTCTGGTTGCTCAAGGAACTTCTGAAAAGAAGAAAAGCAAGGAAGAGACTGAGGATGCTCTTGCTGCAAAGCAAATGAGCAAATATGTCAGTCGAGAAATTTTGAGAAGAAAAGCCAGAGAGAAGCTGAAAAAGCATCTAGGCTCAAACTATCACCAGTACAAAAATATGCAAAGCTCGCTGAACAAGCTAGCTCAGAAAGCATCATGCACTGAGGAAGTAGAAATTGGAAACGATATCTGCTTCTATTGTCGTAAACACCGTCACTTCAAGAAGGATTGTCCTGCCTTCAACAAACTAAGGACAGGTGACAAGAAAGATAGAAGAATCTTCAGAAGAAGCCAGAAAGCTTTATTAACTGAAGAAAGAAAGAAAATCCAAACTCAACTGGATGCTCTAGACTATGAGACAGATTCTGAAGATGGCAATTCAGATGACTCAATCTTACCATCACCAGAATTATGTGGAGTTACTCATGATATAATCGACTTCGGCCTCAAGAAGAATGAAATGTTTGGAGTTGCTGAGATTGACGGTCCAGACATCTCTAACATAGAAATCTGTCTTATGGCTGATGAGGTAACACATACTTCTTGTTATACTTATGAAAGTGATGAAGAAGAAATAAAAGATCTAGAAAATCTCAGGAAAGATCTTGACATCTATGAAAGGGAACTTCTAATGATCCGAGCTAGAGCCGAAAATCATGAAGAAGAAAAGAATTCTCTTGCAAAGGAAAATTCTCAATTAGTTAAGATATCTGAGAGAAAGGATGCTGAAAATGCATTTCTCAAAGCTCAGATATCTGAGACTGAAAAGTCACATAAAGAAGCGATAATTTGAATTACGAAGAAATATGAAGATCTTCTTTCCGAGAACAAGGAACTCAAAAGGAAAGAATTATCTTTTCAATCTTATGCCAAAGCTAGTGACACTCTTCTTCAAGTACAATCTTACTTAAGAGATCCTTCAGAATAAGGACTTGGGCTGAATACACAGACAGATTGTTCTATCACTCTGAATAAGAGTGAGGAAAGAAGAACATTTGTAAGTACTCAGCAAGATGGTTCCCATGCAATCTATAGTATCGGTCAGAAGACGAAGATTGTTGACAAAGGAAAGGCAGTTGCGACTAAACCATTGTGGTAAAAACAAGTCAAAAATAAAACTGATGGGCACGTCTCTGAAAAAAAACACAACACTGAAAAGTGTAAACACCCACAGTGCTATGTCTCTCAAAAGGGTAGAATTGCAGGAGCTGGAAAATTCTCTCATGTCACTTTTTCTGGAAAGAAATTGGATCGACCAGAGACTAGCAAAGCTGCTGAGAAAATATCTCAGATAGCTTCAAGTGCTCGAAACGGTATTGGCTACAAAGGCATCGGGAAACAACTTGCTCATGAATACAAACAAGAGGAAGAACAATGGCTAAAGGCTAGAATTGCTCAAAGCAATTATCAGAAGTGGAAGTTGAATCAAGCCACTGAAAATCTGAATGCCAGGGCTAGAAGAAATCTGGCAAGGAAAGCAAAGTTTGCTAAAAAGCAAACTCAGAAACCTGACAGGTATCTGAAAGCACCAAATGGAGCACCTAGGAACACACCAAGGAAGAAAATAATTCTTAATAATGATAATCATTCAATCAGAATTCCTCCTTATGTTCCTATCAGACAAAAGAATGTTCCAAGGAAATTCATCAAAAATGGATTCCTACTGGAAGATTGTTTAGTCCTGATGGTTCCAACTATAAATTGAGAACCTAATCTCCTGTTCCCTGTTATGTGCAGAATGCTTCCTGGACTAAAGCACAATGGCTGTTTGATAGTGGATGCGGAAAGCACATGACAGGAGACAAAGCAAATCTGGTCGATTACAAAGCTTGCAACACAGGACCAGATATCAGATTTGCTGGAGGAGAATTAAATCCCTCTCTGGGATTTGGCAACGTCAAATTGGGAACATTAACAATCACTGACGTATTACATGTTAAGGATTTGAAATATAATCTATTTAGCATGAGCGGTTTGCGAACAAAGGTTTTACTATAAAATTCAAAGCAAAATACTGCAAACTAATTGACAATGAGTCAAAGCAGACAGTCTTGGTTGCTCGGCGGAAAGGCAGTCTTTATGTTGCCGATTGGGCATCTGCCACAACTGAAGAATGTCTCATGGTGAGTCAATCTGGTCACACAGAAGAGCACTGGTTATGGCACAAAAGAATGAGTCACTTGAACTTCAAAACTCTAAACAAACTTGCCAAGAAAGAGTTAGTGGTTGGCCTTCCCAAAACGTCTTTCAGAAAGGATGATATCTGTTCTGCATGTCAGATGGGGAAGCAATCCAAAATCTCTTTCAAGTCCTAAACTAGACACTCTAGTGTTAGACCACTGCATATGGATCTTTTTGAATCATCTGTAACTAGTTATGCAGGAAAGAAGTATGGTCTGGTTGTTGTAGATGACTTCTCAAGATTAACTTGGGTTGTCTTTCTGAAACACAAATCTGACGCCAGGGTGGAGATACCAAACTTGCTCAAAAAGCTTTAAGTCATGAAAAATGACAAGGTATCTGCAATCAGAACAGACCATGGTACTGAGTTTGTCAACCAGTACATAAAGGAGTTTTGTACCTGCAAAGGTATACAACATCAACTTTCCTCTGTAAGAACACCTCAACAAAATGTTGTTGCAGAAAGGAAAAATAGAACCCTTAAAGAAGATGCAAGGACGATGCTAGATGACAATGAAATAAGTGAAATTTATTGGGTTGAAGCTGTAAACACAGCCTGCTACACTCAGAACAGATGTTTGATAAACAAACACCATGACCAGACCCCTTATGAAATCTTGGTTGGTAGACCCCTTAATATCAAACATATGAGAGTATTTGGTTGTAGATGTTTTGTTCTAAACAATGGAAAAGATTATCTGAGAACATTTCAACCAAAGGCAGATGAAAGTGTATTTCTTGGCTATTCCACGAATAGCAAAGCCTACAGAATTTACAACAAAAGAACAAAGTAAATTGAAGAATCAGTTCATGTTGTATTCTATGAAGGAAGCAAGAAAACACCTTCTAATGATGAACTCTCAGAAAGGTTCAAAGAACTAATGTTGAGGGATTCTGAAGAAGAATCCTCAGAAAGGAGAAACATCATTACGGAAAGTGAGGATGACTCTGACGTAGAAAAGCATGAAGTGCCTAGTAACAACAAGATGACTCACAAACATGATGAAGAATTTCATATGAAACTTCCAGAAATGGAAACTGAAGATGTTCATCATGAAGCTATCTCTGGAAATAATCTCTCTGAAAGACATGTTCCAGATAGCTCAAACGCTGAACAAGTGTCAGACATTAATTGCCCTTCTGAGGAGCAAAATGTCTTAGATACTGAAAAAGTATCACATCAAAATCCCAGTGATTCACATTCAAATCATTTGGATATTGATCCTACTAGCACTAAACCTATGATGAGATGGATCAAGGATCATCCTGCAAAAGATGTGATTGGACCAATTAATCAAGGTGTTAGGACTAGGAGAGCAATAGCTGAAAATGCTAATTCTCTCTTTGGATGTTTCATCTCAAATATTGAACCCAAAAATATAGAAGAAGCATTAGGAGACCAAGACTGGATCTCTGCAATGCAAGAAGAGTTGGATCAATTTGAGAGAAACAAAGTCTGGAAATTAGTTCCATTCATGGAAGGAATATCTATGATTGGAACTAAATGGGTTTTCAGAAACAAAATGAATGAATCCGGTGAAATAACCAGAAACAAAGCAAGATTGGTTGCCAAGGGATTTACCCAGACTGAAGGCTTAGATTTTGATGAGTCATATGCACCAGTTGCCAGATTGGATGCAATAAGACTCTTTCTAGCCTTTGCAGCTCATAAAGATTTTAAAGTTTATCAGATGGATGTCAAAAGTGCATTCTTGAACGGTGAACTTGTAGAAGAAGTTTATGTTGAGCAACCACCTGGCTTTGACGTTTCCTCAGAAAATAGAATGGTCTATAAACTACATAAAGCTCTGTATGGAATGAAACAGGCTCCAAGAGCATGGTATGACACTTTGGCCAAATACCTTCTGGAAAGTGGTTTCAAGAAAGGTGAAGTTGATAAAACTTTATTTACCTTAAACCATGATGGGAAACTACTCTTAGTTCAAGTATATGTTGATGACATCATATTTGGATCTAAGGACAAGCAACTTTGTAATGACTTTGCAAATCTCATGAAAAGTAAGTTTGAGATGAGCATGATGGGAGAAATGAATTATTTTCTAGGATTGCAAGTCAAGCAACTCAATGATGGAATATTCATTAGTCAAACAAAGTATGCAAAAGATATGCTCACAAAATTCAATCTTAAGCCTTCTGAAAAGAATGCTAAGATACCTATGAGCATTGGAACCAAAATGACCTATACTGAATCAGACAAGAGTGTTGAAGAACATAAGTATAGGAAATTGATAGGTTCACTACTTTACCTCACTGCAAGTAGACCTGATATTCAATACGCCGTTGGAGTGTGTGCTAGATTTCAGACAAATCCGATGCAAACACACTACAACATTGCTATGAAAATATTAAGGTATGTAAAAGGTACAGTAGATGTAGGATTGTGGTATCCTAAAGAAAGCGGATTGAGTTTAGCTGGGTACTAGACTTATCTCATGGTTTAGCAAGAAGCAAAACTCAATTGCAACTTCTACCACAGAGGCTGAATATATTGCTGCTGGTTGTTGTGCAACACAAATTATGTGGATACAACAACAACTTAAAGACTATGGATTCGATGAAGAGAAAACTCCCATTTTCTGTGATAACACAAGTGCTATTGCAATTACACAGAATCCTAAATTTCATGCCAGAACAAAGCATATTGATGTTAGACATCACTTCATCAGAGACCATGTTGAAAGAGGCAATATAGAGATACTCAAGATTGGCACTGAAGACCAACTTGCAGATATCTTCACTAAGCCACTACAAGAAAGTAGATTCTTAGCCTTAAGACATAGTCTTGGACTAATGGAACTACCAATGAACTGAAAGAGTTCAGGAATCTGGAACGGGCATCCAGAGAAGAGGTATTTGGAACGGGCATCCAGAGAAGAGAAAAGAGAAATCTGGAACGGGTATCCAGAAGTCAAAAAGGCTAAAGAGCAAAAAGACAGCTTAAGATCTCTGAAACGGGAACTCAGATATCTGAATCACTCTATAAACGGTGAACACAAAGGAGAATAGTACAACTATCTGCAGTCAACTACTCTCTTGAAATTCGCATTATTTCTATCTTGATGAAAAACTTGGAAAAATCCTAAGTATAAGACAGATTCAGATGCAAACAGTATTCTTGGTCATACACAAACGTGATTCAGATAGCTAATAGCCAAAATTCATTAAATGGGCACAATTACACTTGTTGATTGTGATCATTGCTGAAGAAGCAATGGTGACCCTTGATGAAATTAAGCGATTGATCTATACGGTGGAAATTAATTCACAGTAAATAGTGGACTGTAAAAATTCTGACCAAGCCCACTTTGCATTTAATGCCGAACTAGCTTTTGCTCACGCCTGCTTGCAAATCACAGATACGTACACACAAAATCAATTTGTATGTATTTGTCTGTTGAGATTCTATTGCTATATATATAGGATTTTGGCAAAAGAAATCACTTTCGCCTAATCCAAAATTCCGACTTGCACAAAAATAGCAAAACCTTCTCTTGATTCTCTGCAAATCTTCTACAATCTCTGCAAATCAAGATTAAGTTTTTCTGCAAAGAATTACTAAATCAAATCTCTTTCAAACACCAATCCAAAACTACACTATATAAAGAGATGTCCCCAAAGAAATCTTCTACTGAAATCTCAATCCTCCACTGGTACTGCTGAAAAGTAAGCACCAGAGTTGGTTATTGTGAACAACCGACTGGTAGGAGATTTTAATCCCGACCATTGGACTTCAAATCACAGAATTATTTTGGGTGGTTCCATGGTTGAGGAATTCCTCACGGCTGCAATTGAAAACCAAACCGACAGAAAACTGATTCTTGATATGCTTGAAAAGGCACAAATCAAGGATTTTCTATCTGCTCGCCCAAGTGGAATCTCATCACCTGATGTGTTGGAATTCTACAACAACTCCAGGATAATTTTCTGTGTTTCTGAAGGCACTGCAATAGTGTCTGTCAAAACCTCAGTCCATGGAAAGGAAATCCTTCTGGACTTAACAACTTTCTGTAAGTTGATTGAGTTTCAAAATCTTGGAAAGGATTTTGAAATAAACACCAAGGACGATGATCTCCTTGAAGGTGTTAAAGAACTGTATAGTGACGTGTGTGATCTTGAAAAATCAGATACACCCACTGAATTCAAGCTTGCTGACATCCGAACCAGACATCTGATGGTTCACTGGGATGTATTGGCTTGCATTCTTCAGAGATGCTTTGATGGTCTACAAGGAGGTGCTGACCAGATAAGCCAAGAACGATGGATCATGATGTTCTTGCTGAATCAACAAGAAAAACGGCTGGAAAGCCCTTTTAACTGGGGAAAGTACGCCTTCATGAAGTTTGTGAAGAAGATTCAAGGCTTCGAGCCTAAAATCGCCAAAGGACTAGCTGAGCCAAAGGCCACAGTAGGCTATGGTCTGAAGATATGCTACTTGCTGGAGAAGCTTGGCATTGAGCTCAGAGAGACGGCTGAAATAGCCAACAGTAACCTACTCTACAAATATGAGTATACAAACTTATTGAAAAAGGGTATTGGGTCTCAGAAAGGTTCTAAGAAGCGAAAGTCTGAAAAGGTATCTGAAGAAAAGGTTGCGACCAAGAAGCCCAGAACTTCAAGAAAGAAGTCTGCTGGCAAATCAGAAGACATACCCATTGAGGTTGTCGATTCTCAGATATCTGCAGGCGTTGCCGATGAACTGATAAAGGCAGATGAACTCATCAATGCTAAAAAAGAGTTATCAACTACTGAACAAGTAGACTCAGCAAGAGAAAGTGCTTTCAGAAATGTGAAGACTATTGCAGAAAGCCTTGCTGATGAACTCATAAATGCTGCCAAAAGTGGTGAAAAACACCAAGCCCAATCTGCAGAAACCGCAGGAGTAATGGGCCAATCAGTTCCTAATGCTGATGAGAGCTCTGACGATGAAGATGAGAAGCTAGTCATCTCTCAAGTCCTAGAAAGAACAAAAAGGGCTAAGGTTACTGAAATAGTAACTGGTGAAAAGGTTTCTGAAGAAGAACCTACACCTCAGGTTGCTGAACAAGCACCTATAGCAAAGGTTGTTGGTGCAAACACATCATCAGGGAACGTTTCTTACGCACAACTTCAAAAAGCCCTGATGAGTGGTATTTTAGTGCTGGCAGATGCTCATGGAAACGCCACATCTAAAAATCTGGAAGAACACTCCACTAACCAATCTTCTGCTTCCAGACAACCACAACAACCACAACCACAACAGCCACAAGTGGTTGATGAAATGGTAAATGAACTCTATTTTGAATTACCAAAGAATGCAAGATGTCTTGAAGAAAATCCTGCAAAAGAGCAGGTTCCCCAACTCAATGAGAGGGATCAAACTGAGATATCTACTCAGAATGATCAACCAGGGGAGGCAACTGAGTTGCACACTCAGGAAAGGTGTGAAGTACCTGAAACTTCAAACAAAGAAGTGTTAATGGAACAAGAAGACCAAAGTATAGAAGGGTCACGAGTTTCAGAGACCAATCAGCCTGACATGGATCAGGTAGCTGAATGGTTTAACTCTCATCTTGTGAAACTTTATGCTTATATATATCTTGTTACTTATAAAATTTCTTTGTTACAGGCTAAGTTAGAAACACAGAAACAAGAGGAAGCTGGGAAGCTTGCCTCAGAAACTGAGAAGGAGGTTCACCCAACCTCACCTCTTAAGAAATCTGAGCCTGTGCCACAGGTGATAAATTGATTCTTAAGATAACACTCTTCAGTCATATGTTCATGTGCTTAAAGTAAATGTTTCTAACAGGCTCCAACTGAGAAAGAGGAAGATAAGGTAAATGCGAAAAGGACCACAGAAACCAACAAGGTTTCAAGAACACATCATTGAGCCAAATTTATATGAAGGTATATATATATATAGATATATATATATATATATATATATATATATATATATATATATATATATATATATATATATGAAAATCAGTGGTAAAAATTCTTCACCTTGGGTTATCTTAAACTTCTTCTAAATTACTCAATACTTTCTACTCACAGGCTCACTCAGAAGTAGAAGTGCAAGGGGACAGAGTTGCGACATCCCCTGCACCTATGGAAATTGATGAGGCATCAAGGCCTTCATCACAAGAAAAGATTCCAGAGACTGCACAAGTCTCTGAGAGACAAGTATCTGAGCCTCCCATGGAGGTAATTGACCTCTCAGATATCTGATTTGTCACTTAAGCCTGAAGTACTTACTCAGGTAACTTAGAAACTAAACTACACTTCTACTCAGATATCTGTAAAATTTTTGAAGCTCACTCAAAACCCTTTCTTTCAGGCTCAAACAAGTGCAAAGCAGGCTCCCAATGATGAGAAAAGGGACCTACTTCCCTTCTTCAAAGCTCAAACACTGCCAAAGCATATTCAATGCTTCAAGAAATGGCAAAGGTTAAGGTGCTCTGATCTCTCTGAAATATTGAGAATCACAGATCAACCAACCAGACGAGCACGAGCTCTTGACTTGGAGACATATATCCATGCAATGTTCCCTACCGAACAGTACACAGTTGCGACTTTATTGCATAAGGATTTCTCCAGAGAAGTGGCGCACATTTTGATACAAGCCTTTGAACAGGCAGAAGGTCAGACAAGATTACAGATGGCATTCAAGCCAGTTCTGCCCCAGACTCTGCAATTTATAGCTTCTGAACAAGAAGAGGTTAATGGGCAGAAGATCACTATTCCTGAAGTGATCAATCATGTATATGAAGATGATGAGGAGGAAGAGATAAACGAAAACGACTTCGATGAACCTCCCACTGATCATCACCAAAAGTATGACACAGACAAAAAGGATGATGATGATGCCCCTGCACCAGGGACCGGAGGAATTTCAAAAAGAAATCATGCCTCAAATGCTGAAAAGCAAACTGAGAGGAAAGCACAGAAATCTCCGTCTCCATCTCCTCAAAAGTCAACTCATCCATCTTCCCAACAAAAGGTTAATCTTGAGCAGAAGTTGAGGATTCGAGGAAATCACTCGTAAATTGTTGAATACTCAATCGAATCGCCAACTCCGGCAATTGTTGGAAGAAGAACAACAGCTCCATCTTCAACTGGAAGACCAGATAGCTAAATCCAGAGACAAGCTTAACCAACTACAAGATCAATATCTGCAAGAGATGATTGCTTACTCTGAGGTTAAAGAGCTACAGGATGCTGTAAATGCCATCACCAAAGAACTCGATACTGAAGAAGTATCTGAAATTAAGCATGATGCTAAGGCTGCATCATCTTCAAAGGAAGTACCATCCTCCTCCCAAAAAGGGAAGAAACCAATCTCTGAGATGGTTGCTGGACTCGACACAATCGATGAGAATGTCCAAGAGGATGAAGATCATGGGCTAATTACTCGGATGATGAAGAATACAAGACTTTGGCAGAGCACCGCATTGAACATTTAGCGGTTTCTCACTTGAAAAGGAAGCTAATTGCTCCTGCAATATTCAGCAAACTGCCAAACTTCAGAAGTTGGTCACTGCCTACAATTATTTGCAGGGGAATTTTAACTCTCTCTCAGATTCTTTTATGAGACTGAGTCAGCCAACAATGACTAAGGGGGAAAGAGTGTACAAATCTGGACCTCAAAGTCGGGGAATGGGAAGAAGGAGAAGAAAACAAGAAGAAATCTGGAGCTGGTGTGGCTCAGAGAGGAAGAAGAAACATGAAAACTTCCCAGCCACCACTCAGAATCAACGAACCCTCCTCAAGCCAAGCTGCCTTCCAAATAGTAGCTGCTTCCCAGAAACCTACTGAAGGAACTACAATGATAACAAGGGCCATGGCACAGAAACCTCCAAGGAGTACCAAGGCTCCAAGGAGAAGACAAGTTAAAGGGATTGATGAATCTTCTGAAGAAGAAGAAGGTCAAATCAAGCCCTTGGGCAATGAAGAAGGTCAGAAACTCTAACAAGATCTAATCTTGATGATGATGAGGAAGCGATGAAGATGAAGCTCCTCTTCACGTAAAAAATGAAAATTGAAAGCCTAACTGAGCCCATAGCTGCAAAGCCCCTTGCAGCTAAAACACCCTCTGGAAATACCAAGTCTATCCAGGGTGGTTCTTCAAGCAACAAACCCAAAGAGAATTCAAGACAAAGAAGGAACAGACTGAGAGCTGAGCAAAGACAAAGTCAACTTCCACTCGTGCCGAAGCCAAAATAGAGTGTGTGAAGAATTACAATGATTCCTCCGCTCTGGTGCATCAATCAAAAATGGCTATTGGATTACGAACTTAAGCATCTACCGGTAAATTCAAGATTTCCGAACCAATCCATAAACAACTTATGGCATGGAGAAAAGATAAGCCAACCTTGATCAACACCAATCACATTAAAGCTGGTTGGATTTTGAAGTTGTCAAGAGAATCAAGACACGAGAAAGGACCTCTCTGATGAATGTCCATAGGGAAAGCCAGATGATGTGCACAGAATTCTGAATATCACAGGAACAGGCACAAGAGCAAGACTCGTTGTGGAACCCTATGAGTCATTCTATCTAAATGAAGATCAATATAAGGGTGACATCAGATATCTGAGGATTCTCTACAAATACTTCAAGCTTTCAGATATCAGAATAGAGCATGCCTGGAAGTGGGGAAAGTATCTGTGGATCAAACATTTTGTCAAGAAAAATCCTACCAAAACCTACAAAGAGGTCTGTGGATTTGCCAGAGACACTGAGATGCTCGTCAGAACACTTCTCTATGATTATTCTGATGACATCAAAAGGTTTGGAGATAGGAAATTTGCAGACTGATCCCTAGAACTACTGTTGAAGACTTGAAGAGTTGAAGACTTGAAGACTAGTCTATTAAGATGTTTACTTGGAGCTTGGTTACTCCTGTTGTCCTAATTCACTATGTAGTTTTTCTTGTATATTTGTTGACTGAGCTAAACTTGTTTCATGTATGTAAGTTATCTGTAATCTTTCTTCGTAACTTATCTGATGAACTTACTCTCAGATAGTATTCTATAAAAGATAACTTGTCAGCAAAGATCACACCTTGTGAAGAACACATCATTGAGCCAGCCCATATGAAGGTATATATATATATATATATATATATATATATATATGAAAATCAGTGGTAAAAATTCTTCACCTTGGGTTATCTTAAACTTCTTCTAAATTACTCAATACTTTCTACTCACAGGCTCACTCAGAAGTAGAAGTGCAAGGGGACAGAGTTGCGACATCCCCTGCACCTATGGAAATTGATGAGGCATCAAGGCCTTCATCACAAGAAAAGATTCCAGAGACTGCACAAGTCTCTGAGAGACAAGTATCTGAGCCTCCCATGGAGGTAATTGACCTCTCAGATATCTGATTTGTCACTTAAGCCTGAAGTACTTACTCAGGTAACTTAGAAACTAAACTACACTTCTACTCAGATATCTGTAAAATTTTTGAAGCTCACTCAAAACCCTTTCTTTCAGGCTCAAACAAGTGCAAAGCAGGCTCCCAATGATGAGAAAAGGGACCTACTTCCCTTCTTCAAAGCTCAAACACTGCCAAAGCATATTCAATGCTTCAAGAAATGGCAAAGGTTAAGGTGCTCTGATCTCTCTGAAATATTGAGAATCACAGATCAACCAACCAGACGAGCACGAGCTCTTGACTTGGAGACATATATCCATGCAATGTTCCCTACCGAACAGTACACAGTTGCGACTTTATTGCATAAGGATTTCTCCAGAGAAGTGGCGCACATTTTGATACAAGCCTTTGAACAGGCAGAAGGTCAGACAAGATTACAGATGGCATTCAAGCCGCCCGCCTGACTACGCAATTTATAGCTTCGAACAAGAAGAGGTTAATGGGGAAGATCACTATTCTCAAGTGATCAATCATGTATATGAAGATGATGAGGAGGAAGAGATAAACGAAACGACTTGATGAACCTCCCACGATCATCATCACCAAAAGTATGACATGCATAAAAAGGATGATGATGATGCCTCACTGTGGACCGGAGGAATTTCAAAAGAAATCATGCCTCAAATGTGAAAAGCAACCGAGAGGAAAGCACAGAAATCTCCGTCTCCATCTCCTCAAAAGTCAACTCATCCATCTTCCCAACAAAAGGTTAATACTGAACAGGTAGTTGAGGATTCTGAGGAAATCACTCAGAAATTGTTGAATACTCAATCCAGAACTGCTCAACTCCGACAATTGTTGGAAGAAGAACAACAGCTCCATCTTCAACTGGAAGACCAGATAGCTAAATCCAGAGACAAGCTTAACCAACTACAAGATCAATATCTGCAAGAGATGATTGCTTACTCTGAGGTTAAAGAGCTACAGGATGCTGTAAATGCCATCACCAAAGAACTCGATACTGAAGAAGTATCTGAAATTAAGCATGATGCTAAGGCTGCATCATCTTCAAAGGAAGTACCATCCTCCTCCCAAAAAGGGAAGAAACCAATCTCTGAGATGGTTGCTGGACTCGACACAATCGATGAGAATGTCCAAGAGGATGAAGATCACTGGGCTAATTACTCAGATGATGAAGAATACAAGACTTTGGCAGAGCACCGCATTGAACATTTAGCGGTTTCTCACTTGAAAAGGAAGCTAATTGCTCCTGCAATATTCAGCAAACTGCCAAACTTCAGAAGTTGGTCACTGCCTACAATTATTTGCAGGGGAATTTTAACTCTCTCTCAGATTCTTTTATGAGACTGAGTCAGCCAACAATGACTAAGGGGGAAAGAGTGTACAAATCTGGACCTCAAAGTCAGGGGGAATGGGAAGAAGGAGAAGAAAACAAGAAGAAATCTGGAGCTGGTGTGGCTCAGAGAGGAAGAAGAAACATGAAAACTTCCCAGCCACCACTCAGAATCAACGAACCCTCCTCAAGCCAAGCTGCCTTCCAAATAGTAGCTGCTTCCCAGAAACCTACTGAAGGAACTACAATGATAACAAGGGCCATGGCACAGAAACCTCCAAGGAGTACCAAGGCTCCAAGGAGAAGACAAGTTAAAGGGATTGATGAATCTTCTGAAGAAGAAGAAGGTCAAATCAAGCCCTTGGGCAATGAAGAAGGCTGTAAAACTCTAACAAGATCTAATCTTGATGATGATGAGGAAACTGATGAAGATGAAGCTCCTCTTCACAGAAAAATGAAAATTGAAAGCCTAACTGAGCCCATAGCTGCAAAGCCCCTTGCAGCTAAAACACCCTCTGGAAATACCAAGTCTATCCAGGGTGGTTCTTCAAGCAACAAACCCAAAGAGAATTCAAGACAAAGAAGGAACAGACTGAGAGCTGAGCAAAGACAAAGTCAACTTCCACTCAGGCCAGAAGAAGCCAAAATAGAGTGTGTGAAGAATTACAATGATTCCTCTGTCTACAGGTGCATCAATCAGAAAAATGGCTATTGGATTCTGGAACTTAAGCATCTACTGGTAAATTCAAGATTTCCAGAACCAATCCATAAACAACTTATGGCATGGAGAAAAGATAAGCCAACCTTGATCAACACCAATCACATTAAAGCCTGGTTGGATTTTGAAGTTGTCAAGAGAACTGAAGCCACGAGAAAGGACCTCTCTGATGAATGTCCATAGGGAAAGCCAGATGATGTGCACAGAATTCTGAATATCACAGGAACAGGCACAAGAGCAAGACTCGTTGTGGAACCCTATGAGTCATTCTATCTAAATGAAGATCAATATAAGGGTGACATCAGATATCTGAGGATTCTCTACAAATACTTCAAGCTTTCAGATATCAGAATAGAGCATGCCCGAAGTGGGGAAAGTATCTGTGGATCAAACATTTTGTCAAGAAAAATCCTACCAAAACCTACAAAGAGGTCTGTGGATTTGCCAGAGACACTGAGATGCTCGTCAGAACACTTCTCTATGATTATTCTGATGACATCAAAAGGTTTGGAGATAGGAAATTTGCAGACTGATCCCTAGAACTACTGTTGAAGACTTGAAGAGTTGAAGACTTGAAGACTAGTCTATTAAGATGTTTACTTGGAGCTTGGTTACTCCTGTTGTCCTAATTCACTATGTAGTTTTTCTTGTATATTTGTTGACTGAGCTAAACTTGTTTCATGTATGTAAGTTATCTGTAATCTTTCTTCGTAACTTATCTGATGAACTTACTCTCAGATAGTATTCTATAAAAGATAACTTGTCAGCAAAGATCACACCTTGTGAAGAACACATCATTGAGCCAGCCCATATGAAGGTATATATATATATATATATATATATATATATATGAAAATCAGTGGTAAAAATTCTTCACCTTGGGTTATCTTAAACTTCTTCTAAATTACTCAATACTTTCTACTCACGCTCACTCAAGTAGAAGTGCAAGGGGACAGAGTTGACATCCCACAGACTTATGGAAATTGATGAGGCATCAAGGCCTTCATCACAAGAAAAGATTCCAGACTGCACAAGTCTCTGAGAGACAAGTATCTGAGCCTCCCATGGAGGTAATTGACCTCTCAGATATCTGATTTGTCACTTAAGCCTGAAGTACTTACTCAGGTAACTTAGAAACTAAACTACACTTCTACTCAGATATCTGTAAAATTTTTGAAGCTCACTCAAAACCCTTTCTTTCAGGCTCAAACAAGTGCAAAGCAGGCTCCCAATGATGAGAAAAGGGACCTACTTCCCTTCTTCAAAGCTCAAACACTGCCAAAGCATATTCAATGCTTCAAGAAATGGCAAAGGTTAAGGTGCTCTGATCTCTCTGAAATATTGAGAATCACAGATCAACCAACCAGACGAGCACGAGCTCTTGACTTGGAGACATATATCCATGCAATGTTCCCTACCGAACAAAGATACCATGACTTTATTGCATAAGGATTTCTCCAGAAGTGGCGACATTTTGATACAAGCCTTTGAACAAAAGTGTAAGGTCGACAAGATTACAGATGGCATTCAAGCCGCCATTCGCCCAGACTCTGCAATTTATAGCTTCTGAACAAGAAGAGGTTAATGGGCAGAAGATCACTATTCCTGAAGTGATCAATCATGTATATGAAGATGATGAGGAGGAAGAGATAAACGAAAACGACTTCGATGAACCTCCCACTGATCATCACCAAAAGTATGACACAGACAAAAAGGATGATGATGATGCCCCTGCACCAGGGACCGGAGGAATTTCAAAAAGAAATCATGCCTCAAATGCTGAAAAGCAAACTGAGAGGAAAGCACAGAAATCTCCGTCTCCATCTCCTCAAAAGTCAACTCATCCATCTTCCCAACAAAAGGTTAATACTGAACAGGTAGTTGAGGATTCTGAGGAAATCACTCAGAAATTGTTGAATACTCAATCCAGAACTGCTCAACTCCGACAATTGTTGGAAGAAGAACAACAGCTCCATCTTCAACTGGAAGACCAGATAGCTAAATCCAGAGACAAGCTTAACCAACTACAAGATCAATATCTGCAAGAGATGATTGCTTACTCTGAGGTTAAAGAGCTACAGGATGCTGTAAATGCCATCACCAAAGAACTCGATACTGAAGAAGTATCTGAAATTAAGCATGATGCTAAGGCTGCATCATCTTCAAAGGAAGTACCATCCTCCTCCCAAAAAGGGAAGAAACCAATCTCTGAGATGGTTGCTGGACTCGACACAATCGATGAGAATGTCCAAGAGGATGAAGATCACTGGGCTAATTACTCAGATGATGAAGAATACAAGACTTTGGCAGAGCACCGCATTGAACATTTAGCGGTTTCTCACTTGAAAAGGAAGCTAATTGCTCCTGCAATATTCAGCAAACTGCCAAACTTCAGAAGTTGGTCACTGCCTACAATTATTTGCAGGGGAATTTTAACTCTCTCTCAGATTCTTTTATGAGACTGAGTCAGCCAACAATGACTAAGGGGGAAAGAGTGTACAAATCTGGACCTCAAAGTCAGGGGAATGGGAAGAAGGAGAAGAAAACAAGAAGAACTGAGTGGTGTGGCTCGAGAGGAAGAAGAAACATGAAAACTTCCCACCACCACCGTAATCAACGAACCCTCCTCAAGCCAAGCCTTCCAAATAGTAGTCGCTCTCCCGAAACCCATCAAGGAACTACAATGATAACAAGGGCCATGGCACAGAAACCTCCAAGGAGTACCAAGGCTCCAAGGAGAAGACAAGTTAAAGGGATTGATGAATCTTCTGAAGAAGAAGAAGGTCAAATCAAGCCCTTGGGCAATGAAGAAGGCTGTAAAACTCTAACAAGATCTAATCTTGATGATGATGAGGAAACTGATGAAGATGAAGCTCCTCTTCACAGAAAAATGAAAATTGAAAGCCTAACTGAGCCCATAGCTGCAAAGCCCCTTGCAGCTAAAACACCCTCTGGAAATACCAAGTCTATCCAGGGTGGTTCTTCAAGCAACAAACCCAAAGAGAATTCAAGACAAAGAAGGAACAGACTGAGAGCTGAGCAAAGACAAAGTCAACTTCCACTCAGGCCAGAAGAAGCCAAAATAGAGTGTGTGAAGAATTACAATGATTCCTCTGTCTACAGGTGCATCAATCAGAAAAATGGCTATTGGATTCTGGAACTTAAGCATCTACTGGTAAATTCAAGATTTCCAGAACCAATCCATAAACAACTTATGGCATGGAGAAAAGATAAGCCAACCTTGATCAACACCAATCACATTAAAGCCTGGTTGGATTTTGAAGTTGTCAAGAGAACTGAAGCCACGAGAAAGGACCTCTCTGATGAATGTCCATAGGGAAAGCCAGATGATGTGCACAGAATTCTGAATATCACAGGAACAGGCACAAGAGCAAGACTCGTTGTGGAACCCTATGAGTCATTCTATCTAAATGAAGATCAATATAAGGGTGACATCAGATATCTGAGGATTCTCTACAAATACTTCAAGCTTTCAGATATCAGAATAGAGCATGCCTGGAAGTGGGGAAAGTATCTGTGGATCAAACATTTTGTCAAGAAAAATCCTACCAAAACCTACAAAGAGGTCTGTGGATTTGCCAGAGACACTGAGATGCTCGTCAGAACACTTCTCTATGATTATTCTGATGACATCAAAAGGTTTGGAGATAGGAAATTTGCAGACTGATCCCTAGAACTACTGTTGAAGACTTGAAGAGTTGAAGACTTGAAGACTAGTCTATTAAGATGTTTACTTGGAGCTTGGTTACTCCTGTTGTCCTAATTCACTATGTAGTTTTTCTTGTATATTTGTTGACTGAGCTAAACTTGTTTCATGTATGTAAGTTATCTGTAATCTTTCTTCGTAACTTATCTGATGAACTTACTCTCAGATAGTATTCTATAAAAGATAACTTGTCAGCAAAGATCACACCTTGTGATTTGGTTGATGTTTACTTTCTGCACTTAATTGAATGAATTGAAAAATCAAGAAATGCTTAAGTGATGGATTGTTCACTCATCCAGATTTGTAATAGGTCAGATAGTCATCGTTGACTAATCAAAAAGGGGGAAATTTGTTAGGGAATTTGCTAGATATTTTATTAGAAATATCTGTTTAGATTTTGATCAGCAACATGATGACTTATCTTAGTCTCAGAAAGGTGATTAGTACTCTTGGTTCACTTGAACATTGTAAAAGAGGAAACCCACTAAGTATGATAGTCTAGCTCATCTTGTATAGGATGTTAGGTCTCAAAATGTAATTTTTATTTTATGAAAAGAAGACCAAGAAGAAGACATCCAAGCAGAACAAGTTCAACGACATTGAAGATTTGAAGAAACTGCACAAGATTATCAAAGCTTTTACAGATACCTTGGTCAGATATCTTGAAGACACAAATAGTCTTAAACAAGCTGTGTCACAAGAGATATCTGAGAACTGGAAGGTTTTCTGAAAACCAGGAAAGTGCCCACAGATTTCTACTCTCAGATACCTTGAGCCTTAACCAAATTTCTGAAAAAGAAATATATTGCAACAAAGTTGTTTCAATAAAGTGGTATATGAAGATTGAAGATAAGGACGTGCAAAGAATCAGATAATACTAGTCTCTGATACTGAGCATAGTTCCGTTGGCACTACAGGACAAAAAGTACAGTACAATGCATTTAATGCACGGACAGAGATGTCTGAATAAAAGCAACGGTACCTTCAAGAAGAAGACAAACTCGCTAAAGATTATACACAGATATCAATAGTTTGAATTTGATTTAAGCCTAACGGATACTATTCAACGGCATTCAAATTCATCTATAAATATCAACACTTAGACTACTTGAGAAGACACCTTGAACTCCATAAACACGCTGAACAACATATTCTCTCAAGCAAACTACTTATCCTCAAAGCTTTACATGCACCAAAGCTCCCGATCTTAAGTAGCACTAAAGTTCTAAGTGTCCCGATCCTAAACAAGCAATCGCTATCTGTGAAAGAGTTGAATTGAAAGATCAAGTATCTGAGATTCATTCTCTAGAACATTTATCTAAGACTTGGGTCAGTAAAAAAGAACAAGATACCATACATTGAAAAGTGTATTAAGTATACTTGATTCATAGAGCTATCTGATTAACTGAAAAGTTATTAAAGAAGCTCATCTGACAACTCAAACCAAAACCAACACCATCACTGGCGTGGAGTACAGGAAGTACTTAGTTTGAGAAACTAAGGAATAACTCCAAGGTTATTGAGCACAGGAAGTACTTAGCTTGGGAAGCTAGGGAATAGCTCAAAAAGGTTTCTGAGTACAGGAAGTACTTGGCTGTGAAAGCCGGGGAACAACTCAAGGGGAACATTTGGTTGGGAACCATTTGTTTAAGGAATCTTAGAATAGGATTTTTGTAAGGTGACCTCAATTATCTATTCTAGTGAATTCTAGGTCTTTGGAAGACCGAAGTGGATTAGTTGGAGGATTATGCCACCTCCAGATACCTCTATACTTGCTGTGTTATTTACTTCTCTGTACTTACATTTCAGCAACACACACACACTTTAACTGTTTCTGCACTTATCTATCTTAAGTCTTCCGCGCTCTGAATCTAAGTATCAGATATCTACACAGATATCTGAGAAATAGTTTTTATCGACAAAAGTTTTAAAAGACACAGATATCTGGACCAACAAGGAAGTAAATGGGCAATTGGTCACACTTCTTGAAGTGATCAATCTGGTTTCTGAAGATGTGGAGGAAACAGATGAGAATAATTTTGACGAACCTCCTTCTGACCATCACAAGGATGATAATGACAAAAAGGATGATGATGATGCCCCTGCACCAGGGACAGGAGGGATTGCACAAGGAAACATTGCCTCGGTTGCTGAAAAGCACACTGAGAGGACTTCACAAAATTCCCCTCCTCCATCTCCTCAGAAGTCTACACATCCATCTCCCCAACAAAAAGACTCTACTGAACTAGTAGTTGAGCACTCTGAGGGCAACACTCAGAAAATATTGGATGCACAAGCCAGAGTTGCTCAACTCAAACAGTTGTTGGAGGAAGAACAACAGCTAAATCTTCAACTGGAAGAGAAGATAGTTGAATCCAAATCAAAGCTCCAAACGATTGAATATCAAACCATCAAGGAAATGGAAGCTTATCCTGAGATGAAAGAACTTCAACTTACTGTTCATGCAATTGCTGAAGAATTAGATACTGAGCAAGTATCTGAAGACAAGCATGATGCTAAGGCTGCATCACCAAAAGAAGTACCATCCTCCTCACTGCAAGGAAAGAAGCCCATCTCTGAGATGGTTGCTGGGCTAGAAAATAATGATGAAAATTCCCAAGAGGATGAAGATCACTAGGATGAAGACTCGGATGATAAAGACGACAGAACCCTGGCAGAACATGCAAATGTTCACTTGGGAGTTTCTCACTTAAAGAGAAAACTGATAGCTCCTCAAAGTTTCAGTAAGAAACCAAATCTCAACTCCCATGATTACATGGCCAGATACCAGGTTCTGGCAACTCTAAGAAAGGAGTTGTCTCATCAAGATGAAGATGCAATTGCATCAGTCCCTGCTGCAATGAAGAAGTTCACTGAGTTAATCACTCCGAGAACAACAAGCTTGGTCATTGCTCAAAGAGACCTAGGCATGGTAAGTGATGATGACAATAATCTTGCTGAAAAAGCCCTCAATGAGGCTAGCTATGCTGCTGGAAAAGCAGATGCTACTCAAGGCCCACTGGCAGAGCTCACTGATAAGGAAACAGGACTTATCAAACAAAATCAGGAGCTCAAGGCTGAAATGCAAAAGTTGGTTGCTGCCTACAACTATCTGCAAAGGAATTTTGAGTCACTCTTAGAATCCTTTATGACACTGAGTCAGTCAACAATGACTAAGGGGGGAGGATATCAAGGACAAGGGGAAGGATCCGGCGCTCAGAAAGGAAGAGGAAACAAGAAGAAATCTGAACAGCCATCACTTCCACCACTAAAAATAAATGAGCCCTCCTCCAGCCAGACTGCTCTACAAATAGTGGCCACCACTCAGCAACAATGACTCCTCTGTATACAGGTGCATTAATCAGAAGAATGGCTACTGGATTCCGGAACTCAAGCACTTACTGGTAAATGAAAAATTTCCAGAACCAATCCATCAACAACACATGGCATGGAGAAAAGACAAGCCAGTCTTGATTAACACCAACCACATCAAAGCCTGGTTGGATTTTGAAGTAATCAAGAGAATAGAAGCCATGAAGAAGGACCTCTCTGATGATTGTCCTTATGAAAAACCAGATGATGTGCATAGAATTCCCAACATCACTGGAACAGGCACAAGAGCAAGACTTTCTATGGAACCCTATGAGTCTTTCTACATGACTGAAGATCAATGCAAGGGTGACATCAGATATCTGAGGATCATATATGAATACTTCAAGCTATCGGATATCAGAATTGAGAATGCCTGGAAATGGAGAAAGTATCTGTGGGTCAAACAATTTGCCAAGAAGAATCCCACCAAAACCTACAAAGAAGTATGTGGATTTGCTAGAAACACTGAGATGATAGTCAGGACCTTGCTCTATGACTACTCAAATGATTTCAAAAGGTTTGGGAATACGGAATTTGCAAATTGATCAATAGATCTGCTGATTGAAGACTTGAAGATTTTGAATTCTTGAAGACTAGTTTATTAAGATGTCTACTTGGAGCTTGGTTACTCCTGTTGTCCTAATTTAACTAAGTATTTTGTATCTTAGTGACTGTGTTGTAATATGTTTTATTTATTAAGTTATCTGTGAACTTTCTTTGTAACATATCTGATGAACCTACTCTCACATATCAATCTATAAAAAGATAACTTGTCAGCAAAGATCACACCTTGTGATTTGGTTATGTTTACTTTCTGCACTTAATTAATATGAATTGAAAAGATCATAAGAAATGATTAAGTGTTAGATTGTTCCCTCTTCCAAGTTGTAATAGGTTTTAAAGATTGTCATCGTTGACTGATCAAAAAGGGAGAAATTTGTTAGGAATATCTGTTTAGATTTTGATCAGCAACATAATGACTTATCTTAGATCAGAAATGTGGTTAGTACTCTTGGTTCACTTGAACACTGTAAAAGTGGAAAATCACTAAGTATGTTAGTTTAGCAAATCTTGTATAGGATGATAGGTCTCTGAATGTAATTTTTATATCTTTGAAGAAGACCAAGAAGAAGGCATCCAGCAGGAGCGTTCAACCAATTTTGATGTTTTGAAGACTGCACAAGATTGCTGAAGACGAAGGTCATCAGATACCTATGTCCAGATATCTTAAATAAACTAGTGTTTTTCAATAAACAAGTTTTGCAAAAGATATCTGAAAGCAAAAGGCTTCTGAACGAGTAAAAGTGCCCACAGATATCTACACTCAGATACCCTGGATAAAACTATGTTTCTTGGAAACAATGTTTCAACAGGTATCTGTAGATGTGAAGGTCTCTGGAAAGGGACGTGCAATGCTTCAGAAAGCATGCATAGTTCAGTTGGCACTACAGGACAAAAATAGTACAATGCAATAAATGTGTAGACAGAGACATCTGAACAAAAGAGGAAATCTCTGAAAAGAGACAACGTCTTCTGCAGTACTATTTACAGATATCAATAGTTTGAATTTCATTAAACCTAACGGATACTATTCAAACGGCATGATTTTCAACTATAAATATCAACACTTAGAATGCTTGAATACACACTGAACACACCAAGAACTTACATCTACGAACTTATTCTTTCAAGCATACAAGCCTTCAATCTACTTATTCACTAGCTTACTGTTGCGACCTAGCTCTTGAATTCTAAGTAGCACGAAAGTTCTAAGTGTCCTGATCCTTAACAAGCATTGCTATCTGTGAAGGAGTTGAATCAAAAGATCAAGTATCTAAGTTTCATTCTCTCGAACATTTAACATAGACTTGGGTCAGTAAAGAACATATCACCACACATTTTGAAGTGTGTTAAGTGATTCTTGTTCTATAGAGTATTCCTACATAACTGAGAAAGTTATTAAGACTACTCACCTGACAAACTACCTTAACCAACACCTTAAACGGCGTGGAGTACAGGAAGTACTTAGTTTGAGAAACTAAGGAATAACTCCAAGGTTACTGAGCATAGGAAGTGCTTAGTTTGGGAAACTAAGGAATAGCTCAACGGTTTCTGAGTACAGGAAGTACTTGGCTGAGAAAGCCGGGGAATAACTCAGGGGGAACACCTGGTTGGGAACCTAGTGTAAAAGGAAATCAAGGAATAGGTTTATTGTAAGGATAACACAATATCTATCATAGTGAATTTCAAGTCCTGAGAAAGGGCGAGTGGATTAATTGAGGGATAACGCCACCCTCAGATACCACTATAATGATCTGTGTTATTTACTTTCTGCAACTTATTACTTGCTTTATTTACCTTGGTGAGTATTTACACACTTATATCTTGCTGAGCATGTGCATTTATCACAGAAAAGTCTTCCGCTCTCTGAAATTAAGTATCAGATATCTTCACAGATATCTGAAAAATTGTGTTTATGGAAAAAAGTTGTAAAAGACTATTCACCCCCCCCCCCCCCCCGTGCCCCTCTAGTCTTTTCCTTTGCCATTATCTGGACCAACAGAACCTAACTCCATGTTTCCTATTTTGTGCAGAACACTCTAAAGAAGAATCCAACGTGGCATTTCGATAGTGGATGTGGGAAGCACATAACAGGAGACAAAGCAAATCTGGTTAACTACAGAATATGTGATACAGGACTAGATATCAGGTTTGTTGGAGGAGAAGTGAATCCAACCGTAGGATTTGGAGATCTGAAAATTGGAGCCCTTACAATCACTAGAGTACTATATGTGAAAGGATTGAAATACAATCTTCTAAGAATGAGTCAATTTGCTGACATGGGGTTCTTAGTGAAGATCAAATCCATATTATGCAAATTGATTGACAATGTGTCAGAGCAGGTAGTCTTGGTTGCTAGGCGGAAAGGAAGTCTCTATGTTGCTGACTGGGCATATGCCACAACTGAAAAATGCCTCATGGTGAGTCAATCTGGCTACACTGAAGAAAATTGGCTATGGCACAAAAAGATGAGACACTTGAATTTCAAAACACTGAACAAGCTAGCCAAGAAAGAGTTTGTTAGGAATATCTGTTAGTATTTTGATCACTCATCACGTGTTCTTATCTTAGCCAGAAAGGTGATTAATTACTCTTGGTTCACTTGAACATTGTAAGAGAGGAAATCACTGAGTATGATTAGTCTAGTAAATCTTGTATTAGGATTATAGGTCTCTAAGTGTAATTTTTATTTCCAGAAGACCAAGAAGATCAATCCTAGCAATGGAGCTTTTCTGAAGATTAGAAGACTGAAGATTGCACAAGATTTATGAAGATATCAAGGTTTAGTCTAACTCAGAAAGACTGTCCTTAATCCTTTCTTAAGTGTATTTACTTACGTTTGAAATATGATTTTGGACATATGACATCATGAGTATGGAGCATGCAAGCCATCAGAAAGGCTCATATATCCGTTGAAGAATACAGGACAAGAAATAGTACAAGTGCATTAATTGCATCGGCGTAAAAGTCACCAAGCATCCCTCTGAGACATGAGACAAGGACTTCTGAGTACTCATTTCAAGATAAGTATGGACTGAATTTGAATTGTGTCGAACGGATATCATTCCAACAACTCTCAAATTCATCTATATATATCACACACTTAGATGCTGAGAAATATACCTTAGAACGCTCTATCTTGCAAACTTAGCATCAAGCAAAGTATTCTCTCAAGCACTCTACTACCCTTTCTGAAAGATTTCTGTTGCTCGAAGAATCACTAGTGGTTCTAAGTTGTCCTGAACCTTAACAAGAGATTGTTATTCGTGAAAGAGTTGAACTATCAGATACCCTTTCCGAAGCTCATTCTGCAGAACGGACATCAATTACTTGGGTCAAGAAGAGCGATCGCCATCCATCGAACAAGTGTATTAAGTAGTCTTGTTCTATTAGGCTCTCTGAAAACATAACTGAAAAGTTATACGAGAAGCCTCTCTGACAAACCTTATAACCAACACCATCAAGGCGTGGAGTAGAGGAAGTACTTGATTTGGGAAACCAAGGAATAACTCCAAGGTTATCTGAGTAGAGGAAGTACTTAGCTCTAGGAGCTGGGGAATAACTCGGGGGGAACATTTGGCTGGGAGCCATTTGTTTAGGAATCTTAGAATAGAATTATTGTAAGGTGAACTCAATTATCTGTTCTAGTGAATTCTAGGTCTCAGAAAGACCGAATGGATTAGTTGGAGGATTACGCCACCTCCAGATACCACTATACTTGCTGTGTCATTTACCTTTCTGTATTTACATTTCAGCAAAGCACACACACATACTTATTGTTTCTGCACTTACCTATCTTAAAGTCTTCCGCGCTCTGAATTTAAGTATCAGAAACCCCTAGGTTTCTAAGAAACTGTGTTTATCGACAAAAGTTTTAAAAGACTATTCACCCTCCCCCCCCGCTAGTCTTTTACTTTGCCGTTATCTGGACCAACAGAGTTGGTTGTTGGATTACCTAAAATGGTATACAAAAAGGATGGTGTATGTTCAGCTTGCCAATTAGGGAAACAAGCCAAAACATCTTTCATGTCTAAAACTTGACATTCCAGGGTGAGGCCACTGCAACTGTTACATATGGATCTCTTTGAGTCCTTAGTAACCAGTTATGCAGGAAAGAAGTATGGTCTGATTGTTTTAGATGACTACTCAAGATTTACTTGGGTTGTTTTCCTCAAACAGAAATCTGACGCAAGGGTCGAGATACCAAGCCTGCAGAATAAGCTTGAAGTCATGATAAATGACAAGGTATCTGTGATCAGAACGAACCATGATACTGAGTTTGTGAACCAGTACATAAAAGAGTTTTTTACTTGCAAAGGTATACAACATGAACTATCTTCAGTAAGGACACCACAACAAAATGGGTTGCTGAAACGAAGAATAGGACCCTAAAAGAGGCAGCAAGAACAATGCTTGCTGACACTGAAATAAGTGAAATCTATTGGGTTGAAGCTGTAAATATAGCATGCTACACTCAAAATAGATGTTTGTTCAACAAACACCATGATAAAACTCCTTATAAGTTATTGATTGGTAGACCCCCTAGTATCAAACATTAAGGGTGTTTGATTGCAGATGCTTGATCTTAACAATGGTAAAGAATATCTACGAACATTTCAACCAAAGGCAGATGAAGGAGTATTTCTTGGTTATTCAATGAATAGCAAAGCTTATAGAATCTACAACAAAAGGACATAAAAGATTGAAGAATCTGTCCATGTAGTATTCTATGAAGGAAACAAAAAAGTAACCTTGAATGAAGAACTCTTAGATAGGTTCAAAGAACTTATGATTAAGGATTCTGAACTAGAATCTCAGAGAAGAAATGATTTTGCATTCACTTAGAGGATGAGTCTGACGAAGAAAGGCAACCATTGTTAAGTAACAAACAGATGACTCTATGACATGATGAAGAATTTCCTATGAGAAATTCAGAAATGGATCAAGACGCTAAGAATCTTGATCATGAAGAGGTCTCTGAGCAGGAGGTTGCTGTGAATCCTGTCTCAGATACCCTGGACACTAAACAAGTGTCAGATATCCCAAGCACATCACAAGTGCCAGATATCTTAGATACTAAACAAGTATCTTATCATAGTCATAATGATACAGAAATGAATCAACATGATAATGATCCTACTAGTTCTAAACCCATTGTGAAATGGATAAGAGATCATCCTGCAAAGGATGTGATAGGTCCTTTAGACCAAGGGGTAAGAACAAGGAAAGCTATTGCCGAAAATGCAAATTCTCTCCATGGATGTTTCATCTCAGACATTGACCAAAGACCAATAAAGAAGCATTAAAAGACCAAGTTTGGATCTTAGCAATGCCAGAAGAGTTGGATCAATTTGAGAGAAACAAAGTCTGGAAACTATTACCCTACATTGATGTAATTTCTGTCATAGGAACTATGTGGATTTTCATAAATAAGATGAATGAATCTAGTGAAATAACGAGAAACAAAGCAAGGTTTGTTGCTAAGGAATTCACCAAGACTAAAGGACTAGATTTTGGTGAGTCATATGCTCCAGTTGCAAGATTGGATGCAATCAGACTATTTCTAGCCTTTGCAGCTCATAATGACTTTAAAGTTTACCAAATGGATGTCAAGAGTGCATTCCTAAATGGTGAGCTTGTTGAGGAAGTCTATGTTGAGCAACCACCTGGTTTTGAAGTTTCCTCAGAAAGCAAGATGGTCTATAAGCTTTACAAAGCTCTATATAGACTTAAACAAGCTCCAAGCGCATGGTATGACACTTTGGCCGAGTACTTTCTAGGAAGTGGATTCAAGAAAGGTGAAGTTGATAAAACTCTTAGTACAAGTTTATGTTGATGACATAGTCTTTGGATCTAAGGACAAGCAGTTTTGTGACGACTTTGCTGAGCTCATGAAAAGCAAATTTGAGATGAGCATGATGGGAGAATTGAATTACTTCCTAGGGTTGCAAGTCAAGCTACTTGATGATGGAATATTCATTAGTCAAACAGAGTATGCAAAAGACATGCTCAATAAGTTTAATCTAAAGCCTTCTGAGAAGAATGCTAAGATACATATGAGTATTCGAACCAAGATGATTGATGCGCTCAAAATTAATACTTGTAAAATAACACAAGTAGTAAAGTGGTTGTCGTAGTACAACAATCCTTAAACCACAGGGTCGTTCTCTCGAGGAATTGATGAAGCTAGTTCTAAGGAGTAGGCTCAAGGTGTGAGTTGTAAACAGATAGTGTGGGTAAGGTTGATACTTCAAAACCCTACAACAAATTACAATTACAAGACAAGGTAATACCTAGATCATGCAATTTCTATAATTAAAACGAAGCAAGCGGATCTTTCAAAAGTGCTGACGCGATATAGCTAATGGTACACTGCCCGCGAATGCAACACTTTTCTATTGGAAAATCGAACCACATACAGATTATAAGTACGTATAAATTACGGCAAAAAGCTTGTCACTAGCTATGCCCTCATCTGGATATATACTAATTAGAGGTAAAGACTGATGCAAGTTCACAACGATCAAGCATGCGTTCAACGATCAGATATCAATATGTCACAATACAAGTTATTAACAAAGAACCGCCTAACTCATTATTGATCAATACCGGCTTATTGATCTCTGTGATCTTCAGAAAGATCAATAATGCTTCTTCGAATTAAAAGAGAGATTAAAATCTCTAAGTGTTTACAATGTTTGGAATTGAAAATATGCAAGTAGAAGTAATGAAGATATATCCTAATGACTGATACAAGTGGTCTATTTATAAGACCAAGGAAGAAGAAACAAGAAATCATGGGAAAACTGCCAGAAAAACATGGTTGAATCTGTCAAAATAGGTGTCACCGCGGTGAGGTACTTTGGGGAATCCTCCTCACCGCGGTCTGGCATTTCTGTCCACCATTCTGTTACTCTGGACCGCGGTGAGCCCGTTTGGATGTGGGGCTCACCGTGGTGTGCCTTGTCTCCGGGAACTCCTCCATTTTTTTCCATTGTCTCCACTTTTCTCTCCCTTTTCCAACCACCATGTCACCTCTCTTGGAGTAGTGGCCCACTAACATGGCCTTGTGGTGCTTCTAGAAGGTTTTGAAGTTTCTTTGCACTTTGGTCCTCCATTTCCTTGCCAATTATGCTAAGACACCTAAAAATGCACAAAAACACACAAAAAACCTAAACGTGACACGGAATAAAAAACACTAAATAAAGGCTAAAAGACGCAACAAAATACGGAAAAAGGCACTAAATGAGATGTTAAAATATCGACTCATCAAACTACCCAAACCAAACCTTTGATCGTCCTTGAGCAAACAACTCTAAAACCTAGAAAAAGAAAAACACATAAAGACGACAAACAAACAGAAGATTTCAATCGACAAGCTACCGGGAAAAGTATTGCTAGAGATAAGCCCTTATTCTGATGTAAACTTCTATCCCCTCTAACTTTGACAAGTAGCTTTGCAAAGATCACAATCTTCCGTTTCACAAGTAAATAAAACTTAATCCTATCCTAGTTATTCGTCACAAAGGAAAATAATTGTGCAACTCTCAAGTCTCTCATCTGGAAGTGTCTAGTAAATACGGGTAGTCGCTCAAGACTTAACTTAGGATGGTGACAACAAACGTTACAAGCTGCCACTAATATTACATGCTTTTGCACTCAAATCAAACGAGTTAGAAAGGACTTTTTAGGAAAGGGGTCGAAATCAAATACAAGGGAATAAAATTAGCTGCCGTTCTTGTGCTTTGCTCTTTTTGCACAAATTTTCTATTTTTTCATTTTTTTTTCTATCTCAACGTTGCAAGTGTATCCTAATAGGTTTCCTAAGATATGTACTTTTGTACGTGTCGGTTTGTTATACACCCGATCAACCCTCACAACATATGAGCACCGCCCACGTGCTGGTTTATAGGTAGTATTTGGCATGCATTTTAGAAACAAAACCATCAACCCTCACAACATACGCACAATCAGCCCCGCGTTAATTTATAGGTAGTATTTAGAAATGCCCAACACAATCTTAGACGATCACAAGTGATCATGGAAAAACACTTCGAGATTTTTTCTATTTTTTTAGAAAGGCAGCATAGCAATACAAAACAAATTCGAAATCGACCATAGCTCAAATTTAGTAAGTAGTGAGCCTGAGTATGAAGTTCACAAGAATCCTCCTCCCCAAACCTATTCCTTGGAACAGGTTCGAGAATCGAGACACCAAGTCGAAAATGTCGTTCGTCATACTCGTTTTAAAAAGAGTGCACATGTATATGAAGTGGCGCAAGTTAAAAAACCTTGCTCATCCTACTAGAATCACACATTTGCCGGTACAAGATTTTTTCATCAGCTTTAAGGCTTCTCACCGGCTTTTTGACTACTAAAACATGAAGACTTTTTATTTACAAGTGAAACGAACTAAAGTGATTTTCGAAAATTTCTTAGATCACATCAGTAAAATGGCTTAACTAAGGCAATAGATAACCAGACTTGTCAAAAGAACTCAAGACTCGACATAAAAATTTTGAAATAGGCTAAAAATTAGGCAAAAAGACTCGACTCAACTGCAATCACACAAAGGTGGATAATCATACCACCCCACATAATCGCAAAAACGAAAAAGAAAAGAAAAAAACACATATATACAATATATACAAGGCAGCAAATATCTGAGGCATGTAAGCATATGAGTACAACTTCCCTCCCCAAACCTATTCGATAGCTAGTCCCTTGCCTAGGGAATAATAAATGGAGGGAGTTATAGAGTTACTGCCCGTAGTACGCCTCGGTCGGCATGATCACTAAGAGGAAGGCGGACCATGGGGTCCAGAAGATGAGCCTCCTCTTTGTTGCTGCCAGTCATCCGTCTGAGCTTTACGCATTCGCGCTAGGTGCTCAGTTGCCTTTTTGAATGTCCGAGTTTTCAAAAGTGAAGAGAAAAAAATCTGTCTTCATCATTACTACTCGGGGGCTTACTCCGGTCAGGCTTGGGAGAAGGATCGCGGTCCAAGCAGAATTGAACAGTGTTCCGTTCTACTTAGACTGTGGTGAGTTTTTCCTTCCCCTAAACATACCATGGAGGGCCCTTAAAATTTTTAGCTTTTCATAATAATAATGTAATGAAATAAATTTTAACTAAATTAATAAGCTACCCTATGAAAGCAGTAAATTGTTTGAAATGCAATGCGGGAAATTAAATGTGAGGTTACCTAAATGCATTCTACGCCCTACATGCAAAGGGGTAAATCATGCTTTGGTTATAGTCGTTAGCGCCGATCGCTCCTCGCCTTCACTCCTCGCATCGCAATGGCCCGGACTTTCTCCGTAGTGCTCGGAACTTTCCTTGTTCCGCCTTTGCGACCTCACCATCGGGCCTCGACCATGTTCTCGATCCTCCTTGCCGAATTCTCTAGCACCTTGAAATGCTTATCATTCCTCTCCTGGATTTGGCTCGACTGTTTGTAGAAGCGATCGGAGTTCTCCATGATCATCTTGATCCTGCCAGCAAGATCGTCCCTGGGTGGTCTTCCCTGGCTGGCAGCTTCAATGGGCACCTCGTTCTATGGCGCAGGTGGAACATAGTTCTCGTAGTTATTGTTTGAGTAACTCAACATCCTACGGTCCCCGTATTCCATTGGCTTCCTGTACGGCACGAACCCTGGGTGCCTCACTCCTTGCCTATCGATCCAATGAACCTCCTCCGTGAGGTTCGGGTTCATCTCCCGAGCTTGTGGAAACCTGCATACGATATCACCATTCCCGAAGTTATAGCACACTCCACATTGTTTGTTGGATTGCTGGGTTGGTGCGGCAACGGTCACAGCCATCTTGACCTGTTGCATCTCTTCTAGCATGCGGTTGATGTCTGGTGCACCAAACTCTCCGGCGGCCTTGGCTTCACCTTTTCCTTTTTCTCGGCCCCTTACACCCTTTGTTGGTCCAGATAACGGCAAAGGAAAAAACTAGGGGGGGGGGGTGAATAGTCTTTTACAACTTTTGTCGATAAACACAATTTCTCAGATATCTGTGAAGATATCTAATACTTAATTTCAGAGAGCGGAAGACTTTTTGTGATAACTGAACTTGCTCAGTAGTGTGTAAGTACTTAACAAGATGACTAAAGCAAGGTAAATGCGGTAAGTAAATAACACAGCAAATTGTAGTGGTATTTGAAGGTGGCGTAATCCTTCAACTAATCCACTTAGACCTAGAATCCACTAAGACATATAATTGAGTTCACCTTACAAATATCTTCTCTCGATTCCTAAATACACTAGGTTACCAACCAAGTGTTCTCCCTGATATAATCCGCAGCTCCCAGCCAAGTACTTCCTATACTCAGAAACCTTTGAGCTGTTACTTAGTTTCCCAAACTAAGTACTTCCTATATTCAGTAAACTTGGAGTTATTCCTTAGTTTCCCAAACTAAGCACTTCCTGTACTCCACGCCGTTTGAGGTGTTGGTTAAGGAGAGTTTGTCAGATTGGTAGCTTAATAACTTCTACAGGTATGTAATACTACCTTTTTGAACAAGAGTCACCTAACATACTTCACAATGTGTGGTGATATGTTCTTTACTGATCCAAGTCTATGTTAAATGTTCTGGAGAATGAAACTCAGATACTTGATCTTTTGATTCAATTCCTTCACAGATAGCAATATTTGTTAAGGATCAGGACACTTAGAACTTTCGTGCTACTTAGAATTCAAGTGCTTATTCGCAATTGTAAGCAAGAGATTAAGTAGGCTGAAGGCTTGTATGCTTGAGAGAAAGATACCACTAGTTGTATTATCAGAGAAGCTTGGTATTTTCAGTGTAAGTTCAAGGTGTAGTGTGTCTTTCAAGCATTCTAGGTGGTGATATTTATAGTTGAATTTGAAGCTGTTTCAATAGTATCCGTTAGGCTCAATTCAAATTCAAACTATTGATATGTGAAAATAGTACTGCAGAAGACCTTGTCTCTTTTCAGAGATTTCCACTTTTGTTCAGATGTCTCTGTCTACGCATTTATTGCATTGTACTATTTTTGTCCTGCAGTGCCAACGGAACTATGCATGCTTTCTAAAGCATTGCATGTCCCATTCCAGAGACCTTCACATGTCCAGATACCTGTTGAAACATTGTTTCCCAGAAAGATAGTTTTATCCAAGGTATCTGAGTGTGGGTTTCTGTTAGGAATATCTGTTAGTATTTTGATCATTCATCACATGTTCTTATCGTTGCCAGAAAGGTGATTAAGTACTCTTGGTTCACTTGAACATTGTAAAAGAGGAAATCACTGAGTATCATTATTCTAGTAAATCTTGTATTAGGATTATAAGTCTCTGAATGTAAGTTTTATTTCCAAGAAGACCATGAAGATCAATCCTAGCAATGGAACTTTTCTGAAGATTACAAGACCGGAGATTGCACAAGATTTATGAAGACACCAAGGTTTAGTCTCACTCGAAAAGACTATGTCCTTAATCCTTTCTTAAGTGCATTTAGTTACTTTTGAAACATGATTCTGGAACATATGACATCATGAGTATGGAGCACGCAATCCATCAGAAAGGCTAATGTATCCGTTGAAGACTACAGGACAAGAAATAGTACATGTGCATTAATTGCATCAGCAGAAAAGCCGCTAAAGCATAGTCCTCTATGAGATATGAGACAAGGACTTCTGAGTACTCATTTCAAGATAAGTATAGACTGAATTTAACGGATAACATCCCAACGACTCTCTAATTCATCTATAAATATCACACACTTAGATGCTGAGAAATACGACCGAAGAACGATCTAACTTGCAAACTTACAATCTAGCAAAGTATTATCTCAAGCACTCTACTACCCTTTCTGAAAGCTTTCATTGTCAAGAATCACTAGTAGTTCTAAGTTGTCCTGAACCTTAACAAGAGATTGTTATTCGTGAAAGAGTTGAACTATCAGATAACCTTTTTGAAGCTCATTCTCCAGAACGGACATCAATTACTTGGGTCAGTAAAGAGCAGATTGCCATACACTGAACAAGTGTATTAAGTAGTCTTGTTCTATTAGGCTCTCTGGAAACATAACTGAAAAGTTTTACAAGAAGCCTCTCTGACAAAACCTTATAACCAACACCATCAAGGCGTGGAGTAGAGGAAGTACTTTATTTGGGAAATCAAGGAATAACTCCAAGGTTATCTGAGTAGAGGAAGTACATAGCTCTAGGAGCTGGGGAATAACTCAGGGGGAACATTTGGTTGGGAACCAATTGTTTAAGAATCTTAGAATAGGATTTTTGTAAGGTGAACTCAATTATCTATTCTAGTGAATTCTAGGTCTCAGAAAGACCGAAGTGGATTAGTTGGAGGATTACGCCACCTCCAGATACCACTATACTTGCTGTGTTATTTACCTTCAGATTTATCTTTCAAGAAAGCACACACACATACTTATTGTTTCGCAGCTACCTATCGCCTTCCAAGGCCAGAATCTAAGTATCGTAACCCCTGTGTTTCGAGAACCGTGTTTATCGACAAAAGGTTTAAAAGACTATTCACCCCCCCCCCCCCCTCTAGTCTTTTACTTTGCCGTTATCTGGACCAACAAGTGGTATCAGAGCGGGAGGTTCCCAAGCCTTCTGCACTGAACCTAGACCCCAGATATGTGAAGAAACTTTGTCCCTTTCTGAGCACTATATAATTTGTGTGTTAAGTGTGCAGGTATGTCTCTGAGTGATGCACCCGTTCTGAAGCCAGAAAACTACGAGAAATGGAAGAACAACATGATGCTCCATCTGGAGGCCATTAGTGATGAGATGTTCTATGTCATCAATGAAGGGCCTATCAAAATCGCATAACTCAAACAGCATCGAGGTGTCGATGGAAGAAAAGCCTCGCATAAGGAAGATGAAAGCGAGGATGGATCGCTAGTGATAGTGGTCGTGTTGCTCGTGGAAGCATTATGTATGAAGACAAGCCAAGAGAGCTCTGGACATCTGAAGATGCCAAGAGACATAGATAGGATGGTCCAGCTCGTAATATAATCATCAGATCGACACCTGAGCACATATAGTGTAAACTTTGGGGTGCTAAAACGGCGAAAGTTGCCTGGCAATTGATTGAAGAAATCTGTGCCGGAACTGAGAAAACCAAAGAAAACAAGTTCGAAGTTCTTAAATTGAAGATCCAAAACTTCAAGCAAGGTCCCACCAAACTCGGAAGAACTTGATTTGGTTTACTACTCTTATGAGTGATATGGCTGCACTTGGTGAAAGCAATGATACTCCCAATGTAAAAAGTTTAAGACTATTGTCAGAAGACTCAATCACAACTGGGAGCACACTAAATTCTTTTATTTCAACCAAGGAATGCCAAATATTACTCCAGTAGAGCTCTTCTCTCATCTTGCTACTGTAGATTATGAGACAACTCAAAGAGAACAAACAGCTGAGAAGTTGCAAAGTGTTGCTCTAGTCTCTCAAGGTACTTCTGAAAAGAAAGATACCAAAGACGCATCTGAAGAAAATGCTCTTGCAATAAGACACATGAATAAATTTGTGAGTCAAGAGATTGAGAGAAGAAAAGCTAAAGAAAAGCTGAAAAAGCATCTTGGCCCAAACTATCATCTGTACAAGAACATTCAACTAAACAACTCTCTGAAGACCCCCATTCAGAAAGGTGTTAGTACTGAATCTGCAGAGATAGGAAATGATATCTGCTTCTATTGTCAAAAGCCTGGTCACTTCAAGAGAGATTGCCCTGCTTTAAACAAGCTCAAGACAGGTGACAAGAAGGATAGAAGAAATTACAAAAGAAATCAAAGGGCCTTACTAACTGAAGAAAGGAAGAAGATTCAAATCCAACTTGATGCTCTAGATATTGAGACATATTCTGAAGATGGAGATTCAGATAACTCAAACCTACCATCACCAGAATTGTGTGGAATCACCCACGACGTAATCGACTTCGGCCTTAATAAGAATGAAATGTGTGGAGTTACTGAGATTGCTGGTCCAGACATCTCCAACATTGAAATGTGTCTTATGGCTGATGAGGTAACAAACATTTCACAATTTCTGTACTATGAGAGTGATGATGGAATTGAGGATCAGGAGTTAATCAGGAGTGAATTGGATCGTTATGAGAAAGAATTTTTGGAAGCACAATCCAAAACCAGAATTCTAGAGGAAAGCAAAGAAACTCTTGAAAAATAGGTTTATGAGCTAACCAGGGTATCTGAGAACAAGAGCGCTGAAATAGCCCTTCTGAAAAGTCAGATATCTGAAAATGAAAATTTTCACAAACTAGCCTTGGATGAACTTAATAAGAAAATGACGAAGCTGCTTTCTGAGAATGAGGAACTCCGAAAGAAAGAGCTATCCTTCCAATCTTATGCAAAGGCTAGTGACACTCTCACTGAGGTTCAATCATATCTGAGAGATCCCTCTGAGAAAGGTGGACTTGGACTTGATGAACAATCGAGTAATTCATCTCCTCTGAAGAAGAGTGATGAAAGGTTGACCTTTGTAAAAAGTCAACAGAATGGTTCTTCAACCACCTATAGCATTGGTTAGAAAGCTGAGGTAGTTGACAAAGGAAAAGGAGTAGCAACCCAACCTTTGAAAGAACAACAAATTCACAAGAAACTTGTGGATGAGGTTTCTGAAAAGAAATACAACCCTCAGACATGTAGCCATCCACATTGCTATATTACTAGGAAAGGAAGAATTGCTGGAATAGGCAAATTCTCTACTGTACCATTTTATGAAAATAAAGACGGTGCAGAAACTAGTAAGGCTTCAAGACCGCATTCGAAAGCCAAAGGTGTTCAAATTGCATCGCTATCGTATATTGGAAAAGTCCTTTACAACAATATAAGGAAGGACAAGAAGAATGGCATAAGGTCGATATTGCACGTAGTAATAAATGTATGGAAGAAATCTCAAACCACCGAAAAACTGAATGCCAAATATAGAAGGAACTCGCCGAAAGGCTAAGTTTGTCAAAAGCAACCCCGTAAACCTGTGGTCCAGAAAGCACCAAAGGGAACACCTAGAAACACCCCAAGAAGGAAGATTGAGATCAAAATTACTGATTCTATTGTTTCTCCTTCTGATAAAGTTAGACAAAAACAAACTCCCAAGAAATTCACTAAAATGTGGATTCCTACCGGAAGAATGTTTAGTCTAAGTGGTTCTATCTCTGATGCAAGTACCTAACTCCTGTTTCCTATTTTGTGCAGAACGCCTCTTGGACTAAGGCTCAATGGCTATTTGATAGTGGATGCGGAAAGCACATTACAGGAGACAAACCAAATCTGGTCAACTACAAAGCTTGCAACAATGGACCAGACATCAGATTTGCTGGAGGAGAATTATATCCCTCTCTGGGATTTGGCAAGGACAAATTGGGATCTTTAACAATTATTGACGTATTACATGTTAAGGGTTTGAAATACAATATATTTAGCATGAGCCAGTATGCAGACAAGGGATTTACTGTAAAATTCAAAGCAAAGTATTGCAAACTTATTGACAATGAGTCAAAGTGCATACCTTGGTAAAGGCGGAAAGGATGTCTTTATGTTGCCGATTGGGCATCTGCCACAACTGAAGAATGTCTCATGGTGAGTCAATTTGGTCACACAGAAGAGCACTGGTTATGGCACAAAAGAATGAGTCACTTGAATTTCAAAACACTGAACAAACTTGCCAAGAAAGAGTTAGTGGTTGGCCTTCCCAAAACATCTTTCATAAAGGATGGTATCTGTTATGCCTGTGAGATGGGGAAACAATCCAATATTTCTTTCAAGTCCAAAACCAGACACTCTAGTGTTAGACCACTGCAACTATTACACATGGATCTTTTTGAATCATCTAACTAGTTATGCAGAAAGAAGTATGGTCCGTTGTTGTAGATGACTTCTCAAGATTCTCTTGTCTTTTCAAGCATAAATCGATGCTAGGGTGGAGATACCAAACTTGCTAAATAAGCTTGAAGTCATGAAAATGACAAGGTATCCGCAATCGTAATGCACTATGGTAATCAATTTGTCAACCAAGACATAAAGGAGTTTTGTACAAAGAAAAGGTATACAACATCAACTTTCCTCTCGAAGAACACCGTAACAAAATGGTGTTGCAGAAAGGAAAACAGAACCCTTGAAGAGGCAAAGGACAATGTCACGACATCAAATAAGTGAAGTTTATTGGGTTGAAGCTACAAAGATGCTACACTCGTAATGTATGTTTGATAAACAAACACCATGACAAGACCCCTTATGAGCTCTTGGTTGGTAGACCCCCTAATATTAAACATCTGAAAGTGTTTGGTTGTAGATGTTTTGTTCTTAACAATGGAAAAGAGTATCTAAGAACATTTCAACCAAAGGCAGATGAAGGAGTGTTTCTTGGTTATTCTATGAATAGCAAAGCTTACAGAGTTTACAACAAAAGATCAAAGAAGATTGAAGAATCGCCATGTTGTATTCTATGAAGAAAGCAAGAAATCACCCTTGATGATGAACTCTCGTAAAGGTTCAAGGAACTAATGTTAAAGGATTCTCAAGAAGAACCTCGTAAAGGAAAAACATCATTATGGAAAGAGAGGATGACTCTGACGAAGAAAAGCATGAAATGCCTAGTAACAACCAGATGATTCTCAGACATGATGAAGAATTTCCTATGAGAATTCCAGAAATGGAAACTGAAGATGTTCATCAGAGAGCTAATTCTGGTAATGACCTCTCTGGTAGGCATGTCCCAAAAAGCCCTCACACTGAGCAAGTGTCAGACATTCAACGCCCTTCTGTGGTACAAAATGTCATAGATACTGAAGAAGTATCAAGTCATAATCATAGTGATTCACACTCAGATCACATAGATGTTGACCCTACTAGCCGCAAACCCATGATGAGATGGATCAAGGATCATCCTGCAAAGTATGTGATTGGACCAATCAATCAAGGTGTTAGGACTAGGAGAGCAATAGCCGAAAATGCTAATTCTCTCTTTGGATGTTTCATCTCAAACATTGAACCTAAAACTATTGAAAAAGCATTAAGAGACCAAGACTGGATCTCTGCAATGCAAGAAGAGTCGATCGCTTGAAAGAAACAAAGTCCGGAAACTAGTTCCATTTGTAGAAGGAATATCCGTGATTGGAACCAAGTGGGTTTTCGTAAACAAGATGAATGAATCTGGTGAAATAACCGTAAACAAAGCAAGGTTGGTTGCCAAGGGATTCACCTGCATCAAGGTTTAGATTTTGATGAGTCATATGCACCAGCTTGCCGATTGATGCGATAAGACTCTTTCTGGCCTTTGCAGCTCATAAAGACTTTAAAGTTTATCAGATGGATGTCAAAAGTGCATTCTTGAATGGTGAACTTGCTGAGGAAGTCTGTGTTGAACAACCACCTGGTTTTGAAGTTTCCTCAGAAAGTAGAATGGTCTATAAACCATGTAAAGCTCTATATGGATCAAAACAGCTCCAAGAGCATGGTATGACACTTTGGCCAAATACCTTCGGAAAGTGGTTTCAAGAAAGGTGAAGTTGATAAAACTTTATTTACCTTAAATCATGATGGGAAACGCCTTAGTTCAAGTTTATGTTGATGACATTATATTTGGATCTAAGGACAAGCAACTTTGTGATGACTTTGCAAATCTTATGAAAAATAAGTTTGAGATGAGCATGATGGGAGAATTGAACTATTTCCTTGGATTGCAAGTCAAGCAACTCAATGATGGAATATTCATTAGTCAGACAAAGTATGCAGAAGACATGCTCACAAAGTTCAATCTTAAGCCCTCTGAAAAGAATGCTAAGATACCTATGAGCATAGGAACCAAATGACCTATACTGAATCAGATAAGAGTGTTGAAGAACACAAGTATAGGAAATTAATAGGTTCACTACTTTACCCATCGCAAGCGCACTGATATTCAATATGCAATGAGTGTGCTAGATTTCAAACAAATCCAATGCAATCACACTACAACATTGCTATGAAAGTATTAAGGTATGTGAAAGGTACAGTAAATGTAGGTTTGTGGTATCCTAAAGAAGGTGGATTGAGTTTGGCTGGTTACTCAGATGCTGACTATGCTGGATCAATGCTTGATAGGAAAAGTACCTCAAGAACTTGTCAGTTTCTGGGAACAAAACTTATCTCATGGTTTAGCAAGAAGCAAAACTCAATTGCAACTTCTACCACAGAGGCTGAATATATTGTTGCTGGTTGTTGTGCAACACAAATTCTGTGGATTCAACACCAACTCAGAGACTATGGACTCAATGAAGAGAAAACTCCTATTTTCTGTGACAACACAAGTGCAATTGCAATCACACAGAATCCCAAGTTCCATGCCAGAACAAAGCACATTGATGTTAGACACCACTTCATCGGAGACCATGTTGAAAACGGCAATATAGAGATACTCAAGATTGGCACAGATGACCAACTTGCAGATATCTTCACCAAGCCCCTACAAGAAAGCCGGTTCTTGACCTTAAGACATAATCTTGGGTTGATGGAGTTGCCGAATGACTGAAAAATGTCCTGAATCTCTAAAGTCTGAGTGAGCAAGGTAGAAAAGAAGGTGCCTCGAGAACATGCTCGTAAAGCCAAGTTGTTAAGAAGTGATGCAAAGGTTTCGAGTAGCAACACTGAAGGCAAAACATTTCTGGAACGGGTATCCAGAAAGGCAAAGGTTGGTACACACTCAATGAGTAAATAAGACTAGAACTTACTTACTAAGAGTGGGTCAAATACATTCAAACAACTGAAGTTTCTGATTCTTGAATTTAGGAAACTATTTAGTCATAAAGAGAAAAGACACATAAAGCCCGAAAAACATAAATTCTGGGAGTCAAACATGTCCAATGTCTTGTATTTTTACCATTTTCATGATAAACAATATATAGATAAGGACTTGACACTCAGAATGATAAGCTCAAACGATTAAGTGTTCCTACTCTTTACTAAGTGACACAATGAATGTAGCATATTAAAAATCCATCAAGTCGGCACATTACCATTTGTTGATTGATATCATTACAAGATATTCAATATAAGCCTGTGATGTATAAATGTTTGATCTCAACGGCTGAGATTAAAACAAAGCAAGTAATGTCTATTTAGAAATTCAGACGTGGCCCACTAAGCTTTTAATGAGAAACGTGTGTGATACCACGCCTATGCAGATACAAAGACACACATTCATACTAAGTTATATGTATGTTGTATCTATGTACGTTTTGTCTGCTATATATATATAGGAATTGGGCAAAAGACAAACACTTTTACCAAATCCGAAATTTCATACTTGCATCAAAATAGCAAAACCTCTCAAGATTTTCTGCAAAACTTCTTCTGCAACTCAACTTCTTGTGCTTAGTCTTCTGAAAAGATAGACTAATCTCGATTATTCTTGCAAAACCCATCTGTAAACACTCACTCAAAGACTCTATATAAGAGATGGCACCAAAGAAGATGACCACCAAGAACCCTAAGGTCAAGATCATCCGCTCCCCCGAAAAGCAAGGAGGAAAAGAACTCAAGGTGTTGAATAAATGCCTTCTAGGAGAGTTTACCCTTCCGACCGAATCCAAGTCACAAGATGAATTGGGGAGCTTTTCTTGTGAAGAAATATGTTTCTGCAGTCATTTCTTCAAAAGCAGATAGAAAACTGATATTGGGAATGTTGAAAAGTTCCCATATCTACAAGTTTCTGTGTGCTACACCCAGTGGACTATCCACACTGGATGTGTTGGAGTTCTACAACAACTCCAAAATCTTCACAAAAGTTGTGAATGATGTAGAAGAGAAGTACATGCAGACTGAAGTTCAAGGACAAGAAATTGTCCTAGACTACAAGACTTTCTGCAACTTATTCCGATTGACGACATCAACATCAGGGATGCCTCCATGATTCAAAGTGTTAAGGAGCTATTTGAGGCAATCCAGATTGAAAATGCAAAGGGTTGCCCAGCAAACTTTGTTCTGAAAGCCATCAGAACCAGTCATCTCCAGAAACACTGGAGTACTTTGGCTCTCATTCTAGTCCATTGCTTTGATGGCAACAAAGGTGGAGTAGACCAGATACGCATGGAGAGATGGATGATGATGCATCTTCTGAATAAGATGCATGAAGGGCAGGAAACCCACTTCAATTGGGGGAAGTACGCCTTCAACAAATTTCTTGGGCACATTGAGGAATTTGAGCCTAAAATCATCAATGGCCTTGCTGAGACAAAGGCCAATATGCATTTTGGTCTCAGAATTTGCTACATTCTGGAAACAATGGGAATAACTCTCAGAAAGAGACAAGAAATCCCAGTCACCAACTCTCTTTTCAGACATGCCTTTGAAGAAAAGGAGAGAATTGTCGAGAAAGCTCGAAAGAGGCAAAAGAGCTTGAAGTCGCCAAAGAAGGTGAAGAGGTCTCGAGCAAGCTCCCGCCAACCTCCAGCTGTTACAAGAGAGAAAGAGGACTCAAAGCAAGAAAGCCTCTAAGTCCCAAAGTGTACAAAAGCACAACCTTCTCGGAGACAAGATCTCGTAAGATGTTGTTCGCCAAAAGGCAACACCAGAAGCCCCAAGAATTCGAGACAGTGCCCAGAAATCTCCAGATGATAGAAATATCATAGATTGGTCACCCAACTGACAATGACTCGATGATGATGTAGTACTTACACAAGTATTCAAAAGTCCAGATTGAGACCCATGGAGGAGCATCAAGCTCAAATTTCAGAAAGAAAGGAGCCCCTCTGTCCAGCAGGAAGAAGAAGGCCTGGATGAGGAAGATAGAGTGATGGAAGATGTTGACATAGCTTCCACATTCACAATGCCAGCACTTAATGTGGTCAAGAAAACCTCGTTTCAGATAGGTTCCTCAACCTTCTGAGAGAGCTCAACTCTCAGAAAGGGATCAAACTGAGATGGAGACTCAGAAAGATATTGTAGAGGAGACCAACAATGAGCAAAGAGAGGCTTTGGAAACTCCACTAGTCCAAGAGACCCAAACTCAGCCTGACTCTATTCAGGCCAACTTGGAGACACAATTTCAGGGGGAAGAAAACTTGTCCACTCCCTTCAATCAAGAAGAGGTTACTCCAACCTCAGAACATCAAGAAGAGCCTGTTCCACAGGTACTAAAGTTATCTCTGAACAAGAAATAACTAACTTAAAATTGCTCTAATCTTATGTTCTGATATTCTTAAATGACTCTTATTAGGCTACAACTGAGAAAGTAGTGGAGGTGGAACCAACACCCCAACACCAAGATTTTCCAGAGGCTGAAAAGCACTCTGAGGAAGTAGTTACTGAGCCTTCTGTTGAGAAGGTAAGTATCAGTAAACTTTCTTTAAGAAAATTTTGGTAAAATTCACTACTTAATCAATATGTTTGTTCTATCTTACAGGCTCAATCAGAAGAACACTTGGACGGAGAGAATGTGATCTTATCTCCTCCAAGAGAAACTAAAACTGCTGAACAAGCAGTATCTGAAGAAAAGGTTCCAGAAACCCCCAAGGTTTCTGAGAAAGATTCCACTAAGCTTGCTCACTTGGAAGTAAGTGAAGTCTCAGAAAGCATTTTTCCACTTATCTGTTTTCTACACATATTTGATTCTATTTCTCAGGTTCAATCAAAAAGAAAGGATGCTGAGGATCAGACTTCTCCTCACATCAAGGTATCTGAGGCCTCTGTGCCCAAACAAGCAGAAGTCCAAGCAAATGAGCCTAGTGTTTCTACACAGGTATGCTCAGAAAGCTTACTTTTGCACACAGATACTAACACAAGTAGTTTGAACAAAACTAACTTGATCCCTTTCTTTCAGGCTCAAAGTCTAGTGCCACTCAACTTACTCCAAGTCTTTAAGAAGCACACTCTCAAGAAACATCTAAAGTGCTTCAGACAATGGCAGAAACTCAGAAAGGCCGATCATTCTGAAATTGCAAGAGTAATTGACATCCCAGAGAAAAGGGCCATAGCAATCAATCTGGAAGACCATATCCATGCTATGTTTCCCAGTAATCATATTCTTTTGCCACTCTGATGGATGATAACTTCTTAAATGAAGTAGCACAAAGACTCCTAGCAGACTTTCAAGCTGCTGATGCTCAAACCCAAGAGCAGATGGTGACCCATCCTGCCTTGCCCACCAAGCTCACAACCTACCCTTCTTAGCAAGAAGAAGTAAATGGGAGGATGATCACACTTCCTAATGTGATCAACCTGGTTTCTGAAGATGAGGAGGAAACTGATGAGAATGGCTACCAAGAACCTCCTTCTGAGCATCCAAGTCAAGAAGACAAGAAAAAGGATGATGATGATGATGATCAGAATGATGATCCCCAACTTGGAAACGGCGGGATTCAGAAAGTTAGCAAAAGAAGTGCAGAAAAGGCTACTCCTTCCAATGCTCTGAAAGCCCCATCATCATCACCACCAAAGTCTCATCAAAATACCCAACAGGCTGAACAAGACACAATTGAAGAAATCACAGCCCATCGAAGTTCGTGGATTGAACAACTCAGATTTAAGTTGGAAGAGGAGAAGAGAATCAACTTAGAGTGTCAAGCTCTTATTGAAGAAAAAGAAGCCAAACTTGAAAAGCTCAGAGAAGCTAATGCTAAGGAACTGGCACTCCTAGAAGAGCAAAGGTTGTTGAAAAATTCCATCGTTGTCACTGCTGCTAAGATAGATGTCATGGATGACAATGATGATGAAGAGCATTATGCTAAGGCTGCATCAGAAAGACCTTCTACTTCTCGTAGGCAAGATACTCAAAGGCAAACAAAAGATTGCCACTCTGCAAACAATCCAAGAAAAGGATTATGAGAGTGATGTTGAATTAAACCCAAACTTGATCTCCTAAGCAGAAGATGAGAGGCTAATCACTAAGGAAAAGCTAGCCCTTTTGGCTCCTCAAATTTTCTCTGGTCCAGATGCTTCAAGGATTTGATTTACAGTCAAGAACATTGCTTTCTTGAACTAAGAGACAGACTTGTTGCTCAAGACAACCAAGTCCTACAAAATCCCGAAGAGATGAAAGATTCGTCACAGATTGCTAAATAGAGCAACCAGCATAGCTCTCTCTCAGAAAGACTTAGCTCTGATCAGGGAAGAAGACTGCAACAATGCCAATCAAGCACTAGCAGATGCTACCTTTGCTACTCGACAAGCTGAGGCTATTCTAAAGCCTCTTGAAGAGCTCAAGAGAAAAGAGCAAGTGTTGGTTAGGCAAAACAAGGACATGAAAGAAGAAATCCAAGAATTGGTCAGGGTGCATAACAACCTCAAGAAGAACAGTGAATCACTCTTTGAAGCTTATGCTATCATGAGTCAGTCATTCATGACTAAGGGGGAAGGAGAGATGCCTCAGAAAGGCAGAGGAAGAAAAATAAAACAATCAAATCTCCCCTCCTCAAGTCAACTAGTCATTAAGGACACCACTGGAGACACCTCGTCAAGAAGTTGTTCCGCATCAACTAGCCATAAAGCTGAGAAGTATGGTCACTAGGGGTACCAAGTCCCTTAGGATCTCAGATGGGAACAACCAGAAAGCTTCTGAAGAAGAAAATCAAGAAGAAGGTGAGGTAAGAGGTCAAGAGAGCTGCAAGCCTCACAACTGGAACATCAATGATGATGATGAGGATGAATATGATACAAATGAACATCCAATTCACAAAATAAGAAGGCAAGCAAGCCCCTTACAACCTCCTCTGGCAGCAAGGCCATTAGCAGCCAGAACCCCTTCTGGAAATACGAAGTCAATTCAAGGGACTTCCACCAAAGACAAATTTCAAGGCAGAAGAAAGAGTCACAGATCTCCTCGATGTAAGGCCACCCAATGTAAAGGCTAGAAGGGATATTCGGGCAGAGCAAACAAAGAAACTCATCAAGAAAAGCCAACCGATGCCCACATTGAGTATGTGAAGACCAAGAATGAAGAGTCTTCATATAGGTGCATTCTCAGACAAGAAAGGGTATCGATTCCTGAATCGCAACATCTACTTGTCAATGATAAGTTTCCAACTCCCATCTTCAACCAGATCCTAAAATGGAGTGAAGGCAAGCCAAATTTGCTAAAACATGAGAACCTTCATGCCTGGCTAAACTTTGAGGTTGAAAAGAGAAATGATGCCAGAAAGATGGACCTTTCTTTTCCTTGTCCTTACCCCAAGCCAGAAGATGTGCACAAGACAAGAAAACTGGATGGTAGCTACAGCAAGCAGAACAAGCTAGGTGTTCATCCCTATGAGTCATTCTACATGACAAAGGATGAATATCTGGATGATATTCACTATCTGGAAGAAATATACAAGTATTTCAACCTATCTGAGCTGCAAGTAGACCATGCCTGGGTCTGGGGAAAATACTACTGGGTCAAACACTTTCTGAAGAAAAACTACAATCTTGGCAAGAGTTACCATGAAATTTGTATCTTATCCAGAAAGACAGAACTTTCTGTCAGAAGGATACTTTATGACTATGTCCAAGAATGCAGAAAAGTGGATGATTATGCCAACTAATCCAGAAAGGGTGCTGAAGAACTTGAGGTTTCTGAACTTAAGTTATTTTTGAAGACTTGAAGACTAGTATCTTAGAATGTTTACTTGGAGCTTGGACTCTCCTGTTGTTCTAATTTACTTAGTATGTTTTGTTACTTTTTGTAATCTTGTTGATTGTTTCTGAATTTCTCTATCTGTAAAAGTTGCATCTTACTCTGTAAACTGAACCTATCTGAAGATCATACTCTCAGACACACTCTAATAGATGACAACTAATCAGCAAAGGTCACTTCTTGTGATTTTACTTTCTGCACTTAATTCAACTAAAATTGAATATCATTTGAAATGATTAAGTGGTGGATTGTTTTCTCTTCCAAGATTACAAATTCGTAATAGGACTTTAAAAGATAGTTATGGATGACTGATCAAAAAGGGGGAAATTTGTTACGAATATCTGTTAGTATTTTGATCATTCATCACATGTTCTTATCTTTGCCAGAAAGGTGATTAAGTACTCTTGGTTCACTTGAACATTGTAAAAGAGGAAATCACTGAGTATGATTAGTCTAGTAAATCTTGTATTAGGATTATAGGTCTCTGAATGTAAGTTTTATTTCCAAGAAAACCATGAAGATCAATCCTAGCAATGGAGCTTTTCTGAAGATTACAAGACCGGAGATTGCACAAGATTTATGAAGACACCAAGGTTTAGTCTCACTCGGAAAGACTATGTCCTTAATCCTTTCTTAAGTGCATTTAGTTACTTTTGAAACATGATTCTGGAACATATAACATCATGAGTATGGAGCATGCAAGCCATCAGAAAGGCTAATGTATCCGTTGAAGACTACAGGACAAGAAATACTACATGTGCATTAATTGCATCAGCAGAAAAGCCGCTAAAGCACAGTCCTCTCTGAGATATGAGGCAAGGACTTCTGAGTACTCATTTCAAGATAAGTATAGACTGAATTTGAATTGTGTCTGATGGATAACATCCCAACGACTCTCTAATTCATCTATAAATATCACACACTTAGATGCTGAGAAATACGACCGAAGAACGATCTAACTTGCAAACTTACAATCTAGCAAAGTATTCTCTCAAGCACTCTACTACCCTTTCTGAAAGCTTTCTGTTGCTTGAAGAATCACTAGTAGTTCTAAGTTGTCCTGAACCTTAACAAGAGATTGTTATTCGTGACAGAGTTGAACTATCAGATAACCTTTTGGAAGCTCATTCTCCAGAACGGACATCAATTACTTGGGTCAGTAAAGAGCAGATTGCCATACACTGAACAAGTGTATTAAGTAGTCTTGTTCTATTAGGCTCTCTGGAAACATAACTGAAAAGTTATACAAGAAGCCTCTCTGACAAAACCTTATAACCAACACCATCAAGGCGTGGAGTAGAGGAAGTACTTGATTTGGGAAATCAAGGAATAACTCCAACGTTATCTGAGTAGAGGAAGTACTTAGCTCTAGGAGCTGGGGAATAACTCAGGGGGAACATTTGGTTGGGAACCAATTGTTTAAGAATCTTAGAATAGGATTTTTGTAAGGTGAACTCAATTATCTGTTCTAGTGAATTCTAGGTCTCGTAAAGACAAGTGGATTAGCTGGAGGATTACGCCACCTCCGTATACCACTATACTTGCCGTGTTATTTACCTTTCAGATTTATCTTTCAAAGAAAGCACACACACATACTTATTGTTTCGCACTTACCTATCTTAAAGTCTTCCAAGGCTGAATCTAAGTATCGTAAACCCCTGTGTTTCGAGAACTGTTTATCGACAAAGTTTTAAAAGACTATTCACCCCCTCTAGTCTTTTACTTTGCCGTTATCTGGACCAACAGTTTCTGTGGGCACTTTTCCTTGTTCAAAAACCTTGTGTTCTCAGATATCTTTTGCAAAACTTGTTTATTGAAAAACACTTGTTTCTTTAAGATATCTGGACATAGGTATCTAATGACCTTCGTCTTCAGCAATCTTGTGCAGTCTTCAAATCTTCAAATTTGTTGAACTCTTCTGCCGGATGCCTTCTTCTTAGTCTTCTTAAAAGATATAAAAATTACATTCAGAGACCTAACATCCTATATAAGATTTGCTAGACTAACTTACTTAGTGCTCTTCCTCTTTTATAGTGTTCAAGTGAACCAAGAGTACTAACCACATTTCTGATCTAAGATAAGTCATTAAGTTGCTGATCAAAATCTAAACTTCTATTCCTAACAAATTTTCCCCTTTTTGATCAGTCAACGATGACTATCTTTAAAATCTATTACAACTTGAAAGAGGGAACAATCCAACACTTAATCATTTCTTATGATCTTTTCAATTCATTTAATTAAGTGCAGAAAGTAAACATCAACCAAATTACTTGGTGTGATCTTTGCTGACAAGTTATCTTTTTATAGATTGATATCTGAGAGTAGGTTCATCAGATATGTTTACAAGGAGAGTTCACAGATAACTTTTACAAATGATAAAGTAAGTTACAAAATAATCAGCATGATACAAAATTATATAGTAAACTAGGACAACAGGAGTAACCAAGCTCCAAGTAGACATCCTAATAAACTGGTCTTCAAATCTTCAAAATCTTCAACTCTACAATCAGCAGATCTATGGATCAATTAGCAAATTCCCTATCCCCAAACCTTTTGATATCATCTGAGTAGTCATAGAGCAAGGTCCTGACTATCATCTCAGTGTTTCTGGCAAATCCACAGACATCCTTGTAGGTTTTGGTGGGATTATTTTTGGCAAAGTGTTTGATCCACATATACTTTCCCCATTTCCAGGCATGCTCAATTCTGATATCTGATAGCTTGAAGTATTCATATATGATCCTCAGATATCTTATGTCACCCTTGTATTGCTCTTGAGTCATGTAAAAGGACTCATAGGGTTCCGCAACAAGTCCTGCTCTTGTGCCTGTTCCAGTGATGTTGGGAATTCTGTGCACATTATCTGGCTTTCCATAAGGACATTCATCAGAGAGGTCCTTCTTCATGGCTTCTATTCCCTTGATCACTTCATAATCCAACCAGTTTTTGATATGATTTGTGTTGATCAAGGTAGGCTTGTCTTTTCTCCATGCCATGAGCTGTTGATTTACGAGCAAGTGCTTGAGTTCCAGTATCCAATAGCCATTTTTCTGTTGAATGCACCTGTAGGAGGAATGTTGATCAGTCTTCACATACTCAATTCTGGCATCCTCTGGCCTGAGTGGAAGTTGAGGTTTTCTTTGTTCAGCTCTTAACCTGTTCCTCCTTTGTCTTGAATTCTCCCTTGGGGGATTGCTTGAAGAACCACCCTGGATAGACTTGGTATTTTCAGAGGGTATTTTAGCTGCTATTGGCTTTGCAGCTAAGGGCTCAGTTAGGCTATCAACCCTTCTTCTCTTTCTGTGAAGAGGAGCTTCATTTTTATCCTCATCTTCATCATCATCTTCCAGATTTCTATTGTTGGGTGATTTGCAGCCTTCCTCATTGCCCTGGGATTTGATTTGGCCTTCTTCTTCTTCTTCAGAAGACTCTTCAATCCCTTTTACCTGTCTTCTCCTTGGGGACTTGGTTCCCTTTGGAGGTCTCTGTGATCTGGCCCTTGTTATCATTCCTTGTTCAGGAATCTGCTGAGTTGTTGCTACTATCTGAGTAGCAGCTTGACTGAAGGAGGGCTCAATTAGTCTGAGAGGTGGTTGTTCAGATTTTCTTTTGTTTCCTCTTCCTCTTCCACTATGAGCACCTTGAGATCCTTCCCCCTTAGTCATTGTTGACTGACTAAGAATCACAAAAGATTCTGAAAGTGAGTCAAAGTTTCCTTGCAGATAGTTGTAAGCAGCAACTAACTTTTCCAGATCAGCCTTGAGCTCCTGATTTTGTTTGATAAGTCCATTGTCCTTATTAATGAGCTCTGCTAGTGGACCATGAATAGCATCTATTTTTCCAGCTGCATAGCTATCCTCTTCAAAAGCTTTTGCAGCCAAGTTTTGGTCATCATCCCTAACCATGCCTAGGTCTTTCTGAGCAATGACCAGACTGGTTGTTCTCTGAGTGATGAGCTCAGTGAATTTCTTCATCTTTGCAGGGACTGATGCAATGGCGGCTTCATTCTGAGAAGATGACTCCTTGTTCAATTTAGCCAAGATTGCATCTGCTCAAGTATTCATTGAGTCGACATTCGTACTTTGATGAAAATTTCAGAGCAATCGCCTTCCTTTTCAAATGAGACACCACCATGTGCTCATTTCGTTCTCGCTAATTTTTCTCTTCTTCATCATCCGAGTCATCACCAAAGTTGATCTTCATCCTCTCGACATTTTCATCAATGTTTTCTAGTCCAAAGAACCATCTCGTAGATGGGGCTTCTTTCCTTTCAAAGGAGGAGGATGGTACATCTTGTGGTAATGCAAATTAGCATGCTTGTCTTCGATACTTGCTCAAGATTCAATTCTTCCGAATCCCTAACAAAGAAGTCGGAGTTCTTTCATTTCAGCATAAGCTTCCATGTCCTTGATGGTTTGATCTTCAATCTTTTGGAGCTTTGCTTTAGATTCAGCTATCTTTTCTTCCAGTTGAAGATTTAGCTGTTGTTCTTCCTCCAACAATTGTTTGAGTTGAGCAACTCTGGCTTGTGCATTCAATATCTTCTGAGTGTTGTTCTCAGAGTGCTCAACTACTTGTTCAGTAGTGTATTTTTGTTGGGGAGATAGATGGGTAGATCTCTGAGGAGATGAAGGAGGGGATTTCTGTGATGTCCTCTCAGTGATCTTTTCAGCAGCTGAGGCACTAGTTCCTTGTGCTATCCTTCCTGTCCCAGGTGCAGGGGCATCATCACCATCCTCATCCTTGTGATGATCGGAAGGAGGTTCTTCATAATCATTCTCATCAGTCTCCTTCTCTTCTTCATCTTTAGAGACCAGATTGATCACTTCTAGAATAGTGACCATTTTCCCATTAACTTCCTCTTGCTCAGAGGGTATTAACTGTAGGGTCTGGGGCAAGATAGGCTTGAATGCCATCTGCATTCTGGTCTGACAATCTGCTTGGTTAAAAGCTTCAATAAGCTTACTGGCCACTTCCTTGACAAAGTCCTTATGCATCAATGTTCCAATGGAAGATTGTTCAGTGGGGAACATGGCATGGACGTAGTTTTCCAAGCGAAGGGCTCGTGCTTTCCTTATGTGATGATCAGTCACCTTTATGATCTCAGATAGATCGGAGCATCGAAGCTTTTGCCATCTCTTGAAGCATTTTAGGTGCTTTGGCAAAGTGTGTTCCTTGAAGAAAGGAAGCAGGTCCTGTTTCTCAGTAATAGGGACCTTAGTGGCACTTGTTTGAGCCTGAAAGAAAGAGTTCTGAATTAGTTTCAAAACTTTGGTAGATATCTGGGATTTAGAGTAGAATGGTATCTCGAGTTACCGTGTGATGTGCTCGTATGACTTGACTACCGAGGTTCCTGTGCCTTAGATATCCGGATATGAGGAGGAGACTGGGAAGTCTGATCCTCAATGATCTTTCTTTTGGCTTGAACCTGAGATTAAAAACATAACACTAAGAAAATTTGAGCAAGAAAACAACATTAAACAATTTCAGATATTTGAGAGGTCAATCACCTCCACAGTAGGAGGCTCAAATACTTATCTCTCAGAGACTTGTGCAGTCTCTAGAAGTTTTTCTTGTGATGAAGGCTTTGATGCCTCATCAATTTCCATTGGTTGCAGGGATTGAGTGGGCAATTCCCCAGCAACTTCTACTTCTTTTTTAACCTGTAAGTAGAAAGTGTTAGTTTGAGAAAAATGATCAGAGATTTGTCTTGGAAGATTATAGGTATCTGAATGAAATATCTTCTCTGCAGAAGGTTCAGATACTTGTTTCTCGAGACCTCGAAGTCTCCGGATTCTTCACTGAAGAGATAGACTTTTCAGTCCCTCCATTTTTCTTCTCAGTTGGAGCCTATTAGAAACAAACACTTAAGAGTATTAGTCAAGTGTATAAAGCACATATTTGAGATGTTATATCTTAAGGAACTATCTTCTACCTGTGAGACAGACTCATGTTCCATAAGTGGTGAGGCTATGGAAGCCTCCTTCTCAGATTCTGAGGCAAGCTTTGCAGCTTCCTCTTGATGTTGTGTTTCTAATTCAGCCTGTCATAAAGAAATTTTATTAAATAACAAGATTAATAAACATAAAATATCACAAGTAGAGTTAAACCATTCAAATACCCGAGCAAAGGTCAGTCGATTAGTCTCTGGAACTTGTGACCCTTCTATGCTTTGGTCCTGTTGTTCCATTATAGCTTCTTTGTTTGAAGTTTCAGGTACTTCAGACTTTTCCTGAGTGTGCAACTCAGTTGCCTCCCCTGGTTGATCATTTTGAGCAAATGCCTCAGTTTGATCCATCTCATTGAGTTGGGGAACCGGCTTATTTGCGTGATTTTCTTCAAAGAATCGTAAGTGTTGGTATGTCAAATCGCAATTCATTCACCATGGCTTCATTATCATCCGTGAATCATGTGAATTGATCCGAAGGTGAATTAAAGTGCGGCTCATCCTGATCCTTTTGTGACAATTTGTATAGTGTGGAGGCAATGTCAGAATCCTCCATCACTATATCACCACTCCTTAAAGCTTCTTCTACCAGCTTGAGTGTGTCTTGTCCAGATTCCTTGGACTTAGGTACTATCTCAAAGAACCTCAGATTAAGTGCTTCTCCAGCAACCTTAGTAATGGGTGCTTTCTCAGCAACCTTTGAAATAGGTTCTTGTTCAGCAACCTGTGTTGTAGGATCTTCTTCAGATACCTGTATTCTTTCAGCATCCTTTGAAGTTGTTACATTTTCAGCAACCTTAGCCCTTTCTGATTTCTGTAGGACTTGAGAGATGATCAATTCATCATTATCAGAGCTCTCATCAGCATTAGGAACTGATTGATCCGTAATCCCTGCAGCTTCTGCAGATAGGGCTTGATGCCTGCAACTACTCTCATTTTTACCAATGGATTCATCAGCGAGGCTTTCCTTGGTAGCATTGATGAGTTCATAAGCAGTTGTATCTTTTGCAGCATTGATGAGTTCACCTTCATTCATGAGTTCGTCAGCAGTGGCGGTAGATATCTGAGAGTCGACATTCACAATGGGTATGCCTTTTGATTTGCCAGCAGACTTCTTTCGTGAAGTTCTGGGATTTTTGGTCGCAACGGAACCCTCAGATACCTCATCAGTCTTTCGTTTCTTGGAACCTTTCTGAGATGTAGTAACCTTTTACATCATGTTTGTATACTCATATTTGTAGAGCAGGTTATTATTGGCTATGTCAGCCTTCTCTCTGAGCTGAATGCCAAGCTTCTCCAGCAAGAAGCATATCTTTAGTCCAAAGCTTACTGTGGCTTTTGGCTCATCAAGATCATTAACGATTTTAGGCTGAAAGCCTTGAATCTTCTTCACAAATTTCATAAAGGTGTACTTCCCCCAATTGAAAGGGTTTTCCAGCCTTTTGTTCTGTTGATTCAACATGAACATCATCATCCAGCGTTCTTGGCTTATCTGATCGGCACCTCCTTGTAGACCATCACAGCATCTGTGAAGAATACATGCCAACACATCCCAGTGAACCAACAGATGTCTGGTTCTGATGTCAGCAAGTTTGAAGTCGATGGGTGTATCTGATTTTTCAAGATCACACACATCACTGTATAGTTGCTTCACACCTTCAAGGAGATCATCATCCTTGGTGTTTATTTCAAAATTATTTCCATGAATTTGAAGTTCAAACAACTCACAGATAGTTGTAAAGTTCAAAAGGATGTCCTTTCCTTGAACTTTTGATTTTATAGACACTATTTCAGTGCCTTCAGTAACACAGAAAATAATCCTGGAATTGTTGTAAAATTCCAACGCATCCAGTGAAGAAACTCCACCGGGAATAGGAGACATGAAACCCTTGATTTGTGCCTTTTCAAGCATACCAAGAATTAGCTTCCTATCAGCTTGATTTTCAATAGCAGCAACAAGGTATTCCTCAATCATGGCACCACCCCAAATCATCCTGGACTTGAAGTCCAATGATCAGTATTGAAGTCTCCTACCAATCGATTGTTTGTGATAACCAACACTGGTGCTTGCTTTTCAGCAGTACCAGAGGTAGTAGCTTGGGATTTCTGGGTAGAAGCACGTTTTGGAGCCATCTCTTTAAATAGAGAATTTTTTTTGAAAGTCGGAAAGAGATTAGAGTGTGAGTTTAGTGATTCTTTGCAGAATAACTAAGCAAAGAGCATAGATTTGCAGTAATCTTTGAAAGGCTTTTGCTATTTTTGTGTAAGTGAGAATGTTGGATTAGGCGAAAGTGATTTCTTTTGCCAAAATCCTATATATATATATCATTGTACTTTCAGCAGACATATACATACAAATTGACTTTATGATATGTATCAGTAAATGCAGGTAGGCGTGGGTAAAAATCATTTTGCATTAAATGCTTAGTGTGCCACGTCTGTGTTTTTATAGTCCACTATTTTACGGAGAATTAATCTCCTCCGTTAAGATCAAACGCCCATTTCATCAGGGGTGACGATTGCTTCTTCAACAATGATCACAATCAGTAATTGTAATTGTGCCCAATTAATGAAATTTGGCGAATGGCTTTCTGAATCACATCTCTTTTCTGTGATTAGGGGACAGTCTTTGGACTTATGTATTCAGTTCAGAGACTGTATGTAATTTAACATATAAATGGAAAGATACAAAACACCAGAGGTGTAGTTGATCAATACGCTTGTGCATTTCTTTGTGTTCCCCCTCACTTTGTGATCTCATAGATATCTGACTACCCGTCTCAGAAATCTTTGAAAGACACTTTTACCCATCCTTTTAATTAGTGAGTTCCCGACTCAGATACCTTTTTGCCTTAGATATCTAGATGCCTGTTCCAGATATCTTTCTCCTTTCTGAGTTTCCGTCTCAGAGATTAGAACTTTCCAGTTCCTTCGGTAGCTCCAATAACCCAAGACTATGTCTCAAGGTTAAGAACCTGCTTTCTTGCAAAGGCTTTGTAAAGATATCTGCAAGTTGGTCTTCAGTACCAATTTTGGGTATCTCTATATTGCCTTTTTCAACATGGTCTATAATGAAGTGGTGTCTAACATCACTGTGCTTTGTTCTTGCATGAAACTTAGGGTTCTGAGTTATAGCAATAGCACTTGTGTTGTCACAGAAAATAGGAGTTTTCTCTTCATTGATCTCATAGTCTCTGAGTTGTTGTATCCACAATATATGTGAAGCACAACACCCAGTAGCAATTTATTCTCTGAGTTGTTGTATCCACAATAACTTTACTACATGTGCGACAGGCTCTTCTTGATGTTCTGAGGTTGGAGGAACCTCTTCTTGATTCAAAGGTGGACAAGTTTTCTTGCCTCAAAGATTGCTCTAAATTGGCCCGTTAACAAACAAAGCTTATGAATAATCGTTAACATATACCTATTTTCACAAGTTACATACAAACCATCTTTGTTACCCGAATAGAGTCAGCCGATCATTGATCTCTCGACTTGTGGTGATTCCACAGCCTCTCTGCTCGTTGTTGTTCTCCTCTCGCAGATTCTCGAGTCTCCATCTCGCTGATCCCTTCTCGAGAGTCGAGCTTTAAAGGTTGAGGAACCCGTGTTAAAACAGATTTTCTTCAAGAACATTAAGTCGGCAGGTGAATGTGGAAGTAATGTCGATCTTCCAAAGATTCTATCTTCCTCACCTGTGCCTTCTTCTTCCCGGGCAAGTAGGGGCTCTTGTTTCTCTCAAGAGCTAAGCTTGATGCTCCATGGGTCTCATACTTGAATCTTTTGAGTACTTTTGCAAGTATTTCATCATCCTCGTAATCACTATTCGAGTCAAAAGTGCACTCCATCTATGATATTGTTGGTGCACTCCATCTATGAGGCGGTCTCGAAAGGGAGTCAGATCGATTTCTTGTTTCTCTAAGAGTGATCCCCATTGTTTCCGAATGTAACAGTTCTCGAGACCAGTGCATATCGCCTTTGGCTCAACAAGGCCATTGATGATTTTGGGCTCAAATTCTCAATATGTCCAAGGAATTTGTCGAGGCGATTTCCAATTTAAGTGGGTTTCGCGCCTTCATGCTTCTTGTTCGTAAGATGCATCATCATCCATCTCTCCATGCTTATCCGGTCTACTCCACCTTTGTTTCCATCAAAGCAACGGACGTAATTAAGAGCTAAAGTACTCCAAAGAGCTTCGAGATGACTAGTTCGATGGCTTTCGTAACAAAGTCTCTTGGGCAACCCTTTGCATTTTCTAACCGGATTGCTTCAAATAGCTCTTCGACGCCTTGAATCATGGAAGGCCCTTGATGTTGATGTCTTCAAAAGTTCCTCGATTTTTCAATCGAATATTTTGTAGAAAGTCTTGCGCCTAGAACAATTTCGTCCTTCGACTTCACGCATGTATTTCTCTTCATCATTCGCAATCTTTGTGAAGATTTTGAGTTGTTAGAACTCAAAGACACCCAAAGTGGATAGTCCACTGGTGCACCGATAGAAGCTTGTAGATATGGGAATTCTTCAAAGATCCCCAATACGCTTCCTTTCCGATCTTGAAGGTATAATCACGGTACATACCTCTTCACAAGAAAAGCTCCCAATTCATTTTGTGGTTAGGTTCCACCGATGGGGTGAACTTTCCTGTATATGCTTATTCAACACCTTGTTCCTTTCCTCCTTGCTTTTCAGCAGGAGTAGATGATGCGCCTTAGGGTTCTTGGTGGTCATCTTCGGTGCCATCTCTTATATAGAGTTTTGAGTGAGTGTTTTTCAGATGAATTTTGCACAATTAATCAAGATTAGTCTACCTTTTCAGAAGACTAAGCACAAGAAGTTGAGTTTGCAGAGGGGGTTTTGCAGAAATCTTGAGAGATTTTGCTGTTTTGATGCAAGTTTGAAATTTCGGAATTGGTAAAGTGTTTGTCTTTTACCCAAATCCTATATATATAGCAGACAAAATGTACATAGATACAACATACATACAACTGAATATGAATGCGTGTCTTTGTATCTGCATAGGCGTGGTACGTCCTTTGTACTTCATTAAATGCGTAGTGGGCCATGTCTGCATTTCTCAACAGACATTACTTGCTTTGTTTTAATCTCAACCGTTGAGATCAAACGTTTATTCATTAAGGGCTTATATTGAATATCTTGTAATGATATCAATCAACAAATGGTATTGTGCCGACTTGATGGATTTTTAACAAGTTATATCCATTATGTCACTTTGTAAAGAGTAAGAACACTCAATCGTTTGAACTTATCATTCTGAGTGTCAAGTCCTTATCTTTATATTGTTTATCATAAAAATGGCAAAAATACGAGACATTGGACATGTTTGACTTTCAGAACTTATACTTTCGCTTTGTGTGTCTTTTCTCTCGATGACTAAATAGCTTCAATTCAAGTGTCAAGCTTCATTGTTTGAATGTATTTGACCCACTTAGAAGTAAGTTCTAGTCTTATTTACTTATTGAGTGTGTACCAACCTTTGCCTTTCTGGATACTCGTTCCAGAAATGTTTTGCCTTTCTGAGTGTTGCTACTCAGAAATCTTTGCATCACTTCTTCTCAGAGGCCTACTTCTTTTCTACCTGACTTACTCAGACTTTAGAGATTCAGGACATTTTTTCAGTCCTTAGGCATCTCCATTAATCCGAGATTATGTCTTAAGGTCAAGAACCGGCTTTCTTATAGGGGCTTGGTGAAAATATCTGCAAGTTGGTCTTCTGTGCCAATCTTGAGCATCTCTATATTGCCTTTCTCAACATGGTCTCTGATGAAGTGGTGTCTAACATCAATGTGTTTTGTTCTGGCATGGAACTTGGGGTTATGTGTGATTGCAATAGCACTTGTGTTATCACGTAAAATGGGAGTTTTCTTCATCGAGTCCATAGTCTCGAGTTGTTGTCAATCCATCAATTTGTGTTGCACAACAACCAAAGCAATATATTCACCTCTGGTAGAAGTTGCAACCGAGTTTTGCTTTTGCTAAACCATGAGATAAGTCCAGCCTTAAACGACAAGTTCCCGAGGTGCTTTTCCTATCAAGCATTGATCCAAAGATAATCAAAGATCCGAGTAACCAAATTCAATCCACTTTCTTTAGGATACCACAAACCTACATATATCGTACCTTTCACATACCTTAATATTTTCATAGCAATGTTGTAGTGTGATTGCATTGGATTTGTTTGAAATCTAGCACACACACCAACTGCATATTGAATATCAGGTCTGCTTGCAGTAAGGTAAAGTAGTGAACCTATCAATTTCCTATACTTGTGTTCATCAACACTCTTATCTAATTTAGTATAGGTCATCTTGGTTCTTATGCTCATAGGAATCTTAGCATTCTTTTCAGAAGGCTTAAGATTGAACTTTGTGAGCATGTCTCGTCAGATACTTTGTTTGACTAATGAATATTCCATCATTGAGTTGCTTGTCTTGCAATACTCGGAAATAGTTCAATTCTCCCATCATGCTCATCTCAAACTTACTTTTCATGAGATTTGCAAAGTCATCACAAAGTTGCTTGTCCTTAGATCCAAATATAATATCATCAACATATACTTGAACTAAGAGTAGTTTCCCATCATGATTTAAAGTAAATAAAGTTTTATCAACTTCACCTTTCTTGAAACCACTTTCCAGAAGGTGTTTGGCCAAAGTGTCATACCACGCCTTGAGCCTGCTTTTCAGTGATAGAGCTTCGTAGTTTATAGACCATTCTACTTTCTGAGGAAACTTCAAAGCCAGGTGGTTGTTCAACATAGACTTCCTCAGCAAGTTCACCATTCAAGAATGCACTCTTGACATCCATCTGATAAACTTTAAAGTCTTTATAAGCTACAAAGGCCAGAAAGAGTCTTATTGCATCCAACTGCAACCGTGCATATGACTCATCAAAATCTAAGCCTTCAGTCTGGGTAAATCCCTTGGCAACCAACCTTGCTTTGTTTCTGGTTATTTCACGAGATTCATTCATCTTGTTTCTGAAAACCCACTTAGTTCCAATCACATATATTCCTTCTACAAATGGAACTAGTTTCCAGCTTTGTTTCTCTCAAACTGATCCAACTCTTCTTGCATTGCAGAGATCCAGTCCTGGTCTCTTAATGCTTCTTCTACTGTTTTAGGTTCAATGTTTGAAATGAAACATCCAAAGAGAGAGTTAGCATTTTTAGCTATTGCTCTCCTAGTCCTAACACCTTGATTGATTGGTCCAATTACATCTTTTGCTGGATGATCCTTGATCCATCTCATCATGGGTTTAGGGGTAGTAGGGTCAACATCTATGTGATCTGAATGTGAATCACTATGATTATGACTTGATACTTCTTCAGTATCTGTGACATTTTGCACCTCAGAGGGGCGGTGAATGTCCGACACGTTTTCGCAGAGAGCTTTCGACATGCCCGCCGAGAGGTCATTTCCAGAGTTAGCTCTTTGATGAACATCTTCAGTTTCCATTTCTAGATTCTCATAGGAAATTCTTCATCATGTCTGAGAATCATCTGGTTGTTACTAGGCATTTCATGCTTTTCTTCGTCAGAGTCATCCTCCCTTTCCACAATGATGTTTTTCCTTTCTGAGGGTTCTCCTTCAGAATCCTTTATCATTAGTTCCTTGAACCTTTCTGAGAGTTCATCAAGGGTGTTTTCTTGCTTCCTTCATAGAATACAACATGAAATGATTCTTCAATCTTCTTTGTTCTTTTGTTGTAAACTCTGTATGCTTTACTATTCATAGAATAACCAAGAAACACACCTTCATCTGTCTTTGGTTGAAATGTTCTTAGATACTCTTTTCCATTGTTAAGAACAAAACATCTACAACCAAATACTTTCAGATGTTTGATATTAGGGGGTCTACCAACCATGAGTTCATATGGGGTCTTGTCATGGTGTTTGTTTATCAAACATCTGTTCTGAGTGTAGCATGTTGTGTTTACAGCCTCAACCCAATAAACTTCACTTATTTCAGTGTCAGCTAGAATTGTCCTTACTACTTCCTTAAGGGTTCTATTTTTCCTTTATGCAACACAATTTTGTTGTGGTGTTCTCACAGAGGAAAGTTGGTGTTGTATACCTTTGCTGGTACAAAACTCCTTTATGTACTGGTTGACAAACTCAGTACCATGGTCTGTTTTGATTGCAGATACTTTGTCATTTTTCATGACTTCAAGCTTATTCAGCAAATTGGTATCTCCACCCTAGCATCAGATTTGTGCTTTAGAAAGACAACCCAAGTGAATCTTGAGAAGTCATCTACTACAACCAGACCATACTTCTTTCCTGCATAACTAGTTACGGATGATTCAAAAAGATCCATGTGTAATAGTTGTAGTGGTCTAACACTAGAGTGTCTGATTTTGGTCTTGAAAGAGATCTTGGATTGTTTCCATCCGACAAAAAGTAATGTATACCATCCTTTCTCGAAAGATGTTTTGGGAAGACCAACCACTAACTCTTCCTCGCAAGTTTGTTCGATTTTGAAATTCAAGTGACTCATTCTTTTGTGCCATAACCAAGGTCTTCCTCAGGTGACCTGATTGACTCACCATGAGACATTCTTTCTTGGCGTATGCCCAATCAAGAACACAAATACTAATCTTTCCGCCGAGCAACCAAGACCGCCTCGCTTGACTCATTGTCTATAAGTTTGCAATACTTTGCTTTGAATTTCACAGTTGAATCCTCTTCGCAAACCTGCTCATGCTAAATAGATTATATTTCAAACCTTTAACATGTAATACGCTGATTGTTAATGATCCTTATTTGACGCTGCTGATCCCAGAGAGGATTTAATCCTCCTCCAAAGAAATTTGATGTCCGTCCAAAGGTTGCAAGCTTTGTAGTCGACAGATTTGCTTTGTCTCCGCCATGTGCTTTCCGCATCCACTTTCAAATAGCCATCGAGCCTTAGTCCATGAGGCGCTCGCACAAAACAGAAATAGGAGTTAGGTTCGCCTCGTAGATAGAACCACTTAGACTAAACATTCTTCCAAAGAGGAATCCACATTTTAGTGAATTTCTCGGGAGTTTGTTTTTGTCAACTTGATCAAGGAGATGCAATAAAATCAAGAATTTTGATCTCAATCTTCCTTCTTGGGGTTTTTCTAGATGTTCCTTTGGTTCTTTCTCGGACCTCGGTTTCTAGGTTGCTTTTCAGAAACTTAGCCTTTCCGCCGTGTTCCTTCTAGCTCGCTATTCAGTTTTTCAAAGGCTTGAGATTTCTTCCACTTCGCCTATTGCTATGTAATATCACTTGCGCCATTGTTCTTGTCCTTCCTTATATTGTTGTAGAAGGACCTTTCCAATAGCACGATAGCCAATGCCATTTTGAACACCTTTCGCTTTCAATGCAATCGCTCGTAAGCCTTTTTAGTTTCTCGCACCATCTTTATTTTCATAAATGGTTTAGTAGAGAATTTGCCTATTCCAAAGAATTCTTCCTTCCTAGTAATGCAAAGAATGTGGATGGTTGCATATCCGAGGGTCAGATTTCTTTCGTAAACCTTATCCACATATTTCTTGTAAACTTGTTGTTCTTTCAAAGGTCAAGTTACTACTCCTTTTCCTTTGTCAACTACCCTAGCTTTCGACTAATGCTATAGGTTGAAGAACCATTCTGCTGATTTTTACAAGGTCAACCTTTCATCACTCTTCTTCGTGAGGAGATGAATTACTCGATTGTTCATCAAGTCCAAGTCCACCTTTCTCGTGAGGGATTTCTGATAGGATTGAACCTCAAAGGAGAGTGTCACTAGCTTTTGTATAAGATTGAAGGATATCTCTTTCTTTCCGAGTTCTTCATTCTCGTAAAGCGCCTTCAACATTTTCTTATTAAGTTCATCCTGTGCTAGTTTGTGAGGATTTTCATTCTCGATATCTTATCTTTCGTAAAGGCTATTTCATTAGTTTGTTCTCAGATACTCGTTAGCTCGTAAAACCTCTTTTCAAGAGTTTCTTTGCTTTCCTCTAGAATTCTGGTTTTGGATTGTGCTTCCAGAAATTCTTTCTCATAAAGATCCAATTCACTCTTGACCACCTCCAGATCCTCAATTCCATCATCACTCTCATAGTACAGAAATTGTGAATTGTTAGTTACCTCATCAGCCATAAGACATATTTCAATGTTGGAGATGTCCGACCAAAGAATCTCAAAGAACTCCACACATTTCATTCTTCTTAAGGTCAAGTCGATTACATCGGGTGATTCCACAATTCGGTGATGGTAGGTTCGAGTCATCCGAATCTCCATCTTCGTAACTCTCAATGTCTAGAGCATCAAGTTGAATTTGAATCTTCTTCCTTTCTTCACCAAGAAGGCCCTTTGATTTCTCTTGAAATTTCTTCGTCTTCTTGTCAATGCCTTGAGCTTGTTTAAAAGGTGACAATATCTCTCAAGTGACCAAAGCTTTTGACAATAGAAGTAGATATCATTTCCTATTTCAGAAGTTTCAAAGATTAACACCTTTCTCGAATGGGGTGTTCAGAGAGTTGTTCATTTGTATGTTCTCATCGATGATAGTTCGGGGCTAAGATGCTTTTTCAGCCTTTTCTTTAGCTTTTCTTCTCTCAATCTCGACTCAAATTTCTTCATGTGTCTTACTGCAAGAGCATTTTCTTCAGATGCAACACTATGCAATTTTTCTTTAGCTTTGGTATCCTTCTTTTCAGAAGTACCTTGAGAGATTAGAGCAACACTATGCAATTTTTCAGCTGTTTGTTCTCTCTGAGTTGTCTCATAGTCTACAGTAGCATGATGAGAGAAGAGCTTCATCGAGTGATATTCGCATCCTCGTTGAAATAAAAGGACTTAGTGTGCTCCCAGTTGTGATTGAGACTTGTGACAATAGTCTTAATCTTTTCTGGCTGGGAGTATCTGTTGCTTTCACCAAGTACAGCCATATTCATAAGAGTAGTAAACCTGAAATCAGGTTCTTCCAGAGTTTCAGTGAGACCTTGTTTGAAGTTTTGGAACTTCAATTTGAACTTGTTTTCCTTGGTTTTCTGGCCCGCATGCATTTCTTCAATCAATTGCTGTGCAATTTTGCTTTTAGCACCCTACGCTTTATAATCGTATGTGCTCAGTGTCGATCCGATGATGATATTACGAGCTTGACCATCCAATCAGGTCTCTTGGAATCTTCGATGTCCGTAGCTCTCTTGGCTTGTCTTCATACATAATGCTTCCACGAGCAACACGACCACTATCACTAGCAGCCGCATCCTCGCTTCCATCTTCCTTGTCTGAGGCTTTTCTTCCATCAGACACCTCAGTAACTTGTTTGAGTTGTTTGATTTTGATAGGCCCTTCATTGATGACATAGATCATCTCGTCACTAATGGCCTCCAGATGGACCTTCATGTTGTTCTTCCATTTCTCGTAGTTTTCTGGCTTCAGAACGGGTGCATCACTCAGAGACATACCTGCACACACTAAACACACAAATTATATAGTCCTCAGAAAGGGACAAAGTTCCTTCACCTATCTGGGGATGTAGGTTCAGTGCAGAAGGCTTGTGAACCTCCTGCTCTGATACCACTTGTTGGTCCAGATAACGGCAAAGTAAAAGACTAGAGGGGGGGGTGAATAGTCTTTTAAAACTTTTGTCGATAAACACAGTTTCTCAGAAACCTGGAGGTTTCTGATACTTAAATTTAGAGCGCGGAAAACTTTAAGATAGGTAAGTGTAGAAACGATAAGTATGTGTGTGTGCTTTGCTGAAATGTAAATACAGAAAGGTAAATGACACAGCAAATATAGTGGTATCTGGAGGTGGCGTAATCCTCCAACTAATCCACTTCGGTCTTTTATGAGACCTAAAATTCACTAGAACAGATAATTGAGTTCACCTTACAATAATCCTATTCTAAGATTCCTAAACAAATGGTTCCCAACCAAATGTTCCCCATGAGTTATTCCCCAGCCCTAGAGCTAAGTACTTCCTCTACTCAGATAACCTTGGAGTTATTCCTTGATTTCCCAAATCAAGTACTTCCTCTACTCCACCCCTTGATGGTGTTGGTTATAAGGTTTGTCAGAGAGGCTTTTCGTATAACTTTTCAGTTATGTTTTCAGAGAGCCTAATAGAACAAGACTACTTAATACACTTGTTCAAATGGATGGCACCGCTTCATCGACCCAAGTAATTGATGTCCGTTCTGGAGAATGAGCTTCAGAAAGGGTATCTGATAGTTTAACTCTTTTACGAATAACAATCTCTTATTAAGGTTCAAGACAACTTAGAACTACTAGTGATTCTTCGAGCAACAGAAAGCTTTCAGAAAGGGTAGTAGAGTGCTTGAGAGAATACTTTGCTTGATGGTATGTTTGCAAAATAGAGCGTTCTAAGGTGTGTATTTCTCAGCATCTATGTGTGTGATATATATAGATGAATTTGAGAGTTGTTGGAATGATATCCGTTAGACACAATTAAAATTCAGTCCATACTTATCTTGAAATGAGTACTCAGAAGTCCTTGTCTCATGTCTCAGAGAGGACTGTGCTTCAGCAGCTTTTTTGCCGATGCAATTAATGCACTTCTACTATTTCTTGTCCTGTAGTCTTCAACGGATACATGAGCCTTTCTGATGGCTTGCATGCTCCATACTCATGATGTCATGTGTCCAGAATCATATTTCAAAAGTAAGTAAATACACTTAAGAAAGTATTAAGGACATAGTCTTTCTTAAGTGAGACTAAACCTTGATATCTTAATAAATCTTGTGCAATCTTCAGTCTTCTAATCTTTAGAAAAGCTCCATTGCTAGGATTAATCTTCATGGTCTTCTGGAAATAAAAGTTACACTCAGAGACCTACAATCCTAATACAAGATTTACTAGACTAATCATACTCGGTGATTTCCTCTTTTACAATGTTCAAGTGAACCAAGAGTACTTAATCACCTTTATGGCTAAGATAAGAACATGTGATGAGTGATCAAAATACTAATAGATATTCCTAACATTCCTCAAATTCTAACTCAATATCAAGAGCATCCAGTTGGATTTGAATCTTTCTCCTTTCTTCAGAGAGGATAGCTCAACCTCTCTTGAAGTTTCTTCTATCTTTCTTGTCACCGCCTTTAGCTTATTGAAAACAGGATGCCTCTTTTAAAATGACTGTGTTTCGACTATAGAAACAGATCGCTTCGATTTCGCCATCAAGATTAGATGCTTCGAGCCATTGTTCAATGAGCTTGACATCCAGATATTTTTGTCGGTGATAGTTCGAGCCTAAATGCTTTTTCAGCTTCTCTTTGACTTTTCTTCTCTCAATCTCCCGACTGACATATTTTCTCATTTACTTCACAGCAAGAGCATCTTCCTTAGTCATTTCTTTGGTATCCTTCTTTTCAGAAGTACCTTGTGTTACTAAAGCAACATTGTGAACTTTCTCAGAAATTATTTGTTCTCTTGCTTGAGAATTGGAGCGTCACTTAAAGACATCCTGCAGTAAACACACTAACAAACAAATCAAGTGAAGGTGAAAAGCAGTTAGCGGGCACTTATCTGGGATCTAGGTTCAAAGTGTATGTTTGGGAATCTCCTCGCTCGATACCACTTGTTGGTCCAGATAACGGCAAAGGAAAAGACTAGGGGGTGAATAGTCTTTTACAACTTTTGTCGATAAACAGAATTTCTCAGATATCTGTGACGATATCTGATACTTAATTTTAGAGAGCGGAAGACTTTTTATGATAAGTGCACGTGCTCAGTAGTGTGTAAGTACTTAACAAGATGACTAAACCAAGGTAAATACAGTAAGTAAATAACACAGCAAATTATAGTGGTATCTGACGGTGGCATAATCCTTCAACTAATCCACTTCGGCCTTTCTCAGACCTAGAATCCACTAAGATAGATAATTGAGTTCACCTTACAAATGTCTTCTCTCGATTCCTAAATACACTAGGTTACCAACCAAGTGTTCCCCCTGAGTTATTCCCCGGCTCCCAGCCAAGTACTTCCTATACTCAGAAACCTTTGAGTTGTTCCTTAGTTTCTCAAACTAAGTACTTCTTATGCTCAGTAACCTTGGAGTTATTCCTTAGTTTCCCAAACTAATCACTTCCTGTACTCCACGCCGTTTAAGGTGTTGGTTCAGGAGAGTTTGTCAAATTGGTAGATTAATAACTTCTACAGTTATGTAATACTAACTTTTGAACAAAAGTCACTTAACACACTTCACAATGTGTGGTGATATTGTTGGTCCAGATAACGACAAAGGAAAAGACTAGAAGGGGGGGGGGGGATAGTCTTTTACAACTTTTGTCGATAAACACAATTTCTCAGATATCTAATTTGTCGATAAATAAATTTGTCACTGTGTTGTCACCTATTCCCCATCATAAAAGAATTGTTTTGTGATAAAATACTAATTCGTCACAGTAGCTATATCTACCGTGACAAAGTTATTTTGCTACAATAACTCTATTTTCATCATAAAAGCCATTTTCGGCAACAAAAAAAATCATCACTATTAATCCATTTTCTCACAATAGGGTAGCACATTTGTGACTAAATTTCATCACGGAAGACTGGAACATTTGTGACGACATTTCATCACGAAAGACTGGAACATTTGTGCGACATTTCATCACGAAAGACTGGAACATTTGTGACGACATTTCATCACGAAACACTGAAACATTTGTGACGACATTTCAGCACGATAGACTGGAACATTTGTGACTAAATTTCATCACATATAGTACTTTACAGTGTCAAATTATTTTGTCACCATGAACCATTTTTCTCCACAAAAGTCGATTTCTTGATGCGCCAAAGTTCACCACATATGTTCAATTTTCCTCACATAAGACTTCAGAATTGTGACAAAGTATCATCACGATATGGTTTGGTAGTGACGATTTTTTTCACAAAAATAAATTATTCTTTCATCACTAAAACTGTTTTTAGCCAAATAAAATTCATCACTAATTGTATTTTCATCACCAAAAAAACTGACATTGTGACAAAATGGCATCACATATAGCGTATAGTACAATTTTACAACCATCAAGAAATCAATAAGATAAGAGTTAATAAGTACGAAAACTTGTCCAACACCAACTTTCACATAAAATTCTAAATATAATGATAACAAACTACATGCTCCTCTTCAATTATACGCCATTCCACTCAAAAAAATCAATGCTCCATCACTCTAAGTTTCTCATGCCTCATCGAGATCACCATCTGTATAAGAGGGGAAAAAATTCAACACTTCAACATACATATATGACATGATCACATAATGCTAAATTGGTTTATAGGTTAAATTAGTTTGTCTCGACTCATCCAACACATCATCAGTACAAAATAACAAATCCAACATTCAACAACCTATTTGTGCACATAACACCAAACTGGTTTGTTTATCATTTACATAAGAAAACAATATAAGGAAAGCATGCCGGATGTTTTTAGGCAATAAATACATAAACAAAAAAAAATAATAAGAAAACTTAACACGCACTTAATCAATTCAAGAATACCAAAATTTTTCCGTAATCTTCTCCCACTTCAACATTTGAGTTTTCATGAAGTCCACACTATTTCCTTGTTCCTCACATTTATTAGTTAGATAAAGTATCTTTTCATTGGCTTTGTCCAACTCAGATAATTTCTCCCTGATGTCAATTCCAACAGTCATACTTGATGTAATTCCACGAGATGCTTGCAATGCATGCCCCATCCCCTTGATATATCCAGAGTTGTGACCAAGTGTTGCCTTTACAAGTTGAGACTCAGAAATTGGCTCTTCGTCATATTTTGTACCTGTGTTTCGCATATCAACCATCTCCTCCTCAGATATCAACTAATGAAACGTAAAATTAGGTAGCTATAGAACAAATTAGAGTCCGCTACATATTTTAACTTTGCAAAGAGACTCAAAGTCACCTCCTTTTTACTCCGAGTTAATTTGAAGAACTCAATCTCACTTTTCTCTTTCTTCGTGTGAAAATACAAAATGAATCATTGGAAAAGAAGACAATAATAAACCGATGCATGCAAGCTAACTAGCATAATGTTATGCTTACATCGAATCGACTCAAAAGAAAAACAAATATATACATTGATATTTTTTTCAAAAAGCTCAAAATGTTACGAGCATAAATATACTAGATATTATCAAAATGTCTTGAAATTGAGAATTTAGAAATGTACCATATTGTTGAATCACAAGAAAATGTGTTCTTGTAGTGGTTTGTTCGAATAGCATTTTACCTCGATTATGAATTTTGATACTTGATCTTTTCTGCAAATACCACAAATGTTAACTAAAAATATGTTAAAGATTGATTTGTTCCGAATATCCATCAACCACTTATATGCAAAATACTAAGAGATCATCATAAAAGCAATTTACATAACAATCTCACATGCAAATTACCTCAGACTCACATTCAAGACTAGATAATATGTTCGCTAGAGTGGTATGGAGTATCAAAATTATTTAATTAGTTTTACCTCGCATGCCATTTATCCATATTTTCGATAAATAATGACTACAAAACCCGTAAGTCACTAACAATAGCATGAGTTATAATGTAATGAAAATAAGAGTTATACATTATTCGAGCTACCAAAAATGCAAAACCAAAGACCTAACTTAATGGAGAAGCATAGATACAATTCTCAGATTCACTAGAGCAAAAATTTCATCCACGGATTTTTCTAACTTCCAAAAACATGCATTATCGAGACAAAATTAGAAAGTAATAATAAATATAAAACATTTTACCGAATTTGAAGATAATGACCTGGTATTTTTCATCTTCAATGAAGTCACATGCCTATTGCCACTTCTCTAGAGTAACATCGTTTCTAGGAGAGACATGCCTTTAGCTTCTATGGATTTGTATGCATTATGCAAAACATACCTCCACCTTGTATATGCGGTTTGAAACTTAAGTTCAATGATTTGTTGAACACGTAGAGTCTCTTGATCTTCAATATCAAACAAGTGTGTAAATATATTTAATGTTTTGTCATGTACAAAGGCAACTGAAATCCAATCTGAATTAAAAAAAAAAAAAAAACAAACAAAATGTAGTTTGAAATATTAACAAAATATGAAGACTTTACTTACACCAAGCCTAGCATAGCAAAAGTCTTTGCTAAAAGCCGAAACATCCTCCCAACCATGAACTTCTTTTCCAATATCAGCACGCACCCTCACTATGACTCCATTTGCAGAGCTAAATTGTTCATCATTATTCATGGACATAGCTTGTCTAGGTAAGAACAATATCTTCAACTTCCCATGCTAGATAGCACCACACGATAATAAAATACAAAGTTCAGGTTCCAAAATAGTTATTTATTAATAATATAATTAGCAGTAACTTACATTTTCAACAAGTTTCTCCAATGATTCGCCCCGGGCCACACCACGAACTGCCCTCTTTAACTCTAACAAATAAATTAATTTAATACAAACAAATAAAACAATCAAAACTGATAATCATAACATAGTGTGTGAAAGACATTAAAATGTACTCACTGTTATCACATATAGTGTGTGAAAGACATTCAAATGTACTCACTTGGAGCTACAGTGATCTTTGGAGCTACAGTGGTATTTCGTGCTGGAGTTATATTCAAGTTTGGAGCTTCAGTGCTAGTGATCTTTGGAGCTGGAGCTTCAGATTCTACAACTGCTGGAGTTTCGGTGATCTTAGGTAAAGCTTCATGTTCTGTAATTGTCAACGAGTTTCACGAAAAGAGTAGTTGCAGAACGAGAAGACGAGTTCTGTAGTTTCTCTATACCATTCAAAGAAAAATTGAACTCAAATGTCCATGAAAAGTAGATAGTCAACAAGTTGAATATAAAAACTACCAGCATACGAAATAAAATTATGTCAATGTTTATTTTTAAAGCAAGTTTACTGCACAACAAAAGTGACCAAATGGAGAGTCACGCTTCTTCATCTAACAAAAGTAAAGTTTAAATCAAGTTTAAACTCATATCTTACAAATTAATTCAAAGGTAACGATACGAACCTATATTTGTGATATTTTTACTTGTAGAACCTCCTTGTTCATGCAAGTTTGATGTTGAATCTTTAGAGTTACTACTTGAGCCTCCCTGTCCGTTCAAATTCATTGCTAGTTCTTTTGTATGATGAGGGTCTAAACTAAAACAACGTTTCTTCCACCGCACTTTAAAATAATACATAGTATGTTTATGAAATGAAATGAATTTAATATAGAAACAAGATTCAATTAATAAATTTTGTACCGTTTGAAATCTTGCCAACATAATCCTCTTTTTCATCTAGCACACGTGATGCTGACACCGGAGCAGATGCTCTAGTGATTCGTTTGGATACAATTTTGCTTGAATTTTGACATTCTTCGCCCAATAAACATCTAATCCTCTTTGACCCGGTAATACCTGGGCCTGACATCTGCACCATAATTTTATAAGGTTCTACTGCAGAGTTATGAAGTTGTTTCAACCAAATAAAGAATAAAGTATATGAATTCTTTCTAAAACGCAAGGGGCAGGAGCAGAATTTCAAGTATCTCGAGAAAGAGAAAAGAGTGAGAATTAAGAGCAAAGCAGTAAAAAAAGACTTCTTCTACAAGTGATTACTACAATAACTATAATTAAGGCGGAATCCCCCCAGCTTGCCTAAGAAATGACTGTGTTTAAGCTTTAAATTTGTTGGATTTCGAGAGAGAAGTACAAACGAAGCTCATAATATATTCTTCACCATTCCAGTCCAAACAAACTGTTAAAATCTCAAGGAAATGGAAGAAAAGATGAAAAGTTAGAGTACCTTTTACCTGATTTCGTGAAGGAACTTAGGATTTGATGGTGAGATCTGAGGGTGGAGGCGATCTGAGGTGGAGGCGGGAAGGTTAAAGGTTCTTCTTCTTTCTTTATTCTATATGTAATTGTGAAATCACTTTAGTCCAAAATTTGAGGGTAAAATAATTTGGCATAGGTGGCAAATAAATGTTATTTCCCTCCTTTTCTTATTCCCTTTATTATTTTTAATTATTAACCCCATTGTCCCAAATTTGATCCCACTTATAATGTACTCCACGACATATGTAATGTTTGATATGGTCTATCCGACTCATAATAGTTTATAATAATTATTATTAAACCTAACAAATAGTGGCTGATCGACCGGACAGGGTGAGATTATTTTGCAATAATTTATAGCAATTATGATACATGATGTGACAATCAACGTGGTTTATGACATTGAAATCATTTAAAAGGTCTTTTAAGGTACGATCTACTAGTAAGATAAAAATATGACAGGCAAACATTATTATTAGAGTAGGTCTCCTGAGAGACGGTCCCTAGATATTTTATCTAAAGACGGAGCTATATTTACAATAAAATCATCGATATTATTAATCAAAACACCTATGTTCTCAACATTGGTATTTTTTCACATTGCAACGAGACTTATTTTGTTAACAACATAGACATTTTGATTAATAACATGGATGGTCTCTTGATAGTAGTTTGTCAAATCAAATGGTCCATTAGCAAGTGCCCAAAATGCCTCTGTAGCTTCAACATCTCCATTATGACGTAAAACATTAATCTACAATAGAAAATTATTATCTTAGCATCTGATATAGTTCTGGAAATTTTGACCAATGTAATACAATTAAATCCATCTTACATGATTTTTAAACCATCTTGGGAACTGATTCATTTCTGTATCACCAAGTTCGGAAATGTTGGCTTCTTGTATTGTAATACCTCGAATTTCAGCCATGTAAAACCTACAAAATGAAGAGCAGTACATCACATGCATATAAGTAAAAATTAAAACAAATAAATAATGTATAACTCACATAATGCAAGCTTGAAATAATCTTACTTTAGATACTCGTCTACTTTTTCACAATTCCTTAGAATGAAGAGATGCGCCTTTTTCAAGTATTCATCCCCCAATACAAGCCCTGGACTGAGTGAATTACGTTTAACGTGTCCAAATGGACGTAGTCTCATTGAGAAAACTGAGAGGTCATCCATTTCATCTGAGAAACCATCATGATTCCTGCTTCGTTGATTAAATCTAGTCGAAATCTCAGTAAGATACATCGATATAAATGTCAAAACCTCCTTTACAATGTAGCCATCTGCAATTGAAGCTTCTGGATGAGCTCTATTACGGACAAAACGTTTTAGAGAGCCCATCATCCTTCAAAAAACAAACAAAGAACTATATAAGTCTATATACAACACAACAACTTAATAAATAATTTTTGCTACAATATATTCTATTTACCTCTCAATTGGGTACATCCAGCATGGATCTACAGGTCCTGCAATTCTAGCCTGTCGAGGCAAGCGAACAGCTAAGTGTACCATGACGGTAAAGAAAGCTGGAGGAAATATCTTTTCTACTTTGCACAAGATTAAAGGTATATTCTTTTCTAGTTTATCTATATCCTCCGTTCTTAGAGTCTTTGAGCACGCCTTGAAAAATTACCCAATTCATATAAAGCATCAACAACTTCCTTGTTCGTAAATCCACGACACCGTTGAATGAGCCGCTGAAGTAAAACATGGCAATCATGTGATTTCAAACCACATATCTTTTTATCCTTTATACATCTTGAAATGTTTGCAAGATAACCATCGTGAAATTTCATGATTTTAGGAATTCACAAAACCCACTCTTTCTCGTGGGAGATACTTTATAACATGCTACCGCTTCACAGCTTGTTGTCACTTGCACGCATTCTCATGTGAAGCTCATATTCGATCCCCATATCACGTAAATCTTCACGTGCCTTTTTCAGTATCTTTTGTTATGCCTTTGATGACGAACATGGTTCCTATTATGTTATCACATATGTTTCTCTCGATATGCATAGGGTCGAGATTATGCCTGATCAACAAATATTCCCAATAAGGTAATTCGAAAAAAATACTCACTTTCACCCAATTAGCTTCTTCAGGAGTTCTTTTTCTCTTTTTCTTTGATGGGTGCTTTCCTAGTACATTGAACAAATGAGCCAAACTTTTCTACCAAAGAAACAAATCCCTACCGGAAAAATCGTTCGGTTCTGATCGATGCTCCACCTTACCATTAAAAGACTTCTTGTCTTTGCGCCACTAATGATTCTTACCAAGAAAACACCGATGCCCCAAGAACGCTGTTTTGGATCTTATTTGTACAGACCGAGTTTCATCAAAGCAACAAGGGCAAGCCATTTTACCCATTGTAACGCATCCTGAAATTGAGCCATACGCGGGAAAATCGCTAATAGTCCACAATAGCGAAGCATGCAACTAGAATCTTTCTTGAGCATATGCATCATAAGTCTCGACGCCTGTATGCCAAAATTCTTTTAACTCATCTACCAAAGGCCTAAGGTAGACATCAATATCCTTTCCCGAATTTTTTGGACCTGGAATTAGTAGTGACATAATCTGAAATTCTTCTTTCATGAACTGAAAAGAAGGTAAATTTAAGGTATGAGTATAACCGGCCACAACCTATAAGAATTTTCCATATCTGACCAGGGAGTGAAGCCGTCAGTTGCTCCAAACTTCACATTGCGAGGATCTTGAGCTATGTTAGGGTATAGTTTATCGAAGTGCTTCTATGCAGGAGAGTCAGCAGGATATCTCATAACGCCTTCCTCTTCCACGCGTTTGTCTTTATGCCACTTCATATCGGAAGCTACTTCACTAGACATAAACAATCTTTGCAATCGTGGCTTCAGTGGAAAATGCCTCAATATTTTATGAGGAATCCTATTTCCCTTACCATCATCAAATTCCCACCTCGATTCTCCGCATATGGGACAATTTTCAATTGATGCATTTTTATAGAATAAAGCACAATCATTTTTGCAGACATCAATTTCATTATATCTCGTCCCAATCTCATCTAAAAACTTCTTAGCTGCATAATATGAAGTTGGAAGTGTATGACCTTCTGGTAAGATATCTTTCAATAACATGAGTAACATCTCAAAACTTTTATTGCTCCACTTATTCATCACTTTGATGTGCAACAATTCAGTGACCACACTTAGCAAAGATTTACAACAACCTGGATAAAGTTCACAGGTTGAGTTCTCCCGCAGCTTTCTAAAACTTTCTGTTTCACCTTTTTCTTGGTGCATTGCTACCATGTCAGTCAACAAGTCATCTAAACCACCGTTTAGTTCAGGCACAATGTTCGAATCACCTCCTACTTCATCATCACTATAAAAATTCTTTTTCTCATTTCCCTCTCCATGAAATATCCAAATACATAATCAGAATTACGAGAAACCAAATTCATATAAATCTTTCCAAATTTGGTGAAATGATTTACGTCTTGTGTTGTTGCAGAAACCACATGGACATTGAATCAAGTTATCTTGTGATGCTTAATTTTCCATGGCAAAGAGAAGAAATGACTTGACTCCTTTTTCAAATGATTCGGATAGCTTATTAGCTTCTCTAGTCCAACTCTTATCCATGACCTAGAACATACAAGATAGCAACAAGAAGAAGTTTTTGAAAGTAATGTACTGAGCCCAACTGTGTAATTGGACAGACCTTTAATGAAGAATAAAAAAAGAACTGGATCAACAAATTAAGCAACAACACAATAGAATCCAAAGAAGAGAGACGAGCATGACTTAGGCATGAAATTGGGCACACAACACAACTACTTCACATAAACACTCATCCATACACAACAATAAAACTCAAAACTCACCAGCCCTTGAACAAAAGAAACAAATGAAAATTGATGAATGGTGCTTGATCAGACTTACCTCGTCAATTGTCTATTTCTTTGGGTGAAATTGCTGGCAATCAGAATTGACGGAAGAAGGGGATGCGTTAGGTTGTAATGAAGAAGGGAAAAAGGCGCAACGTATTCGCGCGGAATATGTTTGATTCCTCACCTCTGTTGTTTCTGGTATCGACCAAAGTAATCTGTTTAACATTTTTTTTCGGTTTTAACATTTAATATAAGGCGCTGTGATGAAATATCAATGAAGTAAGCTGTACACGAGTGGTAGTAGGGCTGTTGCACAATTGGAGCAACCTGGGTTCAAACCTTTTCAACCCCTTCTTCATTTTCACTAAGTTATTTGATTTTCCTAGTTTTACTTCTCCCAAACTCTATTTCATATAAGCTATAACGTTTTACTTTCCTAATTTTTATTCATTATTCATTTTCAATAATATTTTTAAAATGCATATAATAAAGATTTATGTTAATTTCATATAAGAGAGATTTATGTTAATATCATATAAGAGAGATATATGTTTTGTCATTGTCAAAAATTTTCCAAATATTATTTTATGGTTATTTAATTTAATCTCGATGTAGTAATTAAGAATCTTGGTAGTTTTTTTTTTTCCTTTATTAAATGTCGGAAACAAATGAGGAATTTACTTTCTCACAAAAAGTATCCATCTGTGATGAAATTTAAATGTTCTCACAAAAAACATAGTATTCGTGACAAGAGCACTTTTCGTCACAAATGATGTGATATTTAGACAAAAGTGCAAAATTCATCACTGAATTAGGTTTATAGTGACAAAATTATATCTTGTCACTTGTTTTTTATAACAGTAGATAGCATTTTTTGTAGTGAGTATTCATATATGATCCACAGATATCCGATGTCACCCTTGTATTGATCTTCAGTCATGTAGAAAGACTCATAGGGTTCCACAGCAAGTCTTACTCTTGTGCCTGTTCCAGTGATGTTGGGAATTCTGTGCACATCATCTGGCTTTCCATAAGGACAATCATCAGAGAGGTCCTTCTTCATGTCTTCTATTCTCTTGATTACTTCAAAATCGAACCAGGCTCTGATGTGGTTGTTGTTAATCAAGACTGGCTTGTCTTTTCTCCATGCCATGAGTTGTTTATGGATTGGTTCTGGAAATTTTTCAAGTAGCCATTCTTCTGATTAATGCACCTATAGACAGAGGAGTCATTGTTGGTCTTCACATACTCAATCTTGCCTTCTTCAGGCCTGAGTGGTAGTTGAAGTTTTCTTTGTTCAGCTCTCAGCCTGTTCCTCCTTTGTCTTGAATTCTCCCTTGGGGGATTGCTTGAAGAACCACCCTGGATTGACTTGGTATTTCCAGACGGTGTTTTAGCTGCTAAAGGCTTTGCGTACTGCCAGACAGTTATCAACCCTTTTTCTTTTTCTGTGAAGAGGAGCTTCATCTTCATCAGTCTCTTCAGCAACATCATTAAGATCAATTCTTGTGAAAATTTTGCAGACTTCTTCATTGCCCTGGGATTTGATTTGTCCTTCTTCTTCTTTTTCAGAAGACTCTGCAATCCCACTTACTTGTCTTCTCCTTGGAGCCTTTGTACTCCTTGGAGGTTTCTGTGCCCTGGCACTTATTGTCATTCCTTTTTTAGGAAGTTGCTGAGTGGTGGCCACTATTTGTAGAGCAGTCTGACTGAAGGAGGGCTCATTTATTTTTAGTGGTGGAAGTGATGGCTGTTCAGATTTCTTCTTGTTTCCTCTTCCTTTCTGAGCACCGGATCCTTTACCTTGTCCTTGATATCCTTCCCCCTTAGTCATTGTTGACTGACTCAGTGTCACAAAGGATTCTGAGAGTGACTCAAAATTCCTTTGCAGATAGTTGTAGGCAGCAACCAACGTTTGCAATTCAGCCTGGAGCTCCTGATTTTGTTTGATAAGTCATGTTTCCTAATCAGTGAGCTCTGCCAGTGGGCCTTGAGTAGCATCTTCTTTTCCAGCAACATAGCTAGCCCCATTGAGGGCTTTTTCAGCAAGATTATTGTCATCATCCCTTACCATGCCTAGGTCTCTATGAGCAATGACCAAGCTTGTTGTTCTCTGAGTGATTAACTCAGTGAAATTCTTCATTTCTGCAGGGACTGATGCAATTACTTCTTCATTTTGATGAGACAACTCCTTTCTTAGAGTTGCGTAACTTGTATCCGCCATTTAATCATGGGAGTTGAGATTTGGTTTCATCAAGCTTTGAGGAGCTACGCTTTCTCTTTATGAGAAACTCCCAAGCAAACATTTGCATGTTCCGCCAGGTTCTATCTTCTTTATCATCCGAGTCTTCATCCCAAAGGATCTTCATCCTCTCGGGCATTTTCATCAATATTTTCTAGCCCAAAGAACCATCTCAGAGATGGCCTTCTTTCCTTTTAGTGAGGAGGATGGTACTTCATTTGGTGATGCAGCCTTAGCATCATGCTTGTCTTCAAATACTTGCTTAGTATCTAATTCTTCAGCAATTTCCTGAACAGCAAGCTGGAGTTCTTTCATCTCAGCATAAGCTTCCATTTCCTTGATGGTTTGATCTTCAATCGTTGGGAGCTTTGCTTTGGATTGAGCTATCTTCTCTACAGTTGAAGATTTAGCTATTGTTCTTCCTCCAACAACCTGCTTCGAGTTGAGCAACTCTGGCTTGTGCATCCAATATTTTCTGAGTGTTGCCCTCAGTGTCCTCAACTACTTGTCCAGTAGAGTCTTTTTGTTGGGGAGATGGATGTGTAGACTTCTGAGGAGATGGAGGAGGGGAATTTTGTGAAGTCCTCTCAGTGCGCTTTTCAGTAACTGAGGCATTGTTTCCTTGTGCAATCCCTCCTGTCCCTGGTGTAGGGGCATCATCATCATCCTTTTTGTCATTATCATCCTTGTGATGGTCATAAGGAGGTTCTTCAAAATTATTCTCATATGTTTCCTCCTCATCTCCAGAAACCAGAATGATCACTTCAGGAAGTGTGACCAATTGCTCATTTACTTCCTCTTGTTCAGAGGGTATGCACTGTAGGGACTTGGGCAAGATTGGCTTAAATGCCATCTCCATTCTGGTCTGACCACCTACCTTTTCAAAGGTTTCAATAAGCTTGTGTGATACTTCCTTTATGAAGTTCTTATTCATCAACGTGGCAAATACGTATTGCTCAGTTGGAAACATTGCATGCACATAATTCTCCAAGTAAAATGCTCTTGTTCTTCTAGTAGGATGATTAGTGACCTTTGTGATCTCAAATATATATCAGAGCATCTGAGTCTCTGCCATTTCTTGAAACACTTTAGATTCTTTGGCAGAGTATGAGCCTTGAAGAATGGAAGTAGGTCCATGTTCAAATCTTCAGGGACCACTAAGGCACTAGCTTGAGCCTGAAAGAGAGAGTTTTTAGTTAGTTTCAAAACTTTAGTAAATATCCGGGTTTTAGAGTAGTCAAGTATCTGTGTTACCTGTGCAACAGCAACAGGCTCAGAAGATTGGAATACTGAGGTTCCAGGTGCCTCAGATATCTTGGTGTGAGGAGGAGACTTAGAAGTCTGATCCTCAGCATCCTCTCTTTCTTTTTGAACCTGAGAATAAAATACAACATAACACTCAGAGATTTATCAGGAGAGAAACACTTAGACAATATGATATCTGAGATGTCAATTACCTCCACAATAGGAGGCTCAGATACTTGTCTCTCAGAAACATGTAGAATTTCTGGTATTCTCTCTGGTGATGAAGGTTTGGTGGCCTCATCAATTTCCATTGGTTGAGGGGATTGAGTGGGCAATTCCCCAGCAACTTCTACTTCTGTTTGAGCCTGTGAGTAGAAAGTGTTAAGTTTTTAGAAAAATGATCAGAGTAACATTGTGAAGAATATAGATATCTGAGATATATACCTTCTCAATAGAAGGCTCAGATACTTGTTCCTCAGAGACTTTGTGAGTCTCTGATTGATTCTCTGATGAGTCCGGCTTCTCAGCCTCATCATTTTGCTTCTCAGTTGGAGCCTATTAGAAACAAACACTTAGTTAGTCAAGTGTGTATAAAAGATATCTGAAAAGTCATGTCTTAAGAAACTATTTTCCACCTGTAATACAGGCTCAGGTTCCTTAAGTGGTGAGGCTATGGGAGCCTCTTTCTCAGTCTTTGAGGAAAGCTTTGCAGCTTCCTGTTGTTCTTTTGTTTCTAATTCAGCCTGTAACAAATAAATTTTTATAAGTAACAAGATTTATACACATAAAATATCACAAGTATAGAGTTAAACCATTCACCACTCCGAGCAAAGGTCAGTCGATTGGTCTCTGGAACTTGTGACCCTTCTATGCATTGGTCTTGTTGATCCATTTCAGCTTCTTTGTTTGAAGTTTCAGGTACTTCAGACGTTTCCTGAGTGTGCAACTTAGTTGCCTCCCCTGGTTGATCATTCTGAGCAGATGCCTCAGTTTGATCCCTCTCATTGAGTTGGGGAATCTGTTCTTTTACAGGATTTTCTTTAGCAAGGAAAGATGCTGGTATCTCATGTCAGAACTCAGTATCATCTCAACAAAGATCCACTATCATTGTGGTTGGTGGTGATTCGATCCGGATGAAGAAGGTGATGTCAGATGGGGCCTATCCAGATCTGCTTAGGACAGACTTTTAAGTGTTGAGGCAATGGCGGTATCCTCCAACACTAAGTTGCCACTCATTAGAGCATCTTCAATGTGCTTAAGTGTTACTTGCTCTGATGGTGTGTTTTGTCCAGTGACCATGGACACTGTTTCTTCTTCAGCAACCTTTGAACTAGTTGCCTTCTCAGCAACCTCTGCACTCGTTGCTCTTTCAGCATCTTCGAAATCTGGGACTGAATTATCAACAATCACTGCTGCTTCTGCAGAGAGAGTTTGAATTTTCTCACTACTTTTATCACTATTGATAAGTTCATCAGCAAGGCACTCTGTAGCATTGATGAGTTCATCAGCTGTGGTCTTAGTAGCATTGATGAGTTCATCAGCAGTGACGGCAGATATCTGAGAGTCGACATCCACAATGGGTATGTCTGCTGATTTGCCAACAAACTTCTTTCGTGAAGTTCTGGGCTTTTTGGTCACAACGGAACCCTCAGATACCTCATCAGTCTTTCGTTTCTTGGAACCTTTCTGAGATGCAGTAACCTTTTTCATCATGTTTTTATACTCATATTTGTAGAGTAGGTTAGTATTGGCAATGTCTGCCGTCTCTCAAAGCTCAATGCCAAGGCACTCCAGTAAGTAGCATATCTTCAGTCCATAGCTTACTGTGGCTTTAGGTTCAGAAAGGCCCTTAATGATTTTTGGCTCAAAGCCTTGTATCTTCTTCACAAATTTCATGAAGGCGTACTTCCCCTAATTAAAAGGGTTTTCCAGCCTTTTGTTTTGTTGATTCAACAAGAACATCATCATCCAGCGTTCTTGGCTTATCTGGTCAGCTCCTCCTTGTAGACCATCAAAGCATCTGTAAAGGATACATGCCAACACATCCCAGTGAACCAGCAGATGTCTGGTTCTGATGTTAGCAAGTTTGAAGTCGATGGGTGTGTCTGGCTTATCAAGATCACACACATCACTGTAGAGCTTTTTGACACCCTCAAGGAGATCTTCATCCTTGGTATCAATTTTAAAATCCTTTCCAAGATTTTGAAGTTCAAACAGCTCACAGAAAGTCGCTCATTGGCCCAACAGGATTTCCTGTCCTTGGACTTTAGTCTTGATAGACACTGTCTCAGTGCCTTCAGAGACTTTGGAAATAATCGTGGAATTGTTGTAAAACTCCAGGACAACCAGTGAAGAAACTCCACTGGGAAGAGCAGATAGAAGCCCTTGATTTGTGTCTTTTCAAGCATATCAAGTACCAACTTTCTGTCAGCCTGGTTTTCTATTGCAGCTACAAGGTACTCCTCAATCATGTCACCACCACAAATCATCCGGTGATTTGAAGTCCAATGATCAGGATTGAACTCTCCATTCAACCGTTTGTTTGTTATAACCAACACTGGTGCTTGCTTTTCAGCAATACCAGAGGTAGTAGCTTGGGATTTCTGAGTAGAAGCACGTTTGGGAGCCATCTCTTTAAATAGTAGTAGTTTTTGAAACTTGGAAAGAGATTAGGGTAAAGGATTAGTAATTCTTTGCAGAAAAACTAAGAAGGAATCAGTAGTTGCAGAGAAAATTACAGGGAGATTTGAGAGTATTTTGCAGTTTTTGTGCAAGGGCAAATGTAGCATTAGGCGAAAGTGATTTCTTTTGCCAAAATCCTATATATATAGCATTTTACTCTCAACACATATACATACAAATTGATTTTGTACATATGTATATGTGCAAATGTAGATAGGCATGGATAAATTCATTTTGCATTAAATGCTTAGTGGGCCACGTCTATATTTTTACAGTCCACTATTTTACTGAGAATTGATCTCGTTTGTTAAGATCAAACGCCCATTTCATCAAGGGTCACGATTGCTTCTTCAGCAATGATCACAATCAGTAATTGTAATTGTGCTCAATTAATGAAATTTGGCATAAGGCTTTCTGAATCACAACTCTTTTCTATGACTAGGGGACAGTCTTTGGACTTATGTAGTCAGTTCAGAGACTGTGTACAACTTAACATATAAATGGAAAGATACAAAACACCAGAGATTTAATTGACTGAATACAGTTGTACCATATTTCTCTTTTGTGTTCCCCCTCACTAGGTGATCTAGATATCTGAGTACCTATCTCAGAAATCTTCAGATAGCCAATTTAGCCTTCAACCTTTGATATTTAAGTACCCGTCTCAGATATCTTTTTGCTATGTGTTTCACCTTTTGTCTTTTATATTCTGGATTACCGTTCCAGATATCTTATCTCTTCTTTCGGAATTTTTGTCTCAGAGATTAGAACTTTTCAGTTCCGTTGGTAGCTCCATTAACCCAAGATTATGTCTTAAGGTTAAGAACCTGCTTTCTTGCAAAGGCTTTGTAAAGATATCTGCAAGTTGATCTTCAGTACCAATCTTGAGTATCTCTATATTGCCTTTTTCAACATGATCTCTAATGAAGTGGTGTCTAACATCAATGTGCTTTGTTCTTGCATGAAACTTAGGATTCTGAGTTATGGCAATAGCACTTGTGTTGTCATAGAAAATCGGTGTTTTCTCTTTATTGATCTCATAATCTCTGAGTTATTGTTGTATCCACAATATCTGTGAAGCACAACACCCAGCAACAATATATTCAGCCTCTGTGGTAGATGTGGCAATTGAGTTTTGTTTCTTGCTGAACCATGATATTAATCTGGCACCAAGAAATTGACAAGTTCCTGAGGTGCTTTTTCTATTAAGCAATGATCCAACATAGTCAGCATCAGAATAGCCAACTAAACTCAATCCACTGTCTTTTGGATACCACAATCCAACTTCTACGATACCCTTTACATACCTTAATATTTTCATAGCAATGTTGAAGTGTGATTGCATTAGATTTGTCTGAAATCTAGCACACACTCCAACTTCATATTGAATATCAGGTCTACTTGCAGTGAGGTACAGTAGAGACCCAATCAATTTCCTATACTTGTGTTCTTCAACACTCTTGTCAGATTTAGTATAGGTCATTTTGGTTCCAATGCTCATAGGTATCTTAGCATTCTTTTCAGAAGGTTTTAGATTAAACTTGTTGAGCATATCCTTTGCATACTTTGTTTGACTAATGATTATTCCATCATTAAGTTGTTTGACTTGCAATCCTAGGAAGTAGTTTAATTCTCCCATCATGCTCATCTCAAATTTACTTTTCATGAGCTCAGCAAAGTCTTCACAAAGTTGCTTGTCTTTAGATCCAAATATAATGTCATCAACATATAGTTGAACTAAAAGTAGTTTCCCTTCATGGTTCAAAGTAAAGAGTGGTTTATCAAAATCTCCTTTCTTGAATCCACTTTCCAGCATGTATATGGCTAAAGTATCATACCATGCTCTCGGAGCCTGTTTCAGTCCATATAGAGCTTTCCGAAGTTTATACACCATTCTACTTTCTGTGGAAACCTCAAAGCCTGGTGGTTGTTCAACATAGACTACTTCAGCAAGTTCACCGTTTAGGAATGAACTTTTAACATCAATCTGATAAACTTTAAAGTCAATAAGAGCTGCAAAGGCTAGAAATAGTCTAAGTGCATCCGATCTTGCAACTGGAGCATATGACTCGTCAAAATCTAGTCCTTCTGGCTGGGTGAATCCCTTGGCAACCAACCTTGCTTTGTTTCTGGTTATTTCACCAGACTCATTCATTTTGTTTCTGAAAACCCACTTGGTTCCAATTACAGATATTCCGTCAACAAATGGAACCATTTTCCAGACTTTGTTTCTCTCAAATTGATCCAACTCTTCTTGCATTGCAGAGATCCAATCTTGATCCTTCAATGCTTCTTCTATAGTTTTAGATTCAATATTTTAGATGAAACATCCATAAAGAGAGTCAGCAATTGCTCTCCTTGTTCTAACTCCTTGGTCTAAAGGACCAATCACATCCTCAAGGTGATGATTTCTTATCCATTTCATAATGGGTTTTGAACTAGTAGGATCAATATCATTTTGATTAGAATGTGAATCATATGATCTTGATATGATACTTGTGCAAGATTCGATATCCGTACACACGGAAATGCCATTGATATCTGCCACTTTATCAGTGTTAGAGATATCTGGGGTTAAATTTTCAGCAATCTTATTCTCAGAAACCTCTTCATGATGAAGGTTCTCAGTAACCTGTTCCATTTCTGGAATTCTCCTAGGAAATTCTTCATCATGTCTTAGAGTCATCTGGTTGTTACTAAGCAATGGTTGCTTTTCATCGTCAGAGTCATCCTCTAAGTGAATGACAGAGTTGTTTCCTTTTGAGGATTCTTCTTCAGAATCTTTAATCATTAGTTCTTTGAACCTATCTGAAAGTTCTTCATTCAAGAGTACTTTCTTGTTTCCTTCGTAGAAGACTACATGAACAGATTCTTCAATCTTTTGTGTTCTTTTGTTGTAGATTCTGTAGGCTTTGCTATTCAGAGAATAACCAAGAAGTACTCCTTCATCTACTTTTGATTGAAATATTCTCAAGTATTCTTTTCCATTGTTAAGAACAAAACATCTGCAACCAAACACCGTTAGATGTTTGATCCTGGGGGGTCTACCAATCAAAAGTTCATAAGGAGTTTTGACATGGTATTTGTTAATCAAACATCTATTTTGAGTGTAGCAGGCTATGTTAACATCTTCAACCCAATAGATTTCACTTATTTCAGTGTCAGCAAGCATTGTTCTTGCTGCTTCTTTTAGTGTCCTATTCTTCCTTTCAGTAACACCATTTTGTTGTGGTGTTCATCAAGATAGTTGATGTTGTATACCTTTGCGTATAAAACTCTTTATGTAATCGGTTCACAAACTCAAGACTACGGTCTGCTCGACATTATAATTTGTCATTTTTCATGACTTCAAGCTTATTCAGCAAGTTGGGTATCTCAACCTTTGCATCAGATTTATGTTTGTGAAATACAACCCAAGTGAATCTTGAGTAATCATCAACAACAACCAAACCATACTTCTTTCCTGCATAGCTAGTTATAGAGGATTCAAAAAGATCCATATGTAACATTTTCAGTGGCCTTTCACTGGAGTGTCTAGTTTTAGACTTGAAAGATGTTTTGGATTGTTTTCCCATTTGGCAAGCTGAGCATATACCATCTTTTCTATATACCATTTTGGGTAAACCAACCACCAATTCTTTCTTGGCTAGCTTGTTCAGAGTTTTGAAGTTCCAGTGACTCATTCTTTTATGCCATAGCCAATTTTCTTCAATGTGGCCAGATTGATTCACCATGAGACATTCTTCAGTTGTTGCAGATGCCCAGTCAGCAACATAAAGATTTCATTTTCGGCTAGCAACCAAGACTGTCTGCTTTGACTCATTGTCAATTACTTTGCATAGTTTTGACTTGATCTTTATAGTGTATCCTTTGTCTACCAATTGACTCATGCTTAGGAGATTATTTCAATACCTTTACATGTAGTACTTCAGATATTGCAAGAGCTCCAAACTTCAGATTGCCAAAACCTATGGTTGGATTTTCATCTCCTCCAGCAAATCTAATAATTGGTCCTTTATCGCATTTTCTGTAGTTAATCAGATTTGCTTTGTCTCCTGTCATGTGCTTCCCACATCCACTATCAAAATGCCACTTCGGGTTCTTCCTCAGAGTGTTCTGCACAAGACAGGAAACATGGAGTTAGGCTCTCATTCCAACAATGGAACCTTCTGGATTAAAGATTCTCCCTGTAGAAATCAATTCTGAATGAACTTCCTTGGGGTATTCTTTTGTCTTGTTGGAACGTAAGGAGGAATTAAATGATTAGTGTCATTATTATTTAAAGCTATTTTCCTTATTGGTGTGTTCCTTGGTGCTCCTCGTGGTGCTTTCAGACAATTGCCGATTGTCGAGTCTAGTTTTCAAAGAAACTTAGCTTTCTCGCTGCATTTCTTCTAGCTCGCATTCGTGAGTGGTCGAATCGCTCTTTCTTCAACTTCGATGATTTCTATGCGCAATCCTCGCTTTCATCCATCGTTTGCTCTTGTTTATACTCACGAGCGAGTTGTTTCGATGGTTTTATAGCTGCCATTTCGAGCACCGGCCGCTCGAAGTTCTTCTCAGCAGCTTTGCTAGTTTCTGGAACGTCTTTCTTTCCAGAAAACGTGATGTTGGAAAATTTGCCTGCTCCTGCAATTTTTCCTTTCTGAGAGACATAGCACTGTGGGTGATTACACTTTTCAGTGTTATGTTTCTTTACAGAAATATTCCCAACAGTATTCTTTTGGACTTGTTTTTCCCACAAACGTTTGGTCGCGACTGCCTTTCCTTTGTCAATAACCTTAGCTTTCTGACCATTGCTGTAGGTTATTTGAGAACCATTTTGCTGAGCACTAACAAACGTTATTCTTTCGTCACTCTTATTCAGAGTAGTAGAGCTATTTGTTTGTGTGTCCAGCCCAAGTCCTCCCTTTTCTGAAGGGTCTCTTAAATAAGAGTGCACTTCAGTAAGAGTGTCACTAGCTTTGGCATAGGATTTAAAGGATAGTTCTTTCTTCTTGAGTTCCTTATTTTCAGAAAGAAGATCTTTATTTTCCTTTTGGAGTATGTCCATTGCCTTTTTGTGTAACTTCTCCGTCTCAGATATCTGTGCTTTGAGAAATGCATTTTCAGCATCCTTTTTCTCAGATATCTTGAGTAATTGTGAATTTCCCCTCTCAAGAGAATTCTTTTCTTCTTGAAAAATGTCGGCTCTAGCTCGGACCATTTGAAATTCTCTTTTGTAAAGATCAAGTTCTCTTCTGAGATATTCTAAATTTCTTATTTCTTCCTCATCACTCTCATAATTTATGAATTGAGAAATGTTGGGTACCTCGTCAGCCATTTGGCAAGGCTCAATGTTGGAGCAATTTGGATAGATCTCCTCAAGAGTCTCCACATAATTCCTTTTCTTTTGACCAAAGTCAACCAATTCATGAGTGATGCCACACCATTCTGGAGAAGGTAGTTTGGAGTCATCTGAGTCTTCTTCCTCAGATTTTGACTCTATATCAAGAGCATCCATTGATTTGAATCTTTTCCTTTCTTCAAGGAGCAAAGCTCTCTCTTGAAGTTTCTTCTATCTTTCTTGTCACCGCCTTTAGCTTATTGAAAACAGGCGCCTCTTTTAAAATGACCAGTTTCGATAATAGAAATAGATATCGCTTCCGATTTCGCCTCAAGATTAGATGCTTGTCGAGCCGGTTTGTTCAAATGAGCTTGACAAATGTGATATTCTTATCGGTGATAGTTTGAGCCTAGATGCTTTTTCACTTCTCTTCGCTTTTCTTCTCTATCTCCGACTAACATATTTTCTCATTTGCTTTAAGAAGAGCATCTTCCTCGTATTTCCTTGGTATCCTTTTCGTAAGTACCTTGTGTTACTAAAGCAACATTGTGAACTTTCTCAAAGAATTGTTTGTTCTCTCCGAGTAGTTTCATAGTCGATAGTAGCTAAGTGGGATAAGAGTTCTATCGAGTGATATTCGCATTCCTCGGTTGAAATAAAAATACTGAGTATGTTCCCAGTTTTGATTCAAGCTTCTCACGATAGTCTTAACCTTTTCAGAGTTAGAGTATCTCTCACTTTCACCAAGTGTAGCTATTTCACTCATCAGTGTTGTAAATCGGAAATCTAGTTCTTCAAGACTCTCTGTGGGACCTTGTTTAAAGTTTTGGAATTTTAGCTTAAAAACATCGAACTTCTTTTCCTTTGTTTTTCAAAGGTCGCATTGCATTTCTTCAATCAGCTGTGCCACTTTCGCCATTTTTGCACCCCATTTTACCATAATCAGATGTGTTCGAGGAACGATGATGATATCATGAGCCCAGTATTTCTATGGGCTTTGGCTCATAAACAATTTGAGCAGTAGGTCATCCACTGGTTGAAGCACCTATTTGTGAGGAACCACCACTTGGTTCTTCATCAGAGGGAACTCTGCTTTACCATTGGAAACCTCCATGACCTGCTTGAGTTGTTGAATGAGTATGGGGCCATTCTTTATTACTTCGATCATTTCACATCGATGGCTTCTAGTGGAGCATCATGTTGTTCTTCCATTTCTCATAATTTCCGCTTGAGAATTGAGCGTTATTTAAAGACATCCCGCAGCAAACACACTAAATGCATAAATCAAGTGTAGGTGAAAAGGCCAGGGCACTTATCGGGATCTAGGTTCAAGGCAAAGGCTTGGGAACCTCTCGCTCGATACCACTTGTCGTCCAGATAACGGCAAAGGAAAAGACTGGGGGTGAATAGTCTTTACAACTTTTGTCGATAAACACAATTTCTCGACATATCGATACTTAATTTCAGAGAGCGGAAGACTTTTCTCGTGATAAGTGCACGTGTTCAAGAAGATATAAGTATGTAAATACTCAAAGGTAAATAAAGCAAGTAATAAGTTGCGCATGTAAATAATACGTATCTTTATAGTGGTATCCGAGGGTGGCGAATCCTCAACTAATCCACTCGCCTTTCTCGTGACTTGAAATTCACTAAGATAGATATCGAGTTATCCTTACAATAAACCTACCCTTGAATTCCTTTTACACCAGTTCACAACCAAGTGTTCCCATGAGTTATTCCCGCTTTCAACCAAGTACTTCCTGCATCAAAACCTTGAGCTATTCCTTAGTTTCCCAAACTAAGTTCTTCCTATGCTCAGTAATCTTGGAGTTATTCCTTAGTTTCCCAAACTAAGTACTTCCTGTACTCCACGCCATTTATGGTGTTGATTAAGGAAGTTTGTCAGGTGAGTAGTCTTAATAACTTTCTCAGTTATGTAGGAATACTCTATTGAACAAGAATCACATAAAACACTTCACAATGTGTGGTGATATGTTCTTTACTGACCCAAGGCTATGTTAAATGTTCTAGAGAATGAAACTTAGATACTTGATCTTTTGATTCAACTCCTTGACAGATATCAATGCTTGTTAAGGATCAGGACACTTAGAACTTTCGTGCTACTTAGAATTTAAGAGCATGGTCACAACAGTAAGCTAGTGAATAAGTCGATTGAAGGCTTGTATGCTTGAAAGAATATGTCCGTAGATGTAAGTTCTTGGTCTGTTCAGTGTATGTTCAAGCATTCTAAGTGTTGATATTTATAGTTGATAATCATGCCGTTTGAATAGTATCCGTTAGGCTTAATGAAATTCAAACTATTGATATTTGTAAATAGTACTGCAGAAGACGTTGTCTCTTTCGTAGATTTCTTTGTTCAGATGTCTCTGTCACAGATTTATCAGATTGTACTATTTTTGTCTCAGAGTACCAACGGAACTATGCATGCTTTCTGAAGCATTGCATGTCCCTTTCCAGAGACCTTCACATCTTCAGATACCTGTTGAAACATTGTTTCCTAGAAACTTAGTTTTATCCAGGGTATCTGAGTGTAGATATCTGTGGGCACTTTTCCTCGTTCAGAAACCTTGTGTTTTCAGATGTCTTTTGCAAAACTTGTTTATTGAAAAACACTTGTTTATTCAAGATATATCTGGACATAGGTTTCTGATGACCTTCGTCTTCAGCAATCTTGTGCAGTCTTCAAAACTTCAAAATTTGTTGAACTCTCCTGCTGGATGCCTTCTTCAAAGATATAAAAATTACATTCAGAGACCTAACATCCTATATAAGATTTGCTAGACTAACATACTTAGTGATTTTCCTCTTTTATAGTGTTCAAGTGAACCAAGAGTACTAACCACCTTTCTGAGCTAAGATAAGTCATTATGTTGCTGATCAAAATCTAAAAAGATATGTTCTTTACTGACCCAAGTCTTGTTAAATGTTCTGGAGAATGAAACTCAGATACTTGATCTTTTGATTCATCTCCTGCACAGATTGCAATGCTTGTTAAGGATCAGGACACTTAGAACTTTCGTGCTACTCAGAATTCAAGAGCTTACTGACAACTGTAAGCTAGAGATTAAGTAGGCTGAAGGCTTGTATGTTTGAGATAAAGATACCACTAGTTGTATTATCAGAGAAGCTTAGTAGTTTCAGTGTAAGTTCAAGGTGTAGTGTGTCTTTCAAGCATTCTAAGTGGTGATATTTATAGCTGAATTTGAAGCCCTTTGAATAGTATCCGCAGCTCAATTCAAATTCAAACTATTGATATCCTAAAATAGTAATCGCAGAAGACCTTGTCTTTTCGTAGATTTCCTCTTTGTTCAGATGTCTCGTCACATTTATCAGATTGTACTATTTTTGTCCTCAGTGCCAAGTTAACTATGCACGCTTCAAGCATCAGATGTCCCTTTCGAGACCTTCACATCTCCAGATACTGTTGAAACATTGTTTCCGTAAACATAGTTTTATCCAAGGTATCCGAGTGGGTTTCAGGGCACTTTTCCTTGTTCAGAAACCTTGTGGTCTCGTATATCTTTTGCAAAACTTGTTTATTGAAAACACTGCTTCATTAAGATATCCGGACATAGTATCTAATGACCTTCGCCTTCAAAGAATCTTGTGCAGCCTTCAAGTCTTCAAATCTAATGACCTTCTTGGTCTTCTTAAAATATATAAAAATTACATTTAGAGACCTAACATTCTATACAAGATTTGCTAGACTAACATACTTAGTGATCTTCCTCTTTTACAGTGTTCAAGTGAACCAAGAGTACTAACCACCTTTCTGAGCTAAGATATGTCATTAAGTTGCTGATCAAAATCTAAACAGATATTCCTAACACCCTAGTGCTGAGAAGCTTGTGACAATTTGTCGATGACAGCTTCTATCTCCTCTGTTGTGCTCTGCATTATCGAGCCACCCAAGCTCATGTCCACAAGCATCTGTGTTGTTACGCTGCCTTCATAGAAGCTCGACACAACGCCATCGCACAAACCGTGGTGTGGACATTGGGCCAATAAGTACTTGAATTGCTCTCGGGCCTCATATATGCTCTCGTCATATCGCTGCTAAAAGTGGGCGATTTGACTCCTCAGGTTCGAGGTCTTTGAATAAGGAAAGTACTGCCCCATGAAAACCTTGTAAACATCCTCCCAAGTCATCAGAGAGTTCTCCGGAAGGTGCAAGAGCCACGCCTTCATGAGATCCAGAAGCACATTGGGAACAACTTCACGGACACGGAGTTACCACCTATCGCAATCCTCCCAACTAACACCTCGAATTCCTTCAAGAATTTCATCACATCTTCGTTTGCATGCCCGTAGAACTTGGGCATGTCGTGGAAGTGATGGTTCTTGATCTCCAGGTTCCTTGCTGTTGTTGAAAGCTCTATCGGAGATCCAGACACTTGCACCGCGGGCTGCATCTACTTCCCAAACTCCCGCCTAAGCACATTCGCGGTTTCAAGGGCATTTACAATTGCGGTCGTCACCGCTCTTTGCCGGTATGTCGTTTCGTTCAGGTTTCTTCCGACATGGTAACTTTCATTAGGTTCCTTCTTCTTTCCGGATTTTCTTCTAGGTCATTGTTTCGTTTCGCTTAATCGGAGATTTCAACGAACGTCTCCCTTGCATAAACCTGGAAATGAAACAAAAAACTTAACTCAAAAAGCAGTACCTGTTCTTATGAGTTCTATTAGATGCCTCAAATTGAAACGACCTAATGAAACTATTTTTGATTTTTTGAAATTTTTAGATTTTTTTCTTTGGTTTTTGAATAAGATAAAAATAAAATACGTAACTACACACTGATCCTACACATTGAAGAACGAGAATCAATTCCCTAAGTGCCAAATTTTGATGTGCTCAAAATTAATACTTGTAAAATAACACAAGTAGTAAAGCGGTTCTCGTAGTACAACAATGCTTAAACCACAGGGTCGTTCTCTCGAGGAATTGATTGCTTAGTTCTAAGGTGTAGGCTCAAGGTGTGAGTTGTAAACAGATAGTGTGGGTAAGGTTGATACTTCAAAACCCTACAACAAATTACAATTACAAGACAATGTAATACCTAGATCATGCAATTTCTACAATTTAAATGAAGCAAGCGGATCTTTCAAAAGTGCTGACGCGATATAGCTAATGGTACACTGCCCGCGAATGCAACACTTTGCTATTGCAAAATCAAACCAGATATAGATTATAAGTACGTATGAGTTACGGCAAAAAGCTTGTCACTAGCTATGCCCTCATCCGAATATATATTAATAAGAGGTAAAGACTTATGCAAGTTCACAACGATCAAGCATGCGTTGAACAATCAGATATCAATATGTCACAAAACTGCATTATCAATACCGGGCGCTATTGGTCTCGCGATCCGTAAAGATCAATAATGCTTCTTCGAATTAAAAGAGAGATTGAAATCTTTATGTGTTTACAATGCTTGGAATTGAAAATATGAAAGTAGAAGTAATGAAAATATGTCCTAATGACTGATACAAGGGTGCTATTTATAAACCAAGGAAGAAGAAACTAGAAATCATGGGAAAAACAGCCAGAAAAACATTGTTGAATTTGTCAAAACAGGTGTCACCGCGGTGAGGTACTTTGGGGAATCCTCCTCACCGCGGTCTAGCATTTCTGTCCACCATTATGTTACTCTGGACCGCAGTGAGCCCGGTTGGATGTGGGGCTCACTGTGGTGAGCCTTGTCTCTAGGAACTCCTCCATTTTTCCCATTTTCTCCACTTTTCTCTCCCTTTTCCAACCTCCATGTCACCTCTCCTGGAGTGGTGGCCCACTAACTTGGCCTTGTGGTGCTTCTAGAAGGTTTTGAAGTCTTCTTCTCACTTTGGTCCTCCATTTCCTTGCAAATGACGCTAAGACACCTAAAAATGCACAAAAACACACAAAAAACCCAAACGTGACACGGAACAAAAAAATTAAATAAAGGCTAAAAGACGCAACAAATTATGGAAAAAGTCACTAAATGAGTCGTTAAAATATCGACTCATCAATGACCTATACTGAATCTGACAAGAGTGTTGAAGAACACAAGTATAGGAAATTAATTGGGTCTTGATGAGTTGGGTTTGATCGCCTCATTTGGTCTTTTTTACCGTCTTTTTGTCATCCTTGAGTATGGTTTTATTTAGTTTTCCTTGAATATTTTTACTTGTTTTGTACATTGTGTGTTTTGTAGATATTTGGCTAAACCGCGCTAATGGAAGGCAAAATGGTGTACTTTGTATACATCTATAAGTTATGGAGTTCCAATGCCAGACATTTGATGCTAGAAGTGGAGCGGGAAGGCTAAAATATCGAGAATTGGAGTCAAAAAGGCATCGAAGGGAAAAACGGTCAATCCAGAAGAAACTGGCGATGCCAGTTATCAAACTGGCGTACGCCAACAACTTTCTGTTTTACAGAAAGAAACTGGCGACGCCAGTTTTCCTTTTTGCCGTTCTTTGCGCGATTTGTTTCCTAATTCGCCAAAACCTAGTTTTTCTCCTTTATATTACTTAGAACAAGACATAATCACTTTTGATACTCATTCTATTGTAAAGAACAATACCTTGCTCTAGAGCTAGACCTACTTTTCAAGGCAATTACCCGATTTCGAGGTAATTGAACCGTTTTCCCTTGTAATTCGAAGATTGACGTTGATTGGGAGATTATCTACATAGCTTGTGCATCGATTCGTTTTCGTTCATCAATTTGTACCTTGGATTTGTGACAACGAAGGGTAAAATTGTATCAATTCTCTCGAATCTTTGTTTTGTGCTTGAGATTATGTTTATTGCTAGTGTGATTGTGCTTTCGCTTATCATGAGTAGTAAACACCCCTCTTATGGGGTGGTGACTGATTCAATGCATGCTAGCTAGCGTTTATATGATTCGAAGTGCATAGGGATTTGATTACTTGTGCTTTTTAGATTAATCGCATATCTTGCTATTACGTTTGATGCGCAATCCGTCAATATCACTGTTAGATTAAGCATTTAATCAACACACCCAAATGTTTTCCGTCTTGCTGCAATCTAATAGTTAGTTGCAAACAGTAATAGTAGGATTAGCTAGATTGATTGTAGCCTAGTGGAATTGATACCTCCGCTAGTGCTATTCGTTTTTGAACTCAAGTCTGTGACAACTTGCGTAATCAATCCCGCGAATCACATATATCCTGCTAGCTAGCTTGTTGACGTTACCACTCCATAATTTTCCCCATTCATATTTCAATCTTGTCACTATCAAATCGGTTTCTAGCATTGCAAGTAGTTAATCACTTTAGTATATTATCTCGCCGCCAAGGCAAACCAACTTTTACTGCTTTTCAAATAGTTACCTTTATTCGTAAACAAAACTCAGTCTAGTTAAGTCCTTCGAGACCGACCTCGAGGTTAACTCCACTACACTACAGGTTTTCGTAGTGTTGTGGATTAACTCTTGGCCTAAAACAAATTCAGAACTTTGATTTGACATATCAAGTTTTTGGCGCCGCTGCCGGGGACTTAACTCCTTTGTTAAGTTTACGAATTTTAGTTACAGTATTTTTGTATTTTTTTTTCTAGTTTTTGTTTTTGTTAGTCTTTTTCCTTTGTTACCTCTGTGTTCTTCGTCTTGAGTGCTTGTTTTAACTAACGGGTACTTATGTTTGCGTAGTTCTAGTGTTGTGTCTGTCTTGCAGCATAGGTTCGAAGAGCTGACTGAGTTAGAGCAAACTTCTATGGCTGCACTCTTCGCACCGTCCATAAAAGTTTACTGCCCTAGTATTGTCACTCCTACCAATGTGCGTAACTTGGATATTAAGGGACATCTTATGGCCTTACTTCAGAAATTCTATGGGCAAAAGAATGAGGATGTGATGGGATTTCTTATGGAGCTGGAGATTGGGTGGCTGCCTAAAGGTGAGAATGTCACTGATAATGATTTGAAGATGAGGGTTTTTCCTATATGTTTAGCTGACAAGGCACGACAGTGGATGAATGGCTTGGATGAAGGAAGCTTAACCACCTGGACAATACCATAATGCATTTATGCGTATACTCCTCGTTTAAGACTCCTTCTATCGACAAAGAATCAAGACTTTAGCCAGCTGTATGATGAGTCTCTGTATGAAGCATGGGATAGGTTTAAGAGCCTGCTAGCTCACTGTCCCCACCACAGGTACCCCCAGGCTGATCTGAATCAGTATTTCTATAACGGGTTGAACGAGAACCAGAAGTATATGATAGATGCATCTTGCGGGGGTGATATGATGCAATTAACTGCTGATGCTCTCAAGGATAAGTTTGCCAAGTTGGCACATAATATCCAACACCGTAACCCCAGGAGAAATGTCAAGAGTCAAAGGGGGGAAGCAAACGCTACCTTTGGTGAAGAGCAGAGATCCGGCGCAGGTTTGGTGCAACCAGCAGGCGGATCGGGATTGGCGAATAAACTTAGGAGCTTCATGAATGAGTCGAGGGAATTTTTGCGCGAAGCTAAGGCGCATCGTCAGTCTACCGACGCCCGCATTGGGGAACTGGAAAAAGGATATTGATAAGATATGGGGTGTTCTTCAGCAGCTACTAGAGAAGGACCAAGAGCGAGAAAAAGGGAAATTCCCTGGTACTACCGAGAGGGCAATGGCTATTAACGTGATCACATAAATGCCGGTTGAGGTGACTGTTTCAGAAAATGAGACCTGTGTTGAGGTTTCAAAATAGATTTGCGCAGCTTGTGGATGTGCATCGTTAGTTCCGATTGCTAGTGAAGCAGCAGGAGAAGAGATGATAACCCCCGGTAATTCTGTTGAGGAGTCGATCCCAGAGTAAAAGGAAGATCCAGCCGTTCCCGTTGAAGAATTAGGTTCTGCAAAAGAGGAAGATTCTACAGTTATAGTGAGCACCCCGGAAACTGGAGCAGTTGAAGTTCCTGCCAAGGAAGAAGAGTTAGCAGAAAATGTGAAGGAGCATCCTCTCAGTAAGAAGAGCTTTAACATCGTAGTTGGGATGGGAAATTCAAAACTCATTGCGACTTTAGACACAGAAGCTACATGTAATACAATCCCATACAATTTGTTTAAGGGATGTGGCTTCACAGGTTTGGAAGAAATGAAAGCTCGACTCCTAATGGCAGATGGTTCACATAGAAGACCAGTTGGATTGGCAAAGGGTGTCTCGGTTAAACTGAATGGTGAAACTGTTATCACCAATTTTGTTGTTCTTAAGGATGTCAGGACCCGATACAATCCTCCTTGGCTGGCCATTTTTATTCGCCTCCAGAATGGATATTGTTGATACGGAAATATGTCCAATCCGTCATAAAGGACCTATGAACGAATCCTAAGGCGTCCTAAGTCATCCAAAGGATTCGAGGCACTTAGGTCCGAGCCAATGGTCCGATCCGGGCAGACCATCTATGGTCCGACCCATCCTAAGAGAAGGGGACAAAGGATTTGGACCTGTAAGGCCCGACCCGGAACCCTAGGTCCGACCCACCTTGGTCCGAGCCTCCCTGGGAAAGGAGCATAGTGCTAAGTCAAGACTTCTCGACCCAAGGACTGATATGGATGTCGACTCGGATCCAAAGATGACCATCTCATAAAGCTACCAAGCAAGTGGCACCAAAGAGTGAGATGTCCGAACTCAGAGTCTGAATCGAAGAGTCGACAGCAGAGAACTTCCTCACCGACAATCTGCATCGTCCGGATTGCATCCCACCAACCTCTCCGAACTGGATCTCGCCATCATCACATCCTCAAAAACTCTCCCAATAATGACCAACTACCCAAGCCCAAGATGGCATGGGCTAAAGCTTCATTATCACTATGGGCCTCATCTTAGCATTGGTGGCTCAATCCTAGCCGCACACATGGCGTGAATCCTAGCAAGGCCTTCCATTTCAATGGTAGCCTATAAATAAGGCACATATCCCAATAAGCAAGGCACTTCAAGTAAGTCACTTCGAACAAGTCTTCTCGCTAGTCATATCACGAGCAAGATATGAGTTGATCCTCACCACTCGAGTAGTCTCATCCCGTTTGACACTTAGCAAACCGCACTAACCCCCCCACTCAAGTGTGCGTGTCCACCGAGTAGTTGGCAATGGTTCTTACGCTCGTCCTCACCTAGCATGGAGCCTCTTACCTTGGCAAAGATTTGGAAGATTCAAATAAATCTAAGTGATTGGGGAGTTACACCCACAACATTTTGGCGCCTCTGTGGAATCTTTACAAAAGTCCTGCTCTCTTCAAGAATGGCAAGAACAAGAAGGTCCAAGAAGAACCAACGCCATCGCCATTAGTACGCCACCCGAGACAAAGGGGAGACCTCCCACTAGAAGAGGAGGAGTAACAAGAGTCTCGACAAGAGAAGTGTTAGACAATCCAAGTGATGGCCATACCGCCATTTTCTTCTCGACGAGGAGAGAGCCACTAATCCACCAAGAACGGTCCAGACACTCTAAGGCGATGTGTTCCTCCGTCAGAACACATGGTCCTCCCTGTGTAGAAACTTTACCCTCCCAAATGGATGATCATTCGTCCTAGTGAATTTGGAATGAATGAGAATCTGGCCTCTTACTCACCACTATTCAAGGTGTTTTGGATCAAACAACCTCCACCTCCTCACCCCGCCACGCCAATCCCGAGGCAAGTCAACTCGGCCAATCGAGAAATGAGCACCGTCCGATCCAACAAAGGTTGGGGAGCAAGCTCAACCGTAAGATCCGAGACACCTTCTCAATAGAAGAGCCACCGCCTCTCACGTAACAACGAGGGAGAAGTCCGTGCCGCGAGTAGACGGCGGGAACTAGTCACGAGGAGCTCAACAACAAGTGCCTAGGGATCAAATGGCGAAAGCACCGATTGTTCCAATCAATGATCTCCTCCAGATGTAGCCATCAACCCTGGATCGGTGAAAGATCGACAAATGAAAGCGTATCTACCTCCAATGTAAGGCCTTGAAACACAAATTGCCACCTTCAAATAGATGGTCAAAGCACATGAGAAGGTGGTAGTTAAAACTCCCAACCCTCCGTGCGATGAGATCAAAAGAAAGAAAGCGCCTGATCGTGTTATCCCAAACCTTGAGCATTACTATGGAGATATTTCCTGTAGGGCATCTTACTAGTACGTAAAGTAAGATGGAAAGCAATGGACCGAACGACAACATGAAAGCTCTCAACTTTTCCCACACTCTTTGGAGAAGCAATGGATTGGTGGACCTCACTACCCAATGGTTCCATCAAATCATATATGACGCCGCCTTTTCCTAAAAAGGTTTGAGAAGGCTAAAAGAAGAAAGAAATCGCTGAGCACCGGTCAAGGTGAATCCAGAGAGAGCATGAGGACCTCAGAACCTTCCTTGATCGCTTCAACACTGAAGTACGACAGGTAGAACCTCATAGCATCAAAGAGCGGGTCCGACACCTCTATGCCAACACTTATAATGATGAGCTTAGAAGGAAGCTCTCTAAGAAATCACCACCGAAAAGTACTTGGAAGAAATCTGCGAAGGAGTCTTGTATGGAGAAGATTACCGAAGGAATGTCCCGATAAGAGCAAGGATCAAGAAGGGAAAAGAACAAGTTACTTAATATAAAAGACTTGTAAAGGCTGTCTAGACCATTGGGTGAAGGAGAAGGGAAGTAGGCATGACTGATGGTCTAAGGTGTTGAGCAATAAGCAGCAGATCTGTCCTGGGCTAGGCTAGTAATGTCTATCTCATAAGGGTGGTTCTACTTTTTTCTTGCATGTCTTGTCTTTCCCTCCTGGCTTTGACGTATTGCCTATTATAGAACTTTTACAGAGGAGAAGAGGAATAGGTTGGTAATTCATAAGGAACTGAAGGCATTTGATCACATCCTTCGAATAAAAGCCAGTTAGAAAGGGAAAGCCAATCAGCGACAAGCTTCCTATCAGCATCATTGCGTACGTAAAAGGCAAGGATGTGACAAGTCCTCCCATCTTTCGCATGTCTTGTTCATCTGACATCGCATGAATGACGGAACCTGCACTCAGGAAGAGGAGTGCTTTTCAAGTACGACAGGAACTCCCTCCTCGTCAAGGGAAGTTTGAGCAAAAATGAGATCTCAGAGACAGAAAAGAACTTCACAGAGAAAGAACTCCACCCAGAAGGTTTGCCGAGTATACGCTTCAATGCATCAAGATCCGACATCTCGGCTTCTATTGTTGAGAAGGACTTGATATACAATGGCCTAAACCACCAAGAGCAAAGAAGAAGAGTAAATTCTCTAAAGACTACCGTAGGTTCCACAAATGAAAGGTCACCCAACTAAGGATTGCATCCATTGAAGATGTAAATTGAAAGTCTAGTGAGAAGTGGGAAGTTGAAAGAACCACCGCTGAAGATGAGCCTCCGCATAGAAGGAATGAGCAAAGAAGAGAGGAGCGTGGTTCGAACCTCCGACAGATCATTACCACCACCTCCGCCAAATCCCACTCGGCAGCCCAAAGATATCAAGGTTACCGCTAAGAGACAGAGATGGAGAATCTCCTTACAAGGAGTTATCAATGCCATTGGGAGGACCAACAGGGGAGATAGCAGAATGCAAGGAAAGGACCAAGCAACACTTAAGAAATAACGATGTGGCTTACGGTCCACCACTTTGAAAGGCACAAATTCAATCACCTTTGACGATAGCGAGATCCCCCACCAACGCCTCAAGTGAGGAGATCTCAAGGACCCGATGTCCCTTTGGTTGTTTCTCTAGTGATCGCCACTTACAAAGTCAACAAGGTGCTAACTGACACAGAAGCTCCTCCAATGTCCTATCCAAAAGGATCACGAGCAAATGCATCTGGGCAAATACAATATGGACGAGTATATACCTCATTAGTAGGTTTTGGAGGGTCTGTAGTACGTCCCATTGGAAGTATACCACTGCAAGTCTCCATGGGCACTTTTCCGACAAGAGTGACCCAGACTATCCTCTTTGTGGTAGTAGATAATACCTTCGACTATAACGCGATCTTGGGCCGCCCGGGACTTAATCAATTCAGAGCAATCGCTTCTCCCCTACACAACAGGGTGAAGTTTCCAACCCCGAACGGCGTAGGGGAAGAAATGGTCAACATTAGAGAAGCTCGAATGCTACATCATGTCAACCAGAGGAGCCACGTAACTCGCCCTTTCGTCGCTAAGGGCCCTTAGCCATTCTTCCAAAACTCGACACCACCAAAGGAAGAGATCTAGACGGATCGCTCAGAGAAAAGTTCCCAAGACATGCAGGATAGAATCCCATGAAGCCTTGAAAGAGGTCCAACTGGTCAAGGAACCGGAGAAAACAACTCTGATCGAACAGAGATAAGTGCGAAGTAGAGCGAAAGCTCATCACCGCTTCGGATAATCGCGACATCTTTGCTTGGAGCACGATGACCTCGGGATAGACCCAAGGATCACAGCCACCGTCTCAACATGGATCCTACGGCAAGCACATCCGCCAAAAGAAGAAAGACTTTAGGCCTACTGAGGATGCTATCATAGTGGGAGGTTGATAAATTGATGAAAGGTGTCATATCAAGAAGTCGACACTGATTGGTCCGCAACGTGGTCCTCGCCGAAAAAGCTCCAGAAAGTGGAGAATGTGCAATGACTTCACCAGACTCAACAAGTTTTGTCCAAAAGATCCCTATCCATCGCCAATGATAGACCAAATTGGTTGATTCCACCGCAGATGTGCACTTCTAAGCTTCATGGATGCATACCAAGGCTTCTACCAAATTAGGGACGGCTCAAGAAGACATCAAGAAAACGGCATTCTTTGCGGCCGAGGAGTCTATTGCTTCAAGGTCATGCCCTTTGGCCTCAAGAATGCAGGAGCTACTTACCAACTACCGGTAAATAAGATGTTCAAGGAAGAATTGGGAAAAACCATGGAAGTCTATGGATGACATGCTTGTGAAAAGCAAGACAAGAGGAACACATCGAACACCTCAACAATTGCTTCTCTATTCTCCTAAATATGGAATGAAGTCAACCTCAAAAGTGCACTCGGGGTAAAAGGAGGAAAATTCCTTGGTTACATGGTCACGTAAAGAGGCATCTGCTAACCTGCAGAAGATAAAGGCAATTGTAGATCCACATGCCTCAAAACCTGCAATGAAGTTAAAAACTTCTAGGAAAGGTGATGGCGCTGAGTTTAATCTCCGTGTCCGCCGAGAAGAACCTTCCCTTCTTTAAGATCTTACGAAAAGGAAATAAGTTCGAGTGGACAAAGGAATGCGAAGAGGCCCTGGAAAACTTGAAAAAGTATCTCCTCTCTCCGCCCCTTCTGTCTAAACCCATGGAGGACGAAACCCTTTACCTTTATTTGGCCACCACTGATGAAGCAATGAGTTATGTACTGGTACGGCTACAAGACAACGAGCATTTACCAATTTACTATTTGAGCAAAGCTCTTCAGGTTCAAGCCGATATGTCAAGGTTGAAAAGCTCCGCATTGGTTTAGATCGCACGGCGACTGAAGCCTTACTTCAAGTCGCATCGGATTGTGGTCCTTACAAATGAGCCACTCAAACATGTCTTGGAAAAACCGGATCAATCAGGACGCCTATCCAAATGGGCTATTGAGCTAAGTGAATATGATATTGGATATCAAGCCCCATCTGCCAAGAAAGCACAAGTTCTGGCCGACTTCCTGGTAGACTATCCAGAGAAAGCAGAAAAGGAGAACGAAAACTCCCAGGAAAAGGCTAGTCATGTGGTGATAGCCCAGATCAAGGAATCAAGTGGAGAGAAAGAGACTGAAGAAACACAAAGAGGTAGCATCCAGCCTAAGACTCAGTATCACCAACCTATGGATGATTCACTGAGAGTGAGGCACATGTTTCTTTTGGACGAAGAACTCAATATCTCAACGACTGCATCTTCCGACAAGAAGCAGAAGATTGAGAAAGCACTCACTCCCACTTTAGGAGGAAAGGAAGGAAACAAAGAATGTTGGACATTACAAGTGGATGGATCATCAACCGGACGGTTGGGAGGAATAGGAATTTTCCTTGAAAGTCCTGAAGGAGCCAAGCTTGAGTACGCCATCACCCTCCACTTTAAGGTGACGAACAACGAGGCCGAGTATGAAGCACTTATCACCGGCCTAAGAATGGCGAAAGCCCTTCAGGTGAAAAGGATCAAAGCCTACATGCACTGCATCAGACAATCCTCAGCTTCTCCGGTCCTTACCCCAAAGGACCTAACATGATCAAATACTGAACTCTCAAGAAAGAGGTTGAGCAATTTGAAGAATTTACTCTTAACCAATTTCACAGAGAATGGAATGAAAAGGCCGATGCCCTCTCCAAGCACGCCTACCTCAGGAGCTTGGACACAAGAAGTGTCATCCTAATGACCCGCTGAATCCTCCCGCAAACCCCAACGGAAAGATGTTCTCAGAGCACGTAAAGAAACCGATGACCGATATAATCTGCTACCTCAAGGATGGTACCTTATCCGTGGATCCTAGAGAGGCCAGAAGATTCAATGTCGAGCTAACAGATACTTTATTTTGGGAGAAGATCTCACAAAAGATCCTACAAATGAACTCACTTGAGATGCCTAGATCCTCAAGAGGCGAAAATCGATGGAAGAGATCCACGGAAGTTGTGGAAGCCATTCGAGGAAGGACTTCGCACAAAAGATCATAAGGCAAGGATACTATCACCAACCATCGACATGGACGCCGCCAACACCGCCATACCGTGAAGACCGCCAATACTATGCCAACATACCACACCGTCGACCAACCCTATGATTCCGCATTAATCATAGCTTGCCCATTTGATCAATGGGGCATGGACATCGCTGGTCCCTTTCCACGAGGAACGATCAAGAAGTTCTTGATAGTGGCGAGAGTACTTCACTAAGTGGGTCAAGTCAAGGTCAACCATCACCGAAAGCAGAGTTCGGACATTCATCTAGAAGAACATCATCTGCCGGTTTGGACTCCCACGAGTGTTAGTTTCAGACAATGGAGCACAATTTTCTAGGTCAAGGCTAAAGGAGTGGCTTCAGTCCTTCAAAATAGAACAACGCTTACTCCGTCATACCCTAAGCCAATGGTCGTGGAAGCCACCAACAAGACCATAGTCAAAATTCGGAGAAAAGGTTGAGAACATCCCAAGACAACATGGATGATTCGACGCGCCTTTCAAGCAACGAACAACTCGAATCGCCACAAGAAACACCTTTCTCCTTGGTCTATGGATCCGGCGGTCATCCTTCGTAGACAGTGGTGGCAACTCAGAGAATCCAGCAATACAACCCAGCTGATAATGAGCTCGCAAGGATCTATGACCTTGAGCTCCTTGAAGACAAGCGCGATAAGGCATTTGCCAACATCCTTCGCATTCAAGCTATGATCGCCGAGCCTATAATAAACGTGTCTTTCCCAAGGACATACAAGTTGAGACTTAGTCCTTAGAAGAGCCGATATATTAGGTCATGTGGGAAACTAAAACCCAAGTTGAAGGACCGCATAAGGTTATCGGGCAAGAGTTAATGGAAGCTTGAGCTAGAAGATGAACAAGGGCGGCCTTGAAGAGAACTTGGAATGCCAAGAATCTCCAAAAGTTTTACACTTAGAGAAGTATGGCAACGATCGCCACCTTCCTCTATCTTGTCGAATTGCTTTTGTGTTTGTTTTTGAAAAAGGCGAAGCCCTCAAGTTGTAAGTCGATTTCCATCAAATCAATACAACTGCGATTTCATAAACATTGTTGATAATCATGTCCTCGAAGATATTTAACTACTCGATCCGAATCTAGATCATACATTGATCCGGATCGGACTGACATAATCAAGCAGTGTCCGACCTTCACAAAGGCAAATACGCTTTTATTAAAACAGTTCAGGTTTACAAGGTCAGGGTCCGAAGAGCCCTAATCAAGCTTACAAAAACAAGCTCCTACTCTATCTCTTTTCTACTATTACAACGAAGCTTCCTAATTAACCCTGAGCTACCAAACCAAACCCCATCCGAACACCGCTACACCGATCAGGGCGCTCAAGGAAGAAGGAACTATACCATCCGAACTTTGATTGCTTATGGGCAGAGGTTTCAAAGCCCCTTCGGACGATCCAAAGTTTAACAGCAACCGGACTATGTAACCTAGGCCATTCATTGATTCCAGAAAGGATTCTTCATCACTTCAATGATGTAAAGTCTAATTAATCGACCATCCGGATCGCATCATACCAAATACTATGAACACACCCCAGATTCAGCGTATTTGGAAAGCGACCAGCCCGGATTGTCGGATCAACACAAGTCACTCCGGAGGCTCCCGTTGATCCGACTCCAAACAAGCTCAGCATTGTTAGGGACCCCATTCCAAAATTGCAAATAGCTCCCTCGAGCCTTCAATCATGGAAATGCAGTCACCAACAAAACCAAACCGCTCGGATACACATCCTCAAGGACGAGCTAATAGACCTACTCAAAGTGATACTTCTCCCTCCATCCGAGAAACGAGCAACTAGACACAACAGATCAGAAAGCCTTCCAACATTTCGGGCTTTCACGATCAACCACTAACATCGGAAGGATTCTATCAAACCAATTCGCCGATTGTCGCCTCGGCGCATAACCAGAGCGGATTGCCTTTGACGCATTGAGATTCAAACCAACTATTTGAAGATCCTCGAACCATCCAAATTAATCTACCTCTCCGGGCTAAAAGTCAATATATAGACCATGTCGTGAGAAAGAAGATTAGCCCGACGATCGAGGAATTGATTGGCAAAACTTTGGGCCTCACTCAGACGACCATATCCTCGAAGATCCGGGTCGGCTTTCCGAGCAACCACTTCCACGACTCACCGAAGAACCAGCGCAGATTCAAGCATCGAGAAACCCTCGGACGATATCACGCGAGAGTAATGGCATAAACATGCTCACCACCGCCGGACTCGAGCCCGCATCTTTGATTACTATAAAAGGCGAGATGTCTTAATCAAAAGCCGCATAAAGCAGGAGTATATAGAAAGAGAAGACCAATTGAAGCGACACGCGTCCCATATTCACGTAAGATGGGCTTCACGCATGGGCCTAGCTCTTCGCTTCCATCGCCCAACCCAACAATCCATCCACACGGTTGAGCATACCAACTATGCTACTCACTCGGATGTACCAAGCTGGGCTAATATAACAACATCCGGCAAATCGTGATTCGCAGTAGACACTCAGATTTGATACCGATCGACTTTTCACTATCTCACAAGTCCGCATGACTCGGAAAGACACACCAAGTCAACGCTCAATCGCCTTAACTTATCACGATACAAGGAGATTCTTTTCTCGAAAGCCCACCACTCTAAGACGTGGCTCGACCGCTCAGGATCCAGCTTTATTTCTATTATAGCTTCCGATTCGGATGGGAACAACGATTGATCGCCCCCAAGACCCGCAAAGGCAAATTTGAATCGTGCAAACTAATGTCTTGGCGGTATGGATCTCAAAGGTCCGAACCACTATCCGAGTTCACGAGTTGATGAGTTACTAAGCAAATACGAAATTAAACGGCAAGGATGGAAACAAAAATAGTATATCAAGAATAAAATAGTTCCGAGACATCAAAGGACCAACCAATACCATTCATCAAAGATAAGTATATGTTTGTACAACAAAAGATGATGGGCAAAACGACAAACATTTCTTTTCGCCCGAGGCACCCTATTACAAAAAATCCGGCATACCTCTGCCTTCACTTTCGCCGGACGAAACTAGGTTACATCGAGGGGCCGCCAGATCCTTCTCCGGGGCACTTGACCTTTGGCATTATCCTCCGTGCTCTCCGAGCCTCAACCTCTTTCAGAAGGCCGACACCTCCATCGTGTCGAGGTCGCGATCAAAGCCTCGACAGTTCCCGCAAAGTCACCAGCCTTGTCCAAATGGTCCTCCAAAGGAACAAAACACTAGACATGAGCACCCGAGGGACGGCGAAGGATGGGAGATACGGACCGTGATTGTACTTTCGCCTCCGACTGTCAGAAACTACCCACAAATTCACATTTGAGCAAATCTTCGTCCAAAACACCCCTCCGAGCGAAGTCCGATCTCCATTTTTATAGGCCCTACCCTCCAAGTTACAAATCGTCCTCCGCTCTAACCTTTCTCCGCATCGCCCCACCTACATCAAACCCATCTTGCCGGGCCTCATCACTTTTGACTGAAAGAAGAGAGTGAGGAGTCCAAATCGAAATTCGATGTACTCTCTCCGGACTTTTTCTTTTCAAAGATCTTATCCTGAAAGTCAGAGACTAAAAATTCTAAACTATCTCTGCACTTTCACTCAAATCAGCAAAAAGATCGAATGGCACTTTTCATCTGGCCGCCTCCGGCCTCTTGTTTCGCAATGGCCTTCAGCTGGCCTTCAAAGGCGTCAGGCAACCGACGCCTAATCGCCTCGGCAAATTTCACTTTTGGCTAGATCTTCTTCCGTGGTAGCCTCCAATGCAGAGTAAGTCAACACAAAACGGAACATCAAGCGTTAGATACCTCAATCACGTAAAGATGTGAAACCGACGAAAGCTTAAACTCACCTTTGAAGCGGCTAAACTCCGAATCCGCCTAGTTCAAGCAAAGAACCAACCGAGCAACTTCAAGATCCGACTCAGCCAGAGCCTCGCCCACCTTCCTTTGCCCTTCTTAAGGGAGGATTCGACCTTGAGGAGCGCTTGAGCCGCAGCCGATCCGCTATGGAGGATCTCGCGACACGGATCTCTGAGGCTTCTTCGAGCCCTTAGTTGCACCACCTTACCCTTGTCCGAGTAGGGATGGTTTGGGCCTCTTCGCCAAGCAGCCTCCGAGACTCCTCCACTGAACACAAGAGATTGCCTGCTCATCGAAGAACGGTGGAGGTCTTGATAACTGGGTCCGAGAACCTCTCGCTAACTCCTTCCACAAGCAGCTGTTCTATTGACGCTTCAGCCCGCATGGTCGACATCGATACTCGAACCGTAAAGTCGCACATCCGAATCACAATAAGTTGCAAGATACAAAAGAATCTACAAATGATAATCATATAGTCGAAAATGACAACCGACTTGGACAACCAACCGTGAGGCAGAGAGAAACCACTTACTCAAATCCTCCATGTTGTCACAAAAACTGCTCGACAAGCCACCAAGAAAGGCAGAGTCGATACATATCGCACTGGAAAAAGTACTTCTCCGGTTCTTGACCGGTGGAACGCCAGATCCACAAGGATGTTCCGTGCTTGGCTTCCAATCGCGATTGCCCCAAGAACTTCTTCTCAAAATGCCACGGGCCTCTCCGGATTGCTTCGGCCAGAGCGGACGACAAAAATGTACCTCTTGAACCATCGATTCCCAATGAGGACAAGGATCAATAAAATGTATGCTCGCGTACATACGTAATGTATAAAACCAAGTGTTCCTCTACTTACACTAATGTTAAACAATTTACTAAATTGTCAAGGTGAGCGGATGCCTTTATATTTACATAACACCAAGCACATCAAATTTCCGAGGAGTCAGATGATCCGTGCGGACTCAAACCCATGCCGCTCAAAATCTCCAAACTCGGACGACATGGTAGCCGCCAATTCGCAATGGAGACTTATCTCATAGATCCATATATAGCCCGGAGGCGGATTATAAAAGCATGAGATTCGTCCGAGATGAGAATCTCCACAATCCGAATCTCATATCTTCTCCTGAGCTCATCTACTTCATCGGCTCGGATGGTCGAGGCACAAGTAGGCGGTACCATCTTCATTCATCTCACCTCCGGATCGGGTGAGTGACCCGTCTCCGGACGAGGGAACTTCACTTGAAAACGCCCTCGCCTCTTCTTTAGCCTCTCCGGACGCTTCTTCCTCACCACCGACTCGCCGCTTGCCCGTAAGTTTCCACACGGCACATTAGTGGATGGCTCGCACCTTTTCCTCCTCGAACCGTAATCTTCGCCTCAAGACACCTTCTTCCCTCATCTTCCTGATGAGGACGCTTAACTCTACAACAGTCCTAATAGGCGCAGAATCTTGCACACGATCCTCCTCACCCTCTTCAAGATGCTCAAATTGGAGGTGCTTCAAGTATCATGCACTTCCTCGATAGTTGGCATGGATCCGAACGAACGGGACTCGATTAGGATTACTCCTAAAGTTATAACCTAGGTGCGAATTAAAGTACGGATCTCTACGAAGTTCGATTCTCGCCACCGACCAGGCGACGAGTTCCTATAACTCGCGAGCTTGTCTCTCGAGCCGCCATAATAACTCGCACATGCGACACTCGCAAGTAATCCGCCGAGGACCAGAACTGAACAACTAACCGGTAAGGAACTTACTCTGCTCTTCCCGACTCGGATGGGCGCGCTTCCACCTCCAAGACGTCATCATCCATGATCTCAATCTCCTGAGCTATCGCTATGATATCGCCGAGTCATACCCTCACCGGATCGATTTTGGCTATCACTCTTGGACATCCTAGGAAAGGAGAAAGAAATATCGTAAGCTTTAAGATGGCAGTCCGAGAGGTCGCTTATGTATATTAAAGTGGCTAACTCAAAGCCAAAACTAGCAAATTACTTCGCATGCTTAGTTTGGAGTCAAGATTACACTTATTCGTGTTAGTCAACATCAAGTACGATTGGTTATCAACTATACTACATCATAAGCATACATCCGAGTAACTTGAAGATGAAAGACAACAGAGATGATTTAATCATAAGACGAGACAAGTAAACTTACTTGGACTCGGATGATTAGAAAGAAGTGACTTGACTCGCATGTGATCACGCTGCTTCAACCGCCTTGCTCGCTTCGGATTGTGGTAGTTGCTCGGATGTACTCGTAATGCAAAAATTATCTCTAAACGATGAGAAATGAATCGCCAACCTCTATTTATAGAGGGCCATATCGAACTCCAACCGTCGCGATTTTTGGATTTAATCTCCACCGTCGATCAAGAACCATCCAACGGTATAGTACAATTATACCAAGTGAAATGACGAATGGGTACAACAAATTTACCTCTTGGATAGATGAATACAACTCTCCCTCTCTCTAAGGCCGACAACACGAGAGCTCCGAGTATCATCTTCTCGGACGCCTAACGCTTACCATCCATATACTTTGTCCACAAGGAACCTCAGATACTCGAGCGATTACCCTTCGACCTTCCCGCAACCACGAGCCCGGTTCGACGGGACACACACCTACGGTCCGCCACCGTAGCTCATCAAAGGTACACTATCGATGTTCGGAGCCTAAACTTAGTCTCCATTACAAATACCCTTTTTTCTTTTTTCTTCACTTCGTTGCCCTTCGGACCTACTCCCTCGGATGGCAACGATGTTTTAGAAAAAGAAAAAGGGGGGGGGGGGGGAGAGAGACTAAGTCAATGGCCACACGAAGTACGGAGTACATCTTTTTTTTAACGAGATCGAAACGGATTGGACTGAAGAAAGGATTCTTTCCCTCAAAACAACTTCCCAAACCAATAGTTCCACAACTATCTTCTACTAAGATACTTGGAAACTAGAGGGACATATGTTGATACGGAAATATGTCCAATCCGTCATAAAGGACCTAGGAACGAATCCTAAGGCGTCCTAAGTCATCCAAAGGATCCGAGGCACTTAGGTCCGAGCCAATGGTCCGATCCGGGCAGACCATCTATGGTCCGACCCACCCTAAGAGAAGGGGACAAAGGATTTGGACCTGCAAGGCCCGACCCAGAACCCTAGGTCCGACCCACCTTGGTCCGAGCCACCCTGGGAAAGGAGCATAGTGCTAAGTCAGTACCCTCTCCGACCCAAGGACTCCGATACGGATGTCGACTCGGATCCAGCATGACCATCTCATAAAGCTATCAAGCAAGTGGGCACCAAAGAGTGAGATGTCCGAACCCAGAGTCTGAATCTAAGAGTTGGATAGGCGGAGAACTTCCTCACCGACAATCGGCACCGTCCGGATCGCATCCCACCAACCTCTCGAACTCGGATCTCGCCAGACTGCCACATCCTCAAAAACTCTCCCAATAATGACCAAACTACCCCTAAAGCCCAAGATGGCATGGGCTAAAGCTTCATTATTGGGCTATGGGCCTCATCTTAGCATTGGTGACTCAATCCTAGCCGTACACATGGCGCAATCCTAGCAAGGCCTTCCATTTCAATGGTGCCTATAAATAAGGCACATATCCCAATAAGCAAGGCACTTCAAGTAAGTCACTTCGAACAAGTCTTCTCGCTAGTCATATCACGAGCAGTATACAGAGTTGATCCTCAGTCACTCTCGAGTAAAGTCTCATCCCGGTTTGACACTTAGCAAACCGGGCACTAACCCTCCCCCCACTCAAGTGTGTGTCCTCAGGAGTAGTCAAATGGTTCTTAAGCTTCGTTCCTCACCTAGCATGGAGCCTCTTACCTTGGCACCATTTGGAAGAGTCATATAAATCTAAGTGATTGGGGAGTTACACCCACAACAGATATTAGCGTATTTAGACGCACAAAAACATATGAGGTGAATGATAAGGTCGGGATAGTGAAGGCATTGGATTATTTGCCTATGGATATTATCTGCAAGGACTATTATGCGGGGTATGTTGGACCCCTCTATATCTATTCGCAGGTGCAAGGGCAGAGAAATTCGAGCATGGGGAAGTCTAGAACCGACCATCGTAAATGAACACCACCAGTCCTCTACACATCATGGAAACCTTCAATCAGGGAAGCCCCTGTCTTATCAACTCTCTCCTTTTTTCTCTTTTCACTGCTTGCTCGATGTGAGCACGAGTTCAGTTCGGGGAGGTGTTTCAGTTTTGATCTACCCAGCTTCTTACTCAATGTTTTCGATGTGTTTCTTCTATATTTCAGACTTATCTTGTATTTCTTATTATGTCTGTTGAGTCTAAGTCTATCTCCCAAGTCGAGCGTCTATTGCATGTACTAAACCTGTTTAATGCTTTTGCTTTAACTGATCCTTGACTATTAACAGTTTGCATGTTTAAGTTTGCTAAGTTCGCTTCATTGTAAATAGAAAGTGTTTCTAATTTCAGAGTCCAAAAGCTCGTGAGTAAACCGAAGTCGATGAAAAATATTGTACCGCTACCGTGTGATTTAATTTGGGAAGTGCAATCTCCCTTGTTTGCGACTCATCATTCTCATGTGTACTCTGTGTAAGTTAAGTATAACGAATGACATGTATTACATTCTTATTTGCTTGTGCTTAACCTGTTCTAAGAACAGGTTTGGGGTGGAAGTTTATGTGACATAATTGTAATGATAAAGACATTGTTCAGTCTTTTCTTAATCTAAAAAATAAAATAAAAATATAAAAAATAAGTCTCGGAGTGGATCTATGGTACTAGTTACCACTGTTAGTCGTGTTAGGCATGTTTCAGATATTACCTACATACCGGCGTGGCCCTTAAAAGCTATATGTCCATGAGGGTTGATGGCGTGTACACTAAACCAGCACGCACAAAAGTGCGGACTTTCTAAAAATGTACACTACCAAAAATTTGAGAAATAAAAAAATATATATATACAATCATATGGGTCATATATAAGACTGCAAAAAAGAGTATGCAAAAACATGAAAAAAATATATATTGAAAAAAGAGAGAACGATTGCCTTTTATGAGTCTACTGCTGATTGTTATAGAACTATGAAAAAAGTCCCTAACGACTTAACTGATTGAGTACATTGCATGAGGTATTTGAGGCATCTTTGTGACGTGAGTCACCTTCCTTACCTCTTTATATACTTGAGTGATTGCCCCTTCTGGACACTTCCAGGAGTGTGAGAGAATAGATGCATAGGATCCACTTGTGAGGGACTGCCGTTTTAGACTTAAGTTCTGTTTACTTTGAAAACAAACTTCTTGAACTTATGCATGTTATCCTGTGAATGTCAGTGTTATATGTCAAAGTTCGCATTGGGCTTGTTACTTGCAATCGTAGCCTCGGTGTTAGGAAATTTGTTAGATATTTTGTTAGAAATATCTGCTTAGATTTTAATCAGCAATATGATGACTTATATTAGTCTCAGAAAGGTGATTAGTACTCTTGGTTCACTTGAACATTGTAAAAGAGGAAACCTACTAAGTATGATAGTCTAGCTAATCTTGTATAGGATGTTAGGTCTCAAAATTTAATTTTTATTTTATGAAGAGAAGACCAAGAAGAAGACATCCAAGCAGAACAAGTTCAACGACATTGAAGATTTGAAGACTGCACAAGATTACTGAAACAGTTTTACAGATACCTTGGCCAGATATCTTAAAGACACGAATAGTTTTAAACAAACTGTGTCACAAGAGATAACTGAGAAATAAAAGGTCTATCTGAAAACAAGGAAAGTGTCCACAGATATCTATTCTCAGATACCTTGAGCTTTAACCACATTTCTGAAAAAGAAATATATATATTGCAAACAAAGTTGTTTCAATAAAAGAATCAGAGAAATCTGATCAAGGTTGTCTCTGATACAAAGCATAGTTCCGTTGGCACTACAGGACAAAAAGTATAGTACATTACATTAAATGCACGGACAAAGATGTCTGAACAAAAGCAACGGTAGCTTCTGAAGAAGAAGACAAACATGCTACAGTGCTATACACAAACATCAATAGTTTGAATTTGATTTAAGCCTAACGGATACTATTCAAACGGCACTCAAATTCATCTATAAATATCAACACTTAGACAGCTTGAGAAAACACACAACCTGAAGAACTTACACTGAACACATATCTCGCTATCTCAAGCAAATTACTTATCCTCAAAGCTTTCACATACCAAAGCTCTTGATCTTGAGTAACACTGAAGTTCTAAGTGTCCTGATCCTAAACAAGCATTGCTATCTGTGAAAGAGTTGAATTAAAAGAACAAGTATCTGAGATTCATTCTCTTGAACATTTATCTAAGACTTGGGTCAGTAAAAAGAATAAGATACCATACATTGAAAAGTGTATTGAGTATACTTGATTCACAGAGCTATCTGATTAACTGAAAAGTTAACAAAGAAGCTCATCTGACAACTCAAACCAAAACCAACACCATCACTGGCGTGGAGTACAGGAAGTACTTAGTTTGGGAAACTAAGGAATAACTCCAAGGTTATTGAGCACAGGAAGTACTTAGCTTGGGAAGCTAGGGAATAGCTCAAAAAGGTTTCTGAATACAGGAAGTACTTGGCTGTGAAAGCCGGGGAACAACTCAGGGGGAACATTTGGTTGGGAACCATTTGTTTAAGGAATCTTAGCATAGGATTTTTGTAAGGTGACCTCAATTATATATTCTAGTGAATTCTAGGTCTTTGGAAGACCGAAGTGGATTAGTTGGAGGATTACGCCACCTCCAGATACCACTATACTTGCCGTGTTATTTACTTTTCTGTACTTACATTTCAGCAACACACACACACTTTAACTATTTCTGCACTTATCTATCTTAAGTCTTCCGCGCTCTGAATCTAAGTATCAGATATCTACACAGATATGTGAGAAATAGTTTTTATCGACAAACGTTTTAAAAGACTATTCACCCCCCCCCCCAGTCTTTTACTTTGCCGTTATCTGGACCAACACTCGGTAGCTTGGGAGCTATACTTTATTTTGTGTCTATGTGGTTTTTGTTTTTTCTAGGTTTTTTAGAGAGTCTGTTGCTTGAGGACAAGCAAGGGGTTCGGTTTGGGGAGTTTGATGAGTCTTTTAGACCGTCTCATTTGGTCTTTTTTACCGTCTTTTTGTCATCCTTGAGTACGGTTTTATTTAGTTTTCCTTGAATATTTTTACTTGTTTTGTTCTTGGTGTGTTTTGTAGATATTTGGCTAAACCGCGCTAATGGAAGGCAAAATGGTGTACTTTGTATGCATCTACAAGTTATGGAGTTCCAATGCCTCGTATGGATGCTAGAAGTGGAGCGGGAAGGCCAAAATATCGAGAATTGGAGTCAAAAAGACGTTGAAGGGCAAAACGGTCAATCCGGAAGAAGCTGATAACTGGCGTACGACAGCAACTTTCTATTTTACAGAAAGAAACTGGCGACGCCAGTTTTCCTTTTTGTCGTTCTTTGCGCGATTTGTTTCCTAATTCACCAAAACCTAGTTTTTCTCCTTTCTATTACTTAGAACAAGACATAATCACTTTTCATATTCATTCTATTGTGAAGAACAATACCTTGCTCTAGAACTAGACCTAGTTTTCAAGGTAATTACCCGATTTAGAGGTAATTGAACCGTTTTCCTTGTAATTCGAAGATTGACGTTGGTTGGGAGATTATCTACACAGCTTTTGCATCGATTTGTTTTCGTTCAGCAATTTCAATCTAGGGTTTGTGACAATGAAGGGTAAAATTGTATCAATTCTCTTGAATCTTTGTTTTGTTCTTGAGATTATTTTTATAGCTAGTACGATTGTGCTTTCGCTTATCATGAGTAGCTAAACACACCTATTATGGGGTGGTGACTGATTCAATACATGCTAGCTAGGGTTTATGTGATTCGAAGTGCATCGGGATTCGATTACTTGTGCTTTTTAGATTAATCTCATACCTTGCTATTACGTTTGATGCGCAATCCGTCAATATCACTGTTAGATTAAGCATTTAATTGACACACCCAAATGTTTTCCGTCTTGCTTCAATCTAATAGTTAGTTGCGAACAGTAATAGTAGGATTAGCTAGATTGATTGTAACCTAGTGGAATTGATGCCTCCACTAGTGCTATTCGTTTTTGAACTCAAGTCTGTGACAACTTGCGTAATCAATCCCGTGAATCACATATATCCTGATAGCTAGCTTGTTGACGTTACCACTCCATAATTTTCCCTATTCATATTTCAATCTTGTCACTATCAAATCGGTTTCTAGCATTGCAATTAGTTAATCACTTTAGTATATTATCTCGCCGCCGAGGTAAACCAACTTTTACTGCTTTTCATATTGTTACCTTTATTCGTAAATAAAACTCAGCCTAGTTAAGTCCTTCAAGACCGACCTCGGGGTTAACTCCACTACACTACAGGTTTTCGTAGTGTTGAGGATTAACACTTGGCTTAAAACAAATTCAGAACTTTGATTTGACACATCAGGTCTCTACTTTACCTCATAGCTAGCAGACCAGATATTCAATATGCAGTTGGTGTATGTGCAAGATTTCAGACAAATCCAATGCAATCACACTATAACACTACTATATATGAAGATTTTAAGGTATGTTAAAGAAACTGTAGAAGTCGGATTGTGGTATCCAAAAGAGAGTGGCTTGAGTTTAGTTGGCTATTCAGATGCTGACTATGCTGGATCAATGCTGGATAGAAAAAGTACTTCATGAACTTGACCATTCCTTGGTACTAGATTAATATCATGGTGCAAGAAGCAAAAATCAATTGCCACATCAACCACAGAAGCAAAGTATATTGCTAATGGGTGTTGTGCTTCCCAAATCTTGTGGATATAACAACAACTCAGAGACTATGAGATCCATGATGTGAAAACTCCTATTTTCTTGACAACACAAGTGCTATTGCAATCACTCAGAATCCTAAGTTCCATGCATGAAAAAAGCACATTGATGTTAGACACCACTTCATCAGAGATCATGTTGAAAAAGGCAATATTGAGATACTCAAGATTGGTACAGTAGACCAACTTGTAGATATCTTCACAAAGCCTCTGCAAGACAGCAAATTCCTAGCCTTGAGACATAGTCTTGGTCTAATGGAATTGCCAAGGTGCTAAATTAGTCACTGAGACGGGAACTCAATGAGCCAATAAGAGAAGATTAAGGCTTTCTGAAAAGAAAGGCACTTAAAGAAAGAAGGAGATGTCTGAGACAGGCACTCAGATATCATGGCGAAGTGTAAAGTTGGTTAAAGAGGTATCTGAAAAGGGTATTCAGATATGTGAGGCCACTAAGTAAGGGGGAACACAAAAAGAGAGAAGCAGACAAACAGTACTATTTGTCAGAAGTCAACTATCTCTTGTGTTTTGGAAAATTGCCATTTTTATGACTATTTTCAAACAACACTAGACACTTAATTAATAAGCTTAGAAACCAGTTTGTCTCCTAGTTACAGGTTGCTGAGAGTTGAAAACGACTCAGATAGCTATTAGCCAAATAGTATTAATTGGGCACGATTACATGTGTTGATTGTGAGAAAATAATCTCAACCATTAACATAATGGTGATTGTAATTCAACGGATCAGATGAGTCCATTTAGCCCACTAGCGCAGTAACCCAGTAACTGGCCCCACTCGCATTTAATGAAAAACCAGTTTTTCACCACGCCTTTTGCAAATTGAGAGATACACAGATACAAAATTCATATGGCAAAAGAAAACAGTTTCGCCTAAACTCACATTTTACTTAGCACAAAAGAAGCAAAACCTTCATGTTTCTCTGCAAATCTTCTCTGAAACCTCTGAATTTCTGCTAAGTTTTTCTGAAAAGAATCACTTAACCGAATTCACTCTTAATCTCTTTCAATCTCAATTCACTACTACTACTATTTAAAGAGATGGCACCCAAAAGAGCTAGATCTCAGAAATCCCAAGTGTCCACATCTGGAACTGCTGAAAAGAAAAATCCAGCGATTGTTGTGATAAATCAAAGAGTTGTTGGTGATTTCAACTTCTCAATGTGGACTCCCGACTCAAAGGTACTCTGGGGAGGAGTACTTGTCGATGATTATTTGCTTGGTGCTGCCAATAACCAAGCAGATATGAAGCATGGGTTGTCTTTACTTGAAAAGGTAAAGATTAAAGAGTTTTGCTCTACAGGGCCCACTTGAACCTCAATTGTGGATGTGTTGGAATTATGCAATAATTCCACCATCATTGAAGACGATGGCACTAAAGTAGTGCGCATCAGAACGAAGGTTCAAGGTGTTGATATAAACCTTGATTTGAAATCCTTCAGCACTCATTTTGGGTTACCCACCCAAGGTACTGAGTATGTACCAGATACCTCAACCAAGTGTGTAGAAATCTTCTACTCTCTCTATAAAAATCCTGAAGAGGATGATGCTCCAACAAAGTTCGACAACTCCATTGTCAGGAGAAGACATCTTGCTGAACGTTGGGATTTGATAGCCCTTGTATTGCATAGGTGCTTTGATTCAAATCATGGTGGAGCTGACCAGATCAGCATGGAAAGATGTGGAATGATGTCATTCCTTAACACTCTGGAGGAGAGAGCTACACCCTTCAACTGGGGGAAGTATATCTTTCAGAGGTTTGTTGACAAACTTCAAGGCATTGAGCCAGTTGTTAAAGGTGATCATGCTGAGCCCAAGCATACTATCAGCTTTGTTCTGAAGATATGCTACATTCAGGAAAACCTTGGCATAAAGCTCAGGGAGAATGGAGAAATTGCAAACAGTGACCTTGTTTGCAAATACAACTATGAGCTCAAGCAGAACCAGAAGAGGCCAGTAGAAGATGTTTCCGAGGCAAATGCTGTGCCAAAGAAGAAACGTAGAACTGGAGGCAAGAAGGAGGCATGTGCCAAAGAGAGCACCTCACTGGTGGATAGTGCCACTAAGGTATCTAGCCATAGTGTTGAAGATACCACTGCCTCTGCCAGCCAGAACACCATAGTGTTGCAGGTACCATTCCTGATGACAAGGGTGTTGATGCATCCCGGCCGCTAACTGCTGAAGAAGCATATGAGTTGGACTTTAACGCATTCTTGGAAAGGAATGAGGTTGCTGATGAAGTCCCTACATCACAGGTTGCTGAGAACGTAATCATGTCCAGAGGAAACACTCTTCCAGGGCCATCCACTTTCCAAGATATCAACGATGCCCTGATGAATGATGCAGTACTTGATGACACCGCCAATGCATCAGTACAAAACCTTGCTGATGATCTGGAGAGAACTATCACTACTGTTCCTTCTCCATCAAGATCCAGATCACCACAACAACAACAACAACAACAACCACAATCTTCCCAGACTTCTGCTGATCCAATAAATGATTACTTGGTAGAGGCATTTGAGATGCGTCAGGGAGCTGATGGTGTTGTTGAGTTAAACCATGTGATTTAACAGGTTCCCCAACTCCAATATGGGAGGGATCAACCTGATATTGTGACTCAGGGAGATCACACAGGGGAGGCAACTGAGCCCAAAACTCAGAAAAGGCTTGAAGTGCCTAAAATTTCAAATAGATATGTTGTCACTGGACAACAAGAACAAAGCATGCAACCCAGACAAGTTCCAGATACCAATTAGCCTGACATTGATCAGGTTACTTGTTGATACGGATATATGTCCAATTTGTTAAGGGCTCCATAGAGCGTGTCTTAGAGCGCATCAAGGCTAGAATGGCCAATTCAGTACTTGTCCAACCTTGGGAAGTCCGCCTTAAGGAAACCCTTCCTGGACAACCTGTACACTTAGGTCAATACACCTTTTCAGCTAGTTCGACCTAGCTGGGAGCACGAGCTCCGAACTCGACAAAGGATCACATATCCGACATTGTCGGGACGCCAAAACGGACCAGACGAGATAAACTCGGACGCCACCTTAACAATAAGACCAAAGGTAGAAATTGGAACCTCTAAGATACTTCCGAGCAGCTTGTGTCTCGTATTGTCACTGAGTTACCTAGGAACAGACCAACTCGACAGAGCTCGGATCATTCAAAAGGTCTCACACGGACCCATCAGCGAGAATAGTACTTTGAAAGGTAAAAGGACCAATCTACCCTCCCAGGCCCATCTAATGGTGTTGGACTTTCACATACTATTGGGCTACGGGCCAAGGGAGCATTGTTGTCCAAATCCTGAATATACACTTGGCATCCTCTTGTGAATCACTTCATAAGTACATGATAACTATAAATATAGCACAAGGTCTCATACATTAAGGTAAGTCTAAAGGGATAAGTCAACTCATATCATAATTTCCCTTTTAATTATTACATTGAGAGCTCTCTCATCTCTCTTGAGTAAAGTCTCTTCCCGGTTTGACAATAGCAAACCGGGTTACCTTTCTAACAACCCCCCCCCCCCCCCCCTTAGTCCTTTTAGGTGCTCCAGCGCGGACAAAGCTCTTAGGACGGACACCAAGTTGGAGGCGGATCTTAGAATTGGGGCTTGTAGTAGTTTAGTTAGTGTTTGAGGTCCAACCCTCAACACATTTTGGCACCGTATGTGGGAATCCTTACAAAAGATTCCGTGTTTCAATCGAGTAGATGGCAAGAACAAGAAGGGCAGCACGGACCAGTACTGCTGGCATCGGAACTCCGCCACTGTAAAACCCCGTATTTTTATACTTAATTAATTGATTTCTTACATTGTTATTTACCTTAATCATCTATGTACCTTGTAACGTTTTTAGTCTGATCTACGTAGAGTTTTTTGGTTACTTGGGTCTTTTTTTAAGTTAAGAGGTGATTAATTACCCAATTAATTACCTATTTGATTAACTAATGTGTAGTTATCCGAGTTTGTCCAGTTAGAGTCCTTTTGCTCCTGAGTTTCTTTTCCTGATTTACACCGCTTTCTCCTGTGCTTTCGTTATTCTTTTACAAAAACATCAACTCCCAGTTTAAATGTCTTCTTATGGCTCTCTTAAGCCTTCTGATATTTACGCGTTGCATCTTCGTTCTTCATTAAATCCCTTTCATCTCGTCTTTCGGTATGTTTCGAACCTTGTTTTCCTTTTTGTAGATGGGTTTTGGGAGAAACTTATGTTATTGTCTATTCTTGCCTACAAGTGTATGTTAACATGCTTTGTAATCTGCTAATTCTGTGTATAATTGGTCCGTGCTCTGTTATTTTCCCATGCTATGTGATTTGACTAAATTGGGTTTGATCGGCCTGTGCTCTGTTTTAAGTTTTTGTGTTGATCTTTGATCTGTCAGCGAGATTGTATAGCTTATATGCAAATTTTATTAATGAATTATCATGTTTCCCAGTGGTGCAGAACTTATGCATGAGAATATGTCAGTTTCTAAGGTGTGGGTTCGATCCCAGCTTGCCACATATTTTATTTTGTTTTCAGTTCGCTGTCCTCACATTAAGCTGGTAGATTAGTAATGGATATGTGACTACATCTTATTGAAAGATTATGTCTCCGAGTGGTATTATAGTTTTGTGTTGTAACTATGTCAAGTGTTCGATACCTAGAATTACCTTTATTTTCTTTTATTTTTCCAGTATATCATGTTTGCAAGATTGTATCGTCAATGTACTTACTTGTGTATTTTAATTGCTCTTTTGTGGTTTGTGTCGAATGTTAGACTTGAGAGTCGAGGGTTAGGGGGTAGTTCTTATAGTATTGGAATGGTTTCTTATTGGCCGGTACCCTTCTTACTCAGGAACTACGTATTTTGAGACTTGACGAGAAACTTTTGCCGGTGAGTGTTCTTAAACCGATTGCTAAAACCAAGGAAGTACTTGCTTGTATATATATATGTATTGCATAAAAGTTCCGACTCATTCTTTCAAACATTGCATCAAAATTGATTTGGCATCGCCTACCAAATAAAAATATGTATATATTGTATATGATATTGCTTCGATTGATTGATTGTTTAGGCCAAGCTTTCAGTTAGGGTATACTCATTGCATTTTCGGGCAATGGTGACTGTCGATATGTTTGTGGGTTGCTCTGGCTTACTTCTCTTTGACGCGAGGCAGGAGATGGTGAGGTCTTAGAGGTAGTAGTGTACCACCCCGTACCATGGCGGGTATCGATTGATTGAGTGGAGAGATAAGGGTTCGGAATGGGGTTATAAAGAGCGGCACCAATGATCGATTGATTGCATTGTTATTGCTTCGTTTTAGGATATGATTATTATTTTTGGATTCTATTATGAATTTCCTATTGATATGTTAATTGTCACTGTCACACACGAACACCACTGAGATTTTTGTCTCACTCTTTTGTTTTTCTTCCTTGTAGATTCCGAGAAAGTTGGAGTACCGAGTCAGGTAGACGTTCAGCAACTAGAGTGAGAGTTAGGATTTTAATATGGGATTTCTTTTGTAAATTTTAGCCGCTGCTTTTTGGAAATAGTGTTCTCTGCAAGTTTTCTATTAGATTTTGAACTCGTTTTGAGTTTTAGATTTCTTTTTGTATTTGTTTAACGCCCTTGTTCTTCAAAAAATTAGTGTAGTTTTCGGGGCGTTACAGCCATCCCGTCCCCGCGGACGTCCACCCAACAGAGGACGGACAACCACTGCAGTGGGAAGGAACACTGAGGGAAGGAGATATCCGAGCGATGGTCGGACAGTAAGCACATCCTCCGATGAAGGAAGAGACGTTCCATCCAGAAGACTCCGTGATCTTCCTGAGAATGATGTACCCGAGAATCATGGAGAAGACGCCATACAAGTTCCTCCGCCAGGAGCACAAGGTCCTCCTCCAGTTCAGCATTTCACCATGCCTAATGGTCATATAGTCCGCACTAGTGATTTCGGATTGGATGAGAATCAATTTGGTAGACTACTTACAATAATCCAAGGTTGTCTGGGGTCTAACAATGTCCAACCCCAACAAGTCACTCCGCCAGTGGCTAATCCGGGGCAAGCTGAGCCCGCTCTATCAAGGAACGAACAAAGTCCGATCCAGCAGAGGTTTGGGAATCGGCAACCACAAGAGGACTTACGGAATCTCTGGGACAGGAAAGCCTCTGCTTCTCAGGCGCAATGTGAGGGAAGTCCGAACGGGCAGAGAGCACGTCAGGGAGACAAAAACAGGCAACCTAGAGCTCCGCAACAGATACCTCCACGAGCCAGAGATCATGTAGCGGAAACCATTCCCCTGGTCCATGTGGATGAACTCCCAGCGGATGTAGCAGTCCATCCAAGAACGGGAGATATGATGAATGCGGAATAGATCTATGCTCAACAAAAGGCCTTGGAAGCTCAGATTCTCCATCTCGGACGTTTGGTGAAAGATCATGAGCAGATAAGTACTAGTGCGCCAAACCCCTTGTGTGATGATATCATGAAAGAAAAGGAAAGAAACAAGAATTCGGATCAAGTGATTCCGAACTTGGAGTACTACTACGGAGACACTTGTCATGTGGGTCACTTGACAATGTACAACAGCAAGATGGACTCCAAAGGGATTAGTGATAATACAAAGGCTCTCACCTTCTCATCCACTCTCTTTGGAATAGCTATGGATTGGTACACTGCATTGCCAAACAAGTCAGTAAAGTCCTATGTGGACCTCTCATCTAAGTTCCTGGAAAGATTTGTGATGAGTCGATATTTTAACGATTCATTTAGTGCCTTTTTCCATATTTTGTTGAATCTTTTAGCATTTATTTAGTGTTTTTTGTTCCGTGTCATGTTTGGGTTTTTTTTGTGTTTTTGTGCATTTTTAGGTGTCTTAGTGTCATTGGCAAGGAAATGGAGGACCAAAGTGCAAAGAAGACTTCAAAACCTTCTAGAAGCACCACAAGGCCAAGTTAGTGGGCCACTACTCCAAGAGAGGTGACATGGAGGTTGGAAAAGGGAGAGAAAAGTGGAGAAAATGGGAAAAATGGAGGAGTTCCTGGACATAAGGCTCACCGCGGTGAGACTTACATCCAGACGGGCTCTCCGCGGTGTAACCAAACAGAAAAGAAGGAAGGAAGTCCGCATCATGGTGAGGATTCCCCAAAGTACCTCACCGCGGTGAGCTTTGTTTGATAGAATCAAACACACGATTTCTGGCACTTTTTTCCCATGATTTCTAGTTTCTTCTTCCTTGGTTTATAAATAGCACCCTTGTATCAGTCATTAGGACATATTTTCATTACTTCTACTTTCATATTTTCAATTCCAAGCATTGTAAACACTTAGAGATTTCAATCTCTCTTTTAATTCGCAGAAGCATTATTGATCTTTCTGACGATCGCTGAGACTAATAGGCGCCCAGGTATTCAATAGTACGGGTTAGGTGGTTGCTGTTAATAACTTGTATTGTGACATATTGATATCAAATCGTTGAACACATGCTTGATCGTTGTGAACTTGCATCAGTCTTAACCTCTAATTAGTATATATCCGGATGAGGGCCTAGCTAGTGACAAGCTTTTTGCCGTAACTTATACGTACGTATAATCTGTATCTGGTTCGATTTTGCAATATCAAAGTGTTGCATTCGCGGGCAGTGTACCATTAGCTATATCACGTCAGCACTTTTGAAAGATCCGCTTGCTTCGTTTTAATTGTAGAAATTGCATGATCTAGGTATTACCTTGTCTTGTAATTGTAATTGGTTGTAGGGTTTGAAGTATCAACCTTACCCACACTATTTATTTACAACTCACACCTTGAGCCTACACCTTAGAACAAGCTTAATCAATTCCTCGACAGAACGACCCTGTAGAATAAGCATTGTTGTACGACGACAACTGCTTTACTACTTGTGTTATTTTACAAGTATTAATTTTGAGCGCAACAAAATTTGGTGCCACTGCCGGGGAATTGATTCCTACGTTCTTCAATAAGTAGGATCCGTGTGTAGTTGCGTTTTTTTATTTTTATCTTATTCTAAAACCAAAGAAAAATCTGAAAATTTCAAAAAAAATCAAAAGAAACTATCTTGTGGATTTTTTTTTTTTTTTGTACTAACAGAAACTAACAATGCATTTAGTTTTGTTGGTATAGAGAATTTTTTTCTGCAGGTGTATGTATGGCAAGGGTATGTCTACATACGGAGAATATTTCATACCTCAGCTGGTGGTAAGAAAACCACCAATATTCCTTGAGCCTGAGGTTAGGGAATACGATCTAGATGATGATTGGGGGTGTTCACTTCCATACTTCTGGGGAAGGCTGATGGAAGATGCTTTCGGATTTATTCGTCAGTTCGAACAATTTGTGACGGAATTACCACCCAATGGATTGAGTGAGGACCAACTGAGGAGGAGGTTATTTCCTTTTGCCATTAGATCCTAAGCCAGAAAATGGCTGCATGCGCTAGAGCCAGAGTTATTGAGGAAATGGGAGGAAGTGCTTAGAGTATTCTATGGTAAATACTCCCCGTACCATTTGACGAAGAGCTTGGAGGATCGCGTAACGAATTTCGAACAAAAGGAAGAAGAGAAGTTTGACGAAGGAAGCGTGAATACTCCGGATTTAGAAATCACTCCCATCCCAGTGGTGTCTTTAAAGAGCGTTTCCACGCCACCAAAGACCACAGAGAGCCAGGTGCCCCATCACCCTGACATCATACATATGTCATTACCCAAGGGGAGTTTTGTTGATCCTTTTTGCCCTTTTTCTTTGTTTCCTATTTATGAGTGTTATGTGCTTAAATTTGAACATATTAACTCTCGACATACTCGTTTATAGGATTACATGAGTATTGTGGGATCAACACAAAATGGAGCAGAAGATATTCACTGGAAGCTCCAAGTAGGCTCGACGCCTGCTCAAAATTTGTTCCCGTATGAGAACGGACAATGGTAATGTACAGCAGTCGAGCCAACGACTATCAGAAAATGCGCTTCCTGGGAGACAACCCGGGGGTTCAGAGTGAAGTTGTGGAAAAGTCGACGCTAACGACTATAACCAAAGCATGATTTACCGCTTTGCACGTAGGACGTAGAATGCATTTAGGTAACCTCACGTTTAATTTCCCGCATTACATTTCGAACAATTTACTGCTTTCATAGGGTAGCTTCTTAATTTAGTTAAAATTTATTTCATTTCATTATTATTATGAAAAAACTAAAAAAAATTAAGGGACCTCCACGGTAAGTTTTGGGGAAGGAAGAACTCACCACGGTCTAAGTAGAACGGAACACTGTTCAATTCTGCTTGGACCGCGATCCTTCTCCCAAGCCTGACCGGAGTAAGTCCCCGAGTAGTAAAGATGAAGACAGATTTTTTTCTCTTCACTTTTGAAAACTCGGACATTAAAAAAGGCAACTGAGCACCTAGTGCGAATGCGCAAAGCTCAGACGGATGACCGGAAGCAACAAAGAGGAGGCTCATTTTCCGGACCCCATGGTCCGCCTTCGTCTTAGTGATCCTGCCGACCGAGGCATACTACGGACGGTAACTCGGAACTTTCTCCTTTTTATTTATTCCTTATGCTAGGACCTAGCTATCAAATAGGTTTTGGGAGGGAAGTTGTATCTGCTTACGTGCCTCGGATATTTGCTGCCTTGTATATATGTGTTTTTCCTTCTCGTTTTCGTTTTTGCGATTATGTGGGGTGGTTTATTAGCCACCTTTGTGTGATTGCAGTTGAGTCGAGTCTATTGGCCTATTTCAAAATTTTTTGTGTCGAGTCTTGAGTTCTTTTGACAAGTCAGGTTATCTATTGCCTTAGTTAAGCCATTTTACTGATGTGATCTTAGATGGCCTCTGGCTGAGTGCTATGGAATTTCCAAAAATCACTTTAGTTCGTTTCACTTGTAAATAAAAAGTCTTCCTGTTTTAGTAGTCAAAAAGCCGGTGAGAAGCATTGAAGCCGATGAAAAAATCTTGTACCGGCAAATGTGTGATTCTAGTAGGATGAGCAAGGTTTATTAACTTGCGCCACTTCACGTACATGTGCACTCTTTTTAAAAACGAGTATGACGAACGGAATTTTCGACTTGTTGTCTCGATTCTTGAACCTGTTCCAAGGAACAGGTTTTGGGAGGAGGACTCTTGTCAACTGCATACTCAGGCTCACTACTTTCTATACTTGAGCTATGGTCGATTTCGAAATTGTTTGGTATTGCTATGCTGCCGTTCCAAAAAAAAAAAAAGAAAAAAATGAAAAAAACTCGAGGTGTATTCCAGGATCACTTATGATCGTCTAAGATCGTGTTGGGCATTTCCAAATACTACCTATAAACCAACGCGGGGCTGATTGTGCGTGTGCTGTGATGGGTTGATGGTTTTGTTCCCAAAATGCATGCCAAATACTACCTATAAACCAGCGCGTGGGCGGTTCTCGTATGTTGTGAGGGTTGATGGGGTGTATAGCAAACCGACACGTACAAAAGTACGGATCTTAGGCAACCTATTGGGATACACTTGCAACATAGAGATAGAAAAAAAAATGAAAAAATAGAAAATCTGTGCAAAAAGAGCAAAGCACAAGAAAAAAAGAGGAAGAAATAAACGTGAAAAAAGAGCAAAGCACGAGAACGGCAGCTAATTTTATTCCCTTTTATTTCATTTCGACCCCTTTCCTAAAAAGTCCTTTCTGACTCGTTTGATTTGAGTGCAAAAGCATGTAATATTAGTGGCAGCTTGTGACGTTTGTTGTCACCATCCTAAGTTAAGTCTTGAGCGAATACCCTTATTTACTGGACACTTCTAGATGAGAGACTTGAGAGTTGCACCATTATCTTCCTTTGTGAGGGACTACTAGGATAAGATTAAGTTTTATTTACTTGTGAAACGAAAGATTGTGATCTTTGCAAAGCTACTTGTCAAAGTTAGAGGGGATAGAAGTTTACATCAGAATAAGGGCTTATCTCTGGCAATACTTATCCCGGTAGCTTGTCGATTGAACTCTTATGTTTGTTTGTCGTGTCTATGCGTTCTTCTTTTTCTAGGTTTTAGAGTTGTTTGCTCGAGGACGAGCAAAGGTTCGGTTTGGGGTGTTTGATGAGTCGATATTTTAACGACTCATTTAGTGCCATTTTCCGTATTTTTTTGCGTCTTTTATCGTTTATTTAGTGTATTTTGTTTCGTGTCACGTTTGGGTTTTTGTGTGTTTTTGTGCATTTTTAGTTGTCTTAGCGTCATTGGCATGGAAATGGAGGACCAAAGTGCAAAGAAGACTTCAAAACCTTCTAGAAGCACCACAACGACAAGACAGTTGGCCACTACTCCAAGAGAGGTGACATGGAGGTTGGAAAAGGGAGAGAAAATTGGAGAAAATGGGAAAAATGGAGGAGTTCCCGGACACAAGGCCCACCACGGTGAGCCCTACATTCAAACGGGCTCACCGCGGTGCAACCAAACACAAAAGAAGGAAGGAAGTCCAGACCGCGGTGAGGAAGATTCCCCAAAGTACCTCACCGCGGTGAGCTCTGTTTGACATAATCAAACCCACGATTTCTGGCAGTTTTTTCCCATGATTTCTAGTTTCTTCTTCCTTGGTCTATAAATAGGACCCTTGTATCAGTCATTAGGTCATATCTTCATTACTTCTACTTTCATATTTTCAATTCCTAGCATTATAAACACTTAGAGATTTCAATCTCTCATTTAATTCGAAGAAGCATTATTGATCTTTCTGACGATCGCAGAGACCAATAGGCGCCCAAGTATTCAATAGTACAAGTTAGGCGGTTGCAGTTAATAACTTGTATTGTGACATATTGATATATGATCGTTGAACGCATGCTTGATCGTTGTGAACTTGCATCAGTCTTTACCTCTAATTAGTATATATCCGGATGATGGCATAGCTAGTGACAAACTTTTTGCCGTAACTCATACGTACTTATAATCAGATTCCGGTTTGATTTTGCAATAGCAAAGTGTTGCATTCGCGGGCAATGTACCATTAGCTATATCGCGTCAGCACTTTTGATTGTAGAAATTGCATGATCTAGGAATTATCTTGTCTTGTAATTGTAATTTGTTGTAGGGTTTGAAGTATCAACCTTACCCACACTTTCTGTTTACAACTCACACCTTGAGCCTACACCTTAGAACTAGCTTAATCAATTCCTCGAGAGAACGACCTTGTGGTTTAAGCATTGTTGTACTATGACAACCGCTTTACTACTTGTGTTATTTTACAAGTATTAATTTTTAGCGCATCAATTTGGAAAGTCGAATAGAAAGAAACGGACTGTGGAGCACCTGGTGGAAGTTATACAAAAATAACAGGAGGATCTTAGGACTTTCCTAGATCGTTTCAATGCGGAGGTCATCCGAGTTGAGTCTCACAGTATTAAAGAACGGTTCCGTCACCTGTATGCTAATATTTACAACGGAGAACTCTGAAGGAAACTCTCTAGCCAGGAAGTAAGGAGTGAAAAGCATCTGGATGATATTTGTGAGGTGGTGATGTACGGAGAAGAGTACAGAAGAAACGTTCCAGTGAGAGCTGGATCCAAGAAAGGGAAGGAGCCAATAAAGCAAGAGCAACGCCATGGAAGGTTCGATCCGAGGAAGGAATATAAAGATAAAGGTTTCAACAGGGAGAGGAGTCCGCCAAGAAGGTATTCGGATTATACCCGTCCCAATAGGCCGAGATCCGACATCTTGGCCACCATTATTGAGAAAAAATTGGATGTTCATTGGCCAAAGCCATCTCGCCATCATCAGAAGAACAAAAATGCAAAAGGGTATTGCAAATTTCATAAGAGCTCTGGTCATGAGATGGATGATTGCATTCAACTGAAAACTGAGGTTGAGCATTTAATAAGAGGAGGAAAGTTGAAGGAGCACGTCTATACGGACGAACTTTCTAGGCATGATACAACGGAACAGAGAAGGGAAGACAGAGCAGCGGAGCTGCAACCCCATCCGCTATCACTACCCCCTCCGCCGATTAATCATCCGTCTCGGATAGATCATCACCAGTACGAGTACGATGATGATATTGAAATGGAGAACCGTCCATATTGTGGGGTGATCAATAACATAGCAGGGGGTCCAGCTGGAGGTGATAACAGGAATGCAAGGGAACGGACAACCCAGAATCTGGTGAACAATGATAGATCCTACGCTGCTCCGGTGATCTGGGGGACTAACATTATCTCCTTCGATGATAGTGAGATTCCCCTTCCTACGGCAGGAGGCGAGGACCTGGATGATCTGGATGTTCCACTGGTGGTTTCTTTAACCATAGCCACCTATCGAGTAAACAAGATCCTGGTAGACACAGGGAGTTCCTCGAACATCATTGCCAAAAGAACGATCGATCAGATAAATTTTCAGGTTTATGGACGCGTATCAGGGCTTTTACCAGATTCGGATGGCCAAGGAGGATATTAAGAAAACAGCTTTCTTTGCTGCGGGGGGGGGGGGGGGGGTTGGGGGGTGTATTGCTTTAAAGTGATGCCCTTCGGACTGAAAAACACAGGAGCTACTTACCAACGGCTGGTAAATCAAATGTTCAAAGAGGAAATTGGCAAAACCATGGGGGTGTACGTGGATGACATGCTCGTTAAAAGCAAAACCGAGGAACAACATATAGAGCACTTGAACAAATGCTTTGCTATCCTTAGGAAGTACGGAATGAAGCTCAATCCAGAAAAGTGCACCTTCGGAGTCAAAGGCAGGAAGTTCCTAGGTTATATGGTCACAGAAAGGGGGATAAGTGCTAATCCCGAGAAGATAAAAGTCATCCTGGATCTTCCCCAACCGAAGAACATCAATGAGATACAACAGCTTATCGGACGTCTTATGTCCTTGAGTCACTTCATTTCACGATCCACGAAGAAGAATCTTCCATTCTTCAAAATCCTACGGAAAGGAGAGAACTTTGAGTGGACGGCGGAATGTTCTGAGGCTCTTGAAAACCTGAAAAAGTACCTCCATTCCCCTCCACTGCTCTCCAAACCCGTCGAAGGAGAAACACTCTACCTCTACCTAGCCGTTACGAAAGAGGCAATGAGTTCCGTGTTGGTAAAGATCCAAGCAAATGACCACATGCCAATTTACTATCTTAGTAAAGCCGTTGCTGGGGCGGAGACAATATATGTACAGATTGAGAAACTTGCATATGGTTTGGTTTTCACCGCAAGGCGGTTAAAACCCTATTTCAAATCTCATAAGATAGTGGTCCTAACTACGGAACCTTTGAAACAGGTCCTTGGAAAGCCCAACCAATCCGGACGACTCTCTATGTGGGCAATTGAGCTGAGCGAATACGACATTAGCTATCAGGCTCCGACAGCCAAAAAAGCTCAAGTTATTGTTGACTTCATAGCGGAGTACCCAGAAATGGAGTCAGGGAAAGTCTCGGATAAGCAGGCATTTGAGTGCTTGATTACCAAGCAGATCAAACGTAAGTCAGTTCCGCCGAAGATCAACCCAGATAACCTTGAAGATTCTCAATTCATCAATCAATCTCGGACTACTTCATGGGAGGAAACTCGGGTCAACCACATGTTCCTCCTTGATGATATCTCAAACGAATAAAAAAACTGATAACTCTGACCAGGATACTCAGAAGGAGGAGGAACAAAGGTTAAAAATTCAGGAGCTTATAGAAGATCCCCAAACCAAGGAATAGCCCACCGATGTTTGGACATTGGAAGTGGATGGTTCATCCACTGGAAGAGTGGGAGGCATTGGAATCTATCTTAAAAGCCCTGATGGAGCGGAACTGGACTATGCAATATCTTTGGACTTCAAAGTTACAAACAATGAAGCTGAATATGAAGCACTGGTGGTCGGACTACGTATAGCCAAGTCTCTACAAGTCCGAAAACTCAAAGCTTACACGGATTCACAGTTGGTTGAAGTACAGTTTTCTGGTGCTTTCGCCACAAAATGCCCTTCAATGATAAAGTATCTTGAGCTACTGAAGCAAGAAGTGAGTCTCTTTGAGGAGTTTACCCTGGAAAAATTTGATAGGGAATGGAATGAAAGAGAGGACACTCTGGCAAAGTATGCGTCCGCAACAGCTGCTTTGGACACAAGAAGAGTCATTCTACTCACAATTAGGAGCTCATCCGTCATGAGTCCTACTCCGACCATTATGGTCACTGGAACAGGGAGAAACTGGATGACTGATATCATTAATTACCTCAAGGACGGGTCACTACCCACCGATCCGAAGGAATCAAGGAGTGTACAGTGCCGAGCAACGAGGTATTTCATACTTGGAGAGGACTTGTATAAGAAATCCTTCACTAGAAACCATATGAGATGTTTAAATCCCCAAGAAGCTAGGACTGTGCTTGAGGAAATCCACAGTGAAGCTGCGGAAGTCATTCTGGTGGGCGGACTCTCGCTCAAAAGATCATCCGACAACGTTACTACTGGCCCACCATTGACAAAGACTCCGCAGGCTTTGCCCGGAACTGTCCTGATTGTCATTATTATGCAAACATCCCCCATCGTCCGACACACCCAAATGATTCCGTCAGTAATAGAATCTCCGTTTGATCAATGGGGGATTGATATTGTCGGACCTTTCCCGAGAGGCACTCAACAGAAGAAATTCTTAATAGTAGCTGTGGAATATTTCACCAAATGGGTAGAAGCAGATGTTGTGGCTACTATCACAGAAAGCCGTGTGCGGACCTTCATTTGGAAGAACATCATCTGTCGCCTGTGCTTACCGAGAATTCTTATCTCGGATAATGGTGCTCAATTTTCTGGCAACAGACTTACAGAATGGTTGGCTTCCTTCAAAATTGAGCAACGGTTCACATCTGTCAGATATCCACAGGCCAACGGACAAGCTAAGTCCACGAACAAGATAATTGTCAAGATCCTGGAGAAGCGATTAAGGACCTCTCAGGATAATTGGGCGGATGACCTAGATGGTGTACTCTGGGCTCATCGCACCACAACATGGATTGCAACTAGGGAGACTCCTTTTGCTCTGGTTTATGGCACGGAAGCAGTCATACCAGCGGAGATTGCGGTCGAAACAATGAGGATCCAAGAGATTCATGATTCCGCCAATCAGAAAGCTTGGATCCATGACCTAGATATGCTAGATCAGAAGAGGAACGAGGCATTGGCTAATATCCATAGATATCAAACAACTGCAGCCCGGGCCTACAGCAAGAATATTCAAGCTAAAGATCTATAGGTCGGAGACCTAGTACTCCGTAGAGCAGATATCTTAAGCAATGTTGGGAAACTCAAGCCCAAATGGGAGGGACCTTACAAGATTATCGGAGCTAGAGTGAATGGAAGTTATGAGTTAGAGGATGAGCATGGACGCCCACTCAAGCGTACTTGGAATGCTAAGAACCTTCAAAATTTCTACGCTTAGGGTTTGTTACAACTCCATCAGTTATGTTTTTGTTACTCTTTTGTCATTGGCCATGCAGCCCCCAAGTTGTAATTGAATTTACAGCAAATCAATACAACTTTCATTTTTGGATAAAAACCAAAATTTGATTATTTACATGGCAAAGAGACTCTAAAAACAATCCTGTTTGTACAGTAAATAAAAGTGCACATAATCCCCTTTCTACATGTTACGATTCGACGTATCTATTCGGATCCATACAACATCTACAATACAACGGAAAAGCCTATCATATTCTCCGAGATATGCCATAACTTCGCCAAGGAATCTCTCAAGCAAAGGAACCCTCGGTACCCCAATAGCATCAATCCTTCAATGAACAATGAATAGTGGAATGAACCTGTAACACGGAAAAATCGAGAATCAGTCTCCGGACATTAAGATTCTGCAAAACATCCATTCGTTCGAATCCAAACACGGATCTGACACATTGATCGTACTAGGACCCACCCGCCAGCAGCTCATCGAATAGGACAAGCTTCTACCGAGTGGATTGCGAGTACGACCGATGGGATCGTCCGTCGGTTCACTACTCAGAAACGGATCTGACACATTGATCGTATTACGACCCACCCGCCAGTAGCTCCTCGGATAGGACAAGCTCCTACCGGGTGGATCGTGCATACGACCGATAGGATCATCTGTTGGCTTACTACCCAGATCGGAATATTTTCCAAGATCTATGTTTCCTAACAACAGATCTTGAGCAACCCATCCCTCTAGACCCACGCCACTCTCAAACTCAAGACGACATGTGCCGATTTGAGAGTGGACGGGAGTCTCGAGGGGGAGACTGGTCAAGAAATCATCTTCCTATTACGCCTACTTAATAATGCCTGATGAATCCGAGCTTAAGAAAGAAGAAAGAAATCTTCAACAGAATGGAGATGGGGATCAAAATTATGTGATCAATGCAGTTGAGAACTCGAGTATTTATAGATAGGATGAACCAATCAACGTCTGCCTTGTGAGAAGATTGACGTCGACAATGGGCTTGGGCCATCTGTATGGGCCAAGCAGTGTTTGATCATTTGGGTTTACCCCATCTGGTCATATTGAGCCCATGTTTTAACTTTTCTATAAAAGTATCCGAGCATTGATTCATCGGCAAGTCCGACAAACTTTATTTGTGGAAACACCCGAAGGGTAAGCATATCTAGTAATCCGAAGATCAGCAAGTTGTTCAAAGTGATCCGATCTTGTAAGAGTTGTATATTTATGCAATCTACTAAAACTACGCATGTTCTGACGGATAGAAGAAGTATAGGAAATCAAGCATTGACACATGAGAAAAAATATTATTGTACTGACAATACTATTACAGGCCAAGAGAAATTTAATGTACTGGCATCCGTGCCATCAAAATACATGAATACAGTGGGTTACACAGTTTCTACGGGGCATACCCCAGACTTCTCATTGGGGACGAGGCTGGCTTGGACCGGCTTCATTGGTTCCAGGCGGATTGGCAGTAGACGGATTGGCAGTTGAGGCATTAGCTCGGGACTCATCAACAGCATCGAAGGATGCCTTTATGATCTCAAATAAGTTATAGTCCGCGTCACGACCAACGATCCGGGAGGGCATAAAGTACCAGTTCTTCAAGAATTTTTGGTACTCCTTGAAAGGCATAAAGCAGACCTTCTCCAGAGCCTTCGGAATGCATTCTGGAAGAAAAGGTCCGCCGTTGCTGATTTCAATATCACCTTCATCGATGACCACCTCCGCGAACTCACAGGCCGCCAACTGCTCATCAGGAACGACCTCTACTGGAATCTCCACTCTATTACTATCCGCGGACGGATCCAATCCTTCCTTCTTCGAATCGAAGTTCGGAGGCACCCACCCTTCGCTTCTAGTTGGCCAATGGCGGATGAGAACCCCTCCAGGCGGAGAGCATCGGCTTTGCCCGCCATGAAAAATTTGAACGAGTCAGACTTCATAAAGTCCTTCACAGCTTCCAGCCAAGCGAACTGGAGATCTTCAAGGAGAGCATCCGTGGACTCAAGGAACAACTTCATTGCCCCATCAATGAAGTGCTCTTGCCACTCCAAGTCCGCCTTTGTCTGGTCCCAATTGGCCTTTAGCTTGGTGATGACCGTATCCTTCTTCTTCGACTTGGCCTCCACCTACTTAACCTTATCCGCCTCCTCTGCCACTGCATCCAACGCCTTATGAAGATCCTCTTCAATAGTGGCCCGCTCACTGGCCTTCCACTGCTTGGCTTTGATCATGCATCCGAGCTACAAGAAATCCAAACATTCAGAGGTTATATTTTCAAACATAAGTTGAAACTAAAAAACCACGCAAGTCACTTACCCTTTGATGCAGTTCGTGGATCTCTCCGACCCTCTCAACCTCAGGGAGTCCGCGACTCCGTTCATAGTCCGCGTCAAGGGCTGCTTGGTCGGATAATGGCAGAAGGGCGGAGAAAAGTTGCCTCTTCGATGCAGGAGAGGCATCCGAGGTTGCGTTCCTTTTCCTGCCAGAAACGATGGTATCCCGCATCAGCACGTCCCGAGGAGGTGCGGATACAGCAGAACTGCCAGGCCCAGAGGCCCTCGGAGCAACAGAAGTTGGCGGCCTCGGAGCAGCAACACTCTGGGTAATGGGAGCCTTGCCTTTGTCAGGCACCTCCAAGGTCTGCGGATTCTCACCCACCTTCTTCCGCCTCTCCTCTTCCGTAGCAAACAGGGCTGAATTTTTAGGGTCTGCCATAGGCAAACCCGCGGAAGTGTTTATGATCTTGGCCCTCTGGCCAGTGGCAAACTCAAGGGCTTGTTGCTCCCTCTGCTGCTTCTTCTTCTCTCGGAGGGTCGACATGATGTATTCGAACCAGTAAGCTGTGGAAGGAACAAACGATGTCAGATACGGATCTATAAAACTACAAATAACGGACAACTATGGAACAATCATGCATGACATTCAAAAGAAAAGTGATGTGTCAAATCAAAGTTCTAAATTTGTTTTAAGCCAAGAGTTAACTTTCAACACTACGAAAACGTGTAGTGTAGTGAAGTTAACCCCGAGATCGGTCTCTAGGGACTTAACTAGGCTGAGCTTCAGTTTACGAATAAAAGAAACAATACGAAAAGCAGTAAAAGTTTGTTTTCTTCGGCAGCGAGATGATAGACTTGAGTAAACAACTACTTGCCACTACTAGAAACCGATTTGACACTAACGAGATTGAAATATGAATGGGGGAAATTGTGGAGTGGTAACATCAACAAGCTAGCTAGTAGGGTACGTGTGATTCACGGTATTGACTACGCAAGTTGTCACAGTCTTGAGTTCAAAAACGAATAGCACTAGCGAAGGCGTCAGTTTCACTAGGCTACGATCAATTTGACTACCCTACTATCACCGTTTGCAACTAACTGTTAGATCAAGCAAGACAAAAGACATTTTGGTTTTTAGGCTTAAATGCCTAATCTAACAGTGATTTTGTATAGAAGATCATCAAACGTGATAGCAGGAATAGTAATTAATTTAAAAGGCACAAGTAGTCGAATCCAGATGCACTTCGAATCACATAAACCCTAGCTAGCATGCATTGAATCAGGCACCACACCATAATAGGGGTGTTTAGCTACTCATGGCGAACGAAAGCATAATCATACTAGCAATGAACATAATCTCAAGCCCAAAATAGAGATTCGAGTGGGTTGATACAATTTTACCCTTCGTTGTCACAAACCCTAGGTAGAAATTGTAGAACAAAAGTGAATCGATGCCAAAGCTGTGTAGATTATCTCCCAATCAACGTCAATCGTCGGATTATAAGAGAAAATGGTTCAATTACCTCAAATCGGGTAATTGCCTTTGAAAATAGGTCTAGCTCTAGAGCAAGGTGTGTGTTCTTGACAATAGAATGATTCTGAAAAGTAAATGTCTGTTCCCAACTAATAGAAAGGAGGAAAACTAAGTCTGGGCGAATTAGGAATCAAATCGCAGGAAAACGGCGAAAACAAGAAACTAGCGTCACCAATTCAAAATCAAGGCGTCATATAATCAAAATTGGCGTTTTAGTTTCCAATCGGCGTCGCCATTTGGTCCATAACATAGAAAGTTACTGGCGTACGCCAGTTTGATAACAGGTGTCACCAGTTCTTCGAAAATGACTATTTTGCTCTTTTGACTCCTTTTGACCCCAATTCTTGGTATTTTGGCCTTCGCGCTCCACTTCTAGCATCGATACGAGGCCTTAAAAATCTATATCTTGTAGATGCATATAAAATACACCATTTTTACTTCAATTAGCGCGGTTTAGCCAAATACCTACAAAATATACAAAACATGAAAATGTAACAAAATACCAATAAAGCACATAAAAACTATACTTGAATGGCAATAAGTCGGTAAAAAAGACCAAATGAGACGATGTAAAATTGACTAATCAAAAAGAAAACACAAAGCCTAATTTAAGAATCCTTACAAAAGTCGGTCTTCCCTCCGACCTCAACGACGTCAGTCAGTCCGCAACGGCTGACAGATCAACCCGTGAAACGGATACGTTGATGGATTGTTCTTCTTGTGGATTTCTGCCACCCACGAAACCGCGTCTTTGGGAAGAGGGTGCCAGTCCGAAATTCTTTCCCTTGAAAACTATGTGGGCAACCCCCATTGCTCTCGTCTCCTTGTGGACTCTCCAAGCTTCAAAGCCATCCGCACGAAGATGTATTTTTCCCATCATTTCGATCCGAGCAAGGAAATGGGATCGAAATAAAGTTGTACGACTTCCTATTTACAAACGTATAGAAGAGGGGATTCCCCGGACTAAAAGTTACATTGAATAACTGCTAGAAGTTTTCAAAGTTTACACTTTGCCCCTTCTTCGCACAGAAGACCACAAAACAGATAAGGTTCCCCAAAGATTTGGGGATAACCTGGCTCGGACCAATCCCGATGTGATTCAGGATATGCTTAAACTCGGATACAATGGGAATCTTCCATCCACAGGAGAAAGCCGCTTCATGCACAAACATATATCCAGCTGGTGGATTGTAGAAGGCACGCCCTGGCTCTAGAACCATAATCTCGACAGACTCGGGAATTTCCCACTTCCGCCTCCACTCCGGGATATCCTCAGGCTTCACCTTGCACGGACAGGTGGGAAGCAAACCATCCGCGTTAAGTTTTAGTCCGCGCAGCCTGAGCTCTGTGACCCACAACCAGTGGCGGATTAGGTTGAGCGGACATTCCTGGGTGCAAAACAATCCGGCGATTGTACCGCCCAGGGCATCCCCGCGGACGAGCAACTTGAGAGGCTTCCTCCTCTTCCTCCTCGTCATCTTCCTCTTCTTCTCCTTCTTCCTCCTCTTCTTCTCCAACTTCGTGTCTCCCGGATATACTTGGATTGGTCGGACCTGTTTCCATCACAACACGGTCCTCCTCCCTAGCCTCGAACATCTCTATATCATCCTCCTCACAATTAGTGTTGCCTCCATGTTCTGTCCGAGGCACACTCATACCAGCAGGCATACCACCACTGCCAATGGTCCGGGATTGCCCGTACCCTTGATTACGCAACATCTGTCCGGCTTCTCATAGCCTCGTTCCGGGTAGTGACAGCGTCTCGGACCCCATGCCCAACATCTGAGTCTCCAGAAGAGACAACCTCCACAACCTCTGCGTTGCGTATCTCCGCAGGAAGTCTGTTCTGCGGAATCTCCAACTCCGGTTGGTCTGATACGGATGAGGTTACCGCAACAGACTCGGATCCTTATTTTGTTCTGTCATCATAGTCGTGAACTTCATGTTGGTTCTGACTATCGCTCCCGGACATCCTAGGGCACAAGGAAACGGATCAGAAAATGATGTTGTGGTCATCTTAGAGTTCGTTTATGTATCTTATTAAGTCCCATTGTCCGAAGAAACCCTACATTATTGGGTGTTCCTATGGGTCATTGTCTCTACCTATTGGCACCTAGCTCACAAGGGCGTTCTACGTGACAATTAGCACTGTTATCTACCACACGAGGCAAGGTAACAAGAATCTCAACAAGCCTACTGGCGCTATAATCTACCATACATGGCACATTTACAGGGCAAATCTACAAGTCATATCTACAAATTGGTACCATAATCCAACTACAGAAATCATGATGATGTGTCAAATGAAAATTCTAAATTTGTTTTAGGCCAAGAGTTAATCCTCAACACTACGAAAACATGTAGTGTAGTGGAGTTAACCCCGAGGTCGGTCTCAAAGGACTTAACTAAGCTGAGTCTTGTTTACGAATAGTAATTACAGTAAAGAAAGCAGTAAAAGGGTTGTTTGCTTCGGCAGCGAATTTGTTCTATATTACCTATCTACTTATGCAATCTAACTAGAAAACAGCTTAATCTAAACGACAATGATATGAATAAGGAGAATTATGGAGCAGTAACGTGAAACAAGCTAGCTAGCAGGATACATACGATTCATAGGATAGATTACGCAAGTTGTCACAATCTTGAGTTCAAAAACAATTAGCACTAGTGGAGGCGTCAATTCCACTAGGCTACAATCAATCTAGCTAATCTTACTATTACTGTTTGCAATCTAAACTGTTAGAGCAAGCAAGACGAAATACATTTTGGTATATTGATTAAATGCTTAATCTAACAGTGATTTTGCTGGCATGCTTGACAAATAGAATAGCAAGATATGCGATTATTCTAAAAAGCACAAGTAATCTAAACCCGATGCACTTCGAATCTCATGAACCCTAGCTAGCATGCATTGAATCAGTCACCACCCCATAATAGGGGTGTTTAGCTCCTCATATTATGCGAAGACATAATCAATATTGTATATACACAGGCTCCAAACATAATCTAAAGCAAGAAACAAAGATTCGAAGGGATTGATACAAATTTACCCTTCGTTGTCACAAACCCTAGGTAGAATTGTAGAACTGAAACGAATCGATGTGAAAAGCTATGTAGATAATCTCCCAATCAATGTCAATCTTCGGATTACAAGATAAACAGTTCAATTACCTCCAATAATAGGTAGGTAATTGCCTTGGAAATGTTCTAGGTCGAAAAGCAATAAGAAGAGAAGAATAATAATGAAGTTGTGTCTAAAAGATCAAGAAAATAGGTTATATATAGTGGAAAACGCTCAAAATCACGTTCTGGGCCGAAAACGGGAGTTGGCGCTCGCCAACTCGTTCTGGACGAGTTTGGCGTCTGCCAAAGCTCCATGGCGTCCGCCAAGATTGAGCTGTCGTCCGCCAGGCCCTTTTTGGTCCTCGAAACTTCGGAATGTGGAGATGGTTCCTTCTTCAATGTTGTATCTATTGGTTTTATCTGCGCGTGCACACTATGATCAGGTCAATCGGGGTTCATATGAAAACGTTATGGCCAAAATGCCAAAGCTGCTCCATCGTAGTTTGAATTTCGTGCGCTTTCACTTAAACGGCTCTAAAATCTTCGTCCGAACTCCGAATCCTCTTCCGTTTCGACCGATCAACTCATATTTAATCACATTTCAGGTTCTTAAACTTCCATGATTCTATTAATGCATTAAATTCACTAGTTTAGCCCTTGTTTTAATGCATTTTCACCAAACACCTACAAAACACAAAAAACACAAAAATGTAACAAAACACTAATAAAACACATAAGAACTATACTTGAGAATGGCAATAAGACGGTAAAAAAGATCGAATGAGACGATGTAAAATAGACTCATCAAACTCCCCAAACCAAACCCTTGCTTATCCTCAAGCAATAGACTCTCTAAAAATCCTAGAAAAATAAAAAACACAAAGACACACAGACAAAGTCTAGCTCCCAAGCTACCGAATCACTATTGCAAGTAATAAGCCTAAAGAATGCAAGAGGTTTAAAATCAAACTGACATTCACAAAATTACATGCATAAGCCCAAAAAGTTAGTTTCCAAAGTAAATAGAACTTATGTCTAAAACGGTAGTCCCTCACAAGTGGATCCTATGCAACTAATCTCTCACACTCCTGGAAGTGTCCAGTAGGGGTAATCACTCAAGAGTATAAGGAGAAAAGGAAGGTGATTTGCGTCACAAAGATGACTCAAATACCTCATGCAATGCACTCAATCAGTTAAGTCAGAAGGGACTTTTACATAGCTCTATAATCAATCAGCAGTAGACTTTACAAAAAAAAAAAAAACAATCGTCCTCTCTTTTTTCAGCCCTTTTTTCATTTTTTTCGCATATTCTTTTTTGCAGTCTTATATATGACCTATATGCTTATATCTTTTTTTTTCTGTCTCAATTTTTTGGTAGTGTCTGTTTTACCGAAAGTCCGCACTTTTGTGCGTGCTGGTTTGGTATACACGCCATCAACCCTCACGGTCATATAGCTTTTACGGGCCACGCCGGTATATAGGTAGTATCTGAAACGTGCCCAACATGATTAACGGTGGTAACTAGTACCATAGATCCACTCCGAGACTTATATTATTTTTTGAGAGAACGAAAAACCTGAACATCATAGTCTTTATCAACACATACAATACGCATAAACCTCCTCCCCAAACCTGTTCTTGGAATAGGTTTGGCATAAGAAAATAAGAATGGGAAACATGTCGTTCGTCATACTTAACTTACACAGAGTACACATGAGAATGATGAGGCGCAAACAAGGGAGTTTGCACTTCCCGAATTAAATCACACAGGCGCCGGTACAATATTTTTTCATCGACTAAGGTTTACTCACAGGCTTTTACACTACAGAATTAGAATAAACTTTCTATTTATAGGAGAAATGAACTTAACAAATTTATACATGCCAACTGCTAGCAATCAGAGATCAATCAAAACTCAAGCATTAAACAGGTTTAGGACATGCAATAGACGCTCGACTTGGGAGACATAATTAGACTCAACAAAAAATCTCACACACACAGACTAACGCAGGAAAAGAAAAAAACACACACACACACACACACATATATAAGGATAAGTACACGAAAGGTACCTCCCTCCCCAAACCTAGACTAGAGATGGTCCCCAGCGAATAGTATAGAAAGAAAGAAAGCTGAAAGTGTACTTCCTTGAAACGCGTGGTTGTTGCTATCCATTATCAAACGGGAACGAATCCCTTGCTTCCGTCCCGCCAAGATTGACGATTTGGTGCCCATGTTTAGCTCTTCTCCTCCTGTTTCCTATGACTCTCTGCAAACTAACATTAGAGAAATCAACTACTAAAATAAAACAAGGAAAATCAATGGGAAAATAAAAGCGATAAATAGGTTCGAAACTCCCTGGCCAGTCTCGTGTGTGAGCTGGGCTAGTATGTGCGAATTACTATAAGGTAGGGGAAGGGAAAGCGAATCCGATGGTGTCATCTAGGTGGTATATCAGGTGTCTGCTCCATCTCCAAATAGTTGGAAATGGGTGGTTCAGTTTCCTCTTCGGTTGCTTCGGTGGATTTCTCCTCCTCCACGACTGGCGGATTGTCTAAACTCTCGTAAACTCCTTCAACTGAGATGGGAATTTTTTCTACAGTTATAGTGATAGCGTTGGTAGTGGTGTCCGAATCCAATTCAACAATAGAGTCAGATTTCTCCTTCTCTTTGTCATCCCCATTTCCAGATTCATCCAGTTCAACAATCTATGATCAATGCATCCAATTCCTCGATCGCACCCTCAAGTTGTGTAGGGGTCGAATCTAGAATTGACCCACCAGCGGCTCTATCCACCATTTTTTGACAACAAGCATTTATACCGTTGTAGAAACACCACAAGAGATCTCCTAGTGTTAATCCATGGTCATGATATGTTTTTCGCATCCCCTTAAATCTATACAATGTTCTATCAAGCGTTTCTCCAGAAATCTGGTGAAATCTACAGAACCGGTCTCTATCTAAGTAATCTATACTTTCCTGCACACACAAAGAAACCCAAGTAGTTCCGCAAAATAAACTAAACTAAAAAAGAAAAGACAGACTAACTAATATATACATCTGTAAATTAAAATTCGTAAACTAAACAAAGGAGTTAAATCCCCGGCAGCGGCGCCAAAAACTTGATGTGTCAAATCAAAGTTCTAAATTTGTTTTAAGCCAAGTGTTAATCCTCAACACTACGAAAACCTATAGTGTAGTGGAGTTAACCCCGAGGTTGGTCTCAAAGGACTTAACTAAGCTGAGTCTTGTTTACGAATAGTAATTACAGTAAAGAGAGCAGTAAAAGGGTTGTTCGCTTCGGCAGCAATTTGTTCTATATTATCTATCTATTTATGCAATCTAACAAGAAAACAGATTAATCTAATCGACAATGATATGAATAAGGAGAATTATGGAGCGGTAACGTGAAACAAGCTAGCTAGCAGGATACATACGATTCATAGGATAGACTACGCAAGTTGTCAAAATCTTGAGTTCAAAAACAAATAGCACTAGTGGAGGCGCCAATTCCACTAGGCTACAATCAATCTAGCTAATCCTACTATTACTGTTTGCAATCTAAACTGTTAGATCAAGCCAGACGAAATACATTTTGGTGTATTGATTAAATGCTTAATCTAACAGTGATTTTGCTGGCATGCTCGACAAACAGAATAGCAAGATATGCGATTAATCTAAAAAGCACAAGTAATCTAAACCCGATGCACTTCGAATCTCAAGAACCTAGCTAGCATGCATTGAATCAGTCACCACCCCATAATCGGGGTGTTTAGCTACTCATATTATGCGAAGACATAATCAATATTGTATATAAATAGGCTCCAAACATAATCTAAAGCAAGAAACAAAGATTCAAATGGATTGATACAAATTTACCCTTTGTTGTCACAAACTCTAGGTAGAATTGAAGAACTGAAACGAATCGTTGCGAAAAGGTATGTAGATAATCTCCCAATGAATGTCAATCTTCGGATTACAAGATAAACGGTTCAATTACCTCCAATAATAGGTAGGTAATTGCCTTGGAAAGGTTCTACGTCGAAAAGCAATAAGAAGAGAAGAATAATAATGAAGCACTAACAGATCAAGAAAATAGGTTATATATAGTGAAAAACGCTCAAAATCACATTCTGGGCCGAAAACGACCCAAAAAGGGAGTTGGCGCCCGGCAAAAATGGAGCTGGCATCCGCCAACTCGTTCTGGACGAGTTTGGCGTCCGCCAAAGCTCCATGGCGTCCGCCAAGATTGAGCTGGCGCACCCCAGGCCATTTTTGGTCGGCTAAACGTCGGAATGTGGAAATGGTTCCTTCTTCAAAGTTGTAGCTCTTGGTCATATCTGCGTGTGGACACCAAGATTAGGTCAATTGGAATTCATATACAAACGTTATGGCCAAAATGCCAAAGCTGCGCCATCGTAGTTCGAATTTCGCGCGCTTTCACTTTAACGGTTCTAAAATCTTCGTCCGAACTCCGAATCCACTTCTGTTTCGACCGATCAACTCCTTTTTCAACCACTTTTCAGGTCCTTCAACTTTCATGCTTCCATTAATGCATTAAATGCACTGGTTTAGCCCTTGTTTTAATGCATTTTCACCAAATGTAACAAAACACAAAAAGGACAAAAACGTAACAAAACACTAATAAAACACATAAGAACTATACTTGAGAATGGCAATAAGATGGTAAAAAAGACCGAATGAGATGATGTAAAATCGACTCATCACATGCGATACTAGAGTCACCAAAACTTAACATACGGCACATTACTTGGCAAGAAACACACTATCTATACTGCATACGAGCATGGAAATTCAAAAAAGCATACATGCATCCGCGGAAGAAGAACAATTAGTCAGAATATAGAAAAAGCCAGATTTACTTACTTGATAAAGTAGCAGGAAAAAGATTGATGTACGACGAAGCCTTGCTTGCTCTCCGACAGCGACTTGCACGGCAGATCTGATTACTCACTCGAGACTTTGCTTGCTCGGAAGTTAGTTACTTGCTCGGATTGCTTAGGATTGCTCTAGATTGGATTTGGCTAAAGTGTGAAAATGACTGATCTGGCGTACTATATATAGAGGGATAGTTGGGGAAGACGAAGCATCACATCACTTAGCTTTTAAACCCAGCCATTGATTATTTCAATCCAATTGTTACGTCGGTTCACAGGTGGTGAAATTACATTGTACCCCATTAAATTTATTTTGGAAATTCTCCACTGTCTCGGGATCCTCACTCATGGGCTGGACAGACGACTTATTGGGCCTCTTGGATCACTATTCATCGGCCCAGGTGAACCATTTTACATATCCAGCCCAACGGATTGCTTCCTACACACTCTTCCATGAGAGAGTTCTTTAAATCCTAAATCTCTACTCGGATCTCGATATATCTCGGATACAAATACCTTTTCCTTCTACAGTCCGGGATTTTTCTATCTCGGACTGTAGAAACAAAGGGGGGGGGGGGAGAGATATATTAAAATTCTGAAACACGGATACGGATTTTTAGCACGGAAAGAAGGGATTTTCTCCCTCACATTTAACGATTCGGATATGCTCCTAAAACACACTTGTTCTTCTACTGATAGTTCCACAACTATCTTATACTAAGATACTTGGAAACTAGGGGGACATATGTTGATACGGATATATGTCCTAGAGCGCATCAAGGATAGAATGGCCAATTCAGTACTTGTCCGACCTTGGGAAGTCCGCCTTAAGGAAACCCTTCCTGGTCAACCAGTACACTTAGGTCAATACACCTTTTCAGTTAGTCCGACCTAGCTAGGAGCACGACCTCCGAACTCGCCAAAGGATCGCATATCCGACATTGTCAGGATGCCAAAATGGACCAGACGAGATAAACTCGAACGCCACCTTAACAATAAGACCAAACGTATAAATTGGAACCTCTAAGATACTTTCGAGCATCTTGTATCTCGGACCGTCACTGAGTTACCTAGGAACAGACCAACTCGACAGAGCTCGGATCATTCTAAAGGTCTCACATGGACCCATCAGTGAGAATAGTACTCTGAAAGGTAAAAGGACCAATCTACCCTCCCAGGCCCATCTAATGGTGTTGGACTTTCACATACTATTGGGCCATGGGCCAAGGGAGCATTGTTGGACTTTCACATACACTTGGAATCATCTTATGAATCACTTCATAAGTATATGATAACTATAAATATAGCACAAGGTCTCGTACATTAATGTAAGTCTAAAGGGATAAGTCAACTCTTATCATAACTTCCCTCATAAGTAATACATTGAGAGCTCTCTCCTCTCTCTTGAGTAAAGTCTCTTCCCGGTTTGACAATAGCAAACCGGGTTACCTTTCTAACCCCCCCCCCCCCCCCACTTAGTCCTTTCAGGTGCTCCAGCGCGGACAAGGCTCTTAGGACGGACATCAAGTTGGAGACGGATCTTAGAATTGGGACTTGTAGTAGTTTAGATAGTGTTTGAGGTCCAACCCCTCAACATTACTGAGTGGTTTAAACCTCTACTTGTCAAATTTCTATGATATAATGTGATTAATCTTTGTTACATGGTGATAAAGAAAATAAGGAAGGAGAGGAAGTTGAAAAGCTTCCTACACAAGAGGAAGGAGAGGAAACTGCAAAGTTTCACTCACAATCTGAGAAGGAGGATTCTATTCCCTCCATCAACATGGAATCTGAGCCTGTTACACAGATAGCTGAAGATTCTAGTTTGCACTCTCAGAAATCTCCCTCCAATGATCCTTATAACCCCTTCTTATTTTTCTTAAAGGCTCAAACTGAAAAGAAAGACGATGTGGCTGAAAATCCAGAAACATCAAAGGATATTCCAGAAACCTCAAAGGTTTCTGAGAGACACATATCTGAGCTTCCTGTCAGAGAGGTAGAAATCTCAGATACCAATGTGTGTGAATTCCTGTTAAATCTTTCCAAGTGTACTGACACATTTTATTCTCAGGATCAGAAAGAAATGGAAGTTGAGAAGGATAAGACGTCCAAGTCTCCTCCAAGGATATCTGAGGGTCCTTCCACCTCACAAGTCAAGCCATCTGAGCCTGTTGTTGTGACACGGGTAACTCAAAAACCTGACACTCTTTAAACTCAGATATCAGAACAAGTTTTGATACTTAATCAAAACTCCATTCTCTTTCAGGCTCAAAATGAGGGTACTTCACATCAAACTACAAGGGTAGTTACATATGATGAAGATCTGCTTCAGTTGTTCAAGGATTATGCACTTCTAGATCATCTCTCTGCCTTTAAAAGATGGCAAAAGTTAAGGAGACTTGATCTGATGGCTCTTGCACAAATTCTTGATGATCCTATAAGAAGGAAGAAAGCTGAACAATTTGAAAGCTACATTCATGCGTTGCTTCCTACTGAAAAGTATGACTATGCAACCTTGATGAACTTATTGTTCAAAGATGTAGGGGCGGAATTCCTCATTGAAGACTTTTAGAATGTAGATAGAAGTACAAGGGTCCGACTGGCTTCTAACCCCACTGTGTCGTTGAAGATTCCGTCAGCACCCTTAGAACAAGAAGAAGTGGGAAGTAAGTCGGTGATACTTAAAGAAGTGATTGATCTACTATCTGGTGAGGAGACTAAAGAAAATTACATAGAATAGCATAAGTCTCCTCATCCTTCTGAAAAGAAAGATGATTCTCATAAGGATGATGATGGTAATGCACCCCCACCTGGTGTAGGACGAGTCACTGGAAGAAATAATGCCTCAGCCGTTGTGAAGCTACTTGAGAAGAAAAATTCCCCTTCTCGATCTCCTCAGAGATCATCTAACCCTTCTCCAACAAAGCAACAAGATGAAGAAGTTGGGCACGTTGTTGATGAAACCATTCAAAAACTACAGGAAGTTAATCAAAGGGTGGCCCAACTTAAACAATTGTTGGAAGAAGAAGAGCACTTGCGCCTTAAGTTGGAAACCACGGTTGCTGAGAAGGAAGCCAATGTGAAAAAGATTGAAGAGTTGTCTCGCAAGGAGGAAGAAGCCCTTGCTGAGCAGAAACAACTACTCCTTGATGGGCAGAAAAAACTGGAAGAAGTTGATGCTGAGGAAGCTGCTGACATCAAGACGAAGAATGCTGAAATAGCATATACCCCTTCTTCTTCTGTAAAAGGAAAAAAATCTGTGTCTGAAATGGTTGTTGAATTAGGAAATAAAGGCACATGGGATGATGAGGAAGAAGAAGAAGAAGAAGAAGAAGAAGAAGAAGAAGAAGAAGAAGAAGAAGAAGATGAAGAAGAAGAAAAAGAGCTCGGAGATGCTGACCTTCCTTGGGTTTCTACTAAGAATCCACAAACTCTTGTGTCACATCTTAAGAGAAACATTCTAGCTCCCACCATCTACAACACAGTTCCTAATGTAAACACAACTAATTATGAGAATAGATCAAAGACTTTGATCAAGATTATGAAGGAACTGGAAGCTCAAGACAAGGAGGTCACGAAATCAGTACCACCAGAATTCACCAAGTTTGCTGAACTTCTTTCACACAGAACCTCCTCAATGGTTCTCATATATAAAGATCTTGGCATGGTAAAGCATCTGGATAATACAACTATGCAAGTTGCATATGACAATGCAAGCTATGGATCTGCAAAGACACAATCAGTGGCTGCTGAAGTTTCCAAATTGACAAATAAGGAAACTGGAATTGAAAAGTAAAATGCAGATCTCAAAAAGGAGATGCAGTAACTCACTGAGGCTTACATTCGTCTACAAAAGAATTTTGACTCTCTGTCAGATTCTTATGCCAGAATTTCAGTGGTTTTGATCAGTCTCCTATGACTAGGGGGGAAGGAAGTACCAGGAGAGTACAAGGTAAGGGCAAAGAGAAAATGTATCCTGAAGAAGCCCAAACCAAAACCCCAAGTTCACATTTACAGATGGTGACCACAAGATCTGGGGCAAGATCTCAGAAACCATCAACAGCTGCCAAGAGATCTAGGAGAAGAAAGGACATAGACTCAGAAGAAGAAAAGAAGAAGAAGAAGAAGAAGAAGAAGAAGAAGAAGAAGAAGAAGAAGAAGAAGAAGAAGAAGAAGAAGAAGAAGAAGAAGAAGAAGAAGAAGGAGAAGGAGAAGAAGGAGAAGAAGGAGAAGAAGGAGAAGAAGAAGAAGAAGAAGAAGAAGAAGAAGAAGAAGAAGAAGAAGAAGAAGAAGAAGAAGAAGGAGAGATCTCTGAAAAGAGAAGGAAAACAGGCCAAGACAGCTACAAAGAATTAATGGTCATACATCATTCTAATGATGAGGATGATGATGAAGATGAAGAGAAAGACATAAATCATCTTCATAGGAAAAGAGGAACAAGCAGCATGTCTGAACCTATAGCTGCAATTCCTATCACTTGTAATTCTATCTGATGAACTTACTCTCAGATATCTATCCAATGAAAAGATAACTTGTCAGCAAAGATCACACCTTGTGATTTGGTTGATGTTTACTTTCCTCATCCAATTGATGATAGGTTTTTAGATAGTCATAGGTGACTAATCAAAAAGGGGGAAATTTGTTAGGAATATCTGTTTTGATTTTAATCTGTAACCCTAATGACTTATCTTAGCTCAGAAATGTAACTAGTACTCTTAGTTCACTTGAACATTGTAAAAGTGGAAGCTTACTGAGTATGTTAGTTTAGCAAATCTTGTATAGGATGTTAGGTCTCTGAGTGTAATTTTTATATCTTTGAAGAAGACCAAGAAGCAAGCATCCAGCAGAACAAAGTCATTTATTGAAGATCAGAAGACTGCACAAGATTGCTGAGGACTAAGGAAAAGTGTCTCCTTAGAAACCTTGGCTCAGATACCTTGAAAAATTAAGTGTCTTTGGAAGACAAGTATTTTAATAGGTCTCTGATGCATGATAGGTCACTGAGAAAGGACTTGCAAAGCCTCAGAAAGCTTGCATTGTTCCGCTAACACTACAGGACAAAAGTTAGTACAGTGCATTAATTACGCTGATAGAGATGTCTGAGCAAAAGAGGAAATCTTTGTAAAGAGACAAAGCTCACTACCGTACTAACTTCAGATATCGTTAGTTTGAATTTCATTGTGCCTAATGGATACTATTCAAACGGCATGGTTCTAAACTATAAATATCACAACTTAGAATGCTTGAAACACACCTTGAACTTCACTGAACACAACTCATATTCAAGCATAAAAGCCTTCAAACTACTTACACTCTCTAGCTTTCTGTTGCGACTAAAGCCTTCAAACTACTTACACTCTCTAAGTAGCACGAAAGTTCTAAGTGTCCTGTCCTTAACAAGAATTGCATATTGTGAAAGAGTTGAATCCAGAAGATATAGTTGCGACTCATATCTGTGATTCATTCTCATGAACAATATCAAGACTTGGGTCAGTAAAGAACAACTTACCATACATTGAAAAGTGTATTAAGTAAGATTGATTCTACAGAGCACTCCTAGATAGATGCATAAGTTATTAAGAGCCTGCTCACCTGACAAACTACCATAACCAACACTACAAAGACGTTGAGCATAGGAAGTACTTAGCTTTGGAAGGTGAGGAATAGCTCAAAGGTTACTGAGTAGGGGAAGTACTTGGTGTGGAAAACCAGGGAACAACTCAGGGGGAACACTTGGTTGGGAACCTAGTGTAAAAGGGATCAAGAGATAGGACTTTGTAAGGGGAACTCAATATTTTATTAGTGGATTCAACTCCTGAGAAAGGGCGAGTGGATTAGTTGAGAGATTACGCCATCCTCAGATACCATTATAAATTGTTGTGTTATTTACTTACTGCACTTTATATACTGTTTATTTATTACTTCCTGAGTACTTACACACATTATAGCCAGCTGAGCACATGCACTTATCATTGAAGTCTTCCGCTCTCTGAATATAAGTATCTGAGAAACTATTTTATCGTCAAAAGTTTGAAAAGACTATTCAACCCCCCCCCCCCCTTTTCTAGTCTTTTACTTTGTCGTTATCTGGACCAACATCAATTTAGGGGTTACTGCGATTTAATTATGATGTCTGAGATTAATCTGTTTACTTTTTTGAATTCAATCACTAACGTTATTTGCTTGTTCCAATGCTAAGTGTACGTGAAGAATGACATCCCGAGTCAACTTTCCGCTATAAACTGTAGATTTGAGGACATCCGACTTATAAATTTAATCTTGATTGTGTTTAGGGATTACAGGTTCTACAACGGAAAACAAAATCTCTGAGTGCACATCAAAATTTGGCGCCACTGTGGGCGACACTTGACCGCTCAAGCAAGTTTCGATAATCTAAGATAAGTTGAAATATGTCTTTCACTTTTTAATTTACGCACTATCTTTTAAATACGTATAGCATAAACCCAAAAAAATCGTAAAACCTGTGGAATCGATTTCTACAGCAAAAAATCCAAAAAATATTTTCATTCCCGTATTAGTTTGTTTTCTTATTAAAAAAAATCCAAAAACACGTAATTTTAGATTTCTGTTTATTATCTTTCTAGTATTATCTATTCATATTTGCAAAGGTTCGTCTGTTAGTGTTCATACTAAACAGGAAAAGCATGGAATCACCTACAGACGAAAATAAGGAGAGTACTAGCAATGAGACTCACCTTGGTTACGTCCCGATGTGGAAACTTGAAGAACTGCTCAAGGCACATCTCGAGATTAAAACCGAGAGAGAAGGATTAGAACGAGAAAGGCTAAGGATAGCCGAGGAAAGATTGAGATTAGATGGAACAGAAGAAGGGATAACCATGCAAGGGTGAAGCTAGTGGATGAAGATGACAAACCTATGCGCGACTATGTTATGCCGAGATTTACGCCGCATACCTCGAGCATCTACCTGGAGAGGATCGCAAGAGAATATGACCTAAAGGACACTCATCTGAACCAACTACCGCACTTCTATGGGAACCCGACTAAAAACCCGATCCAATTTCTTAGGGAGTTCTACACAACAGTTGGAGGTGGTACCACTCAATGGACTCACAGAATGTCACCTTCGAAGAAGGATATTCACTAGTCGCCTCAAGGACAAGGCAAGGGATTAGTTATGGTCACTACCATCAAACAGTCTGAGCACATGGGATGAAGTGGTCAATAAGTTTATGCTCAGGTACTTCCCGCTCAGGTGGACATCTGACATGAAGAACCAAATCCAGAACTTCAGCCAATTTGATGGAGAAAACTTTCACGAAGCATGCGAGAGATATAAGGATTTAATGGACAACTGCCCAACGTACTCGTGCGGAACGTTCGACAAGGTCAACAACTTTTACAGGGGAATGAATTCCATTAGCCAGGCACTCATCGATAGAGCATGTCAAGGAAACCCGTTGAACATACCGCGAAGGAGGATTTGGGAGGTATTTGAAAACGTAAGTGAAAACTCCAGGCAGAAAGGACGAGGGAAAAGGACAGCAACCTCAAGGGTAACCTGGACTGAGGAAGCATACTATATTGAGGTCAACCGCCCCGCGAGAAAATCAGCAGGTGAACCACTAATACCAATACCGGGAAGAGCATCGGATTTCCCTGTCCAACAGCTGTTGTGGGAACCAGAAAGGAAGATTGATTTCTTAATGAATGAAATGATGAGGATGGAAGTCACTGTAAGAGGACAAGGAGAAGCCATCATAGGGTTTGTAACTACATTCGGAGGAGTTGGAGAAAGGTTTGCGAGGATTGAGGAACATCTTCAACAAAATGAAAGACAGACGTATGAGGTTAGATGGGACATGAACGAGCTCGCATTCAACCAACATAAAAGGTCTGAATTCGATCGTTAATTTGGCCGAATGGGAGACCCGGAGGAGGGATACGACCTAGACTCAGTGATCATCGAAATCGAACTACGGGGAGTGAAGATCGCTCTAATGAAGATCAGGGTGCCCACCCTAACAACTGAGTCGTCAACCAGGGGTCGAGCTATAAGACCATAAACAAGCGCTTCTTGGGAGTTAACCCAAGGTCACGTTTACTTTGACGCATTTGCATTTCGCATTTTTGATTTTTGTCTTTTTCTCGTTTTCTGTGCCAAAATTATTTTTCGATGAACTTTTCAAAATTTCTTATTTAATATGTTTGCTTTTTGAAAAATCGAAAAAACCAAAAAGATTCGAAAACACGCGATAAGGCAGCAGCCTCACTGCGGTCGCCAATGGACCACAGTAAGTTGTTTTTAGCTCACTATCCCCCTTCTAAAAACTCCCAAAACGTTTTTCTCCCTCCCCATTTCATTTCTCTTACAAAATTCTTCACTTTCTCTTCAATTCTATCATACCCATTGCATTATTAGCTTGCCCATCCATAATCAACATCAAGTAAGTGATCTCTACTCATTAATATCCTCATTACATCTTCAATTCAATGTCTTTATCATTAAACTCTTTGCTTGCACTTTCTTCTTGCTTTTTTGATGTTTAGCAATTATGTGCTTCAATTGATTGATTTGTTGATGCTTGAGATATGTGGATACATACTTAATTTTAGTATTCACTACATTAACACTTGCTTGTTGCAGATTTGACAAATCGTGTGAGAATTTGAAGGTTTTTGTTCTTGCCTACCAAGTGTTCGATAAAATGTCTCAATAGAACAAACTCCTTTGTCGACCCCTTTCTCCCTCGATTACATGCTTACATGGTAGTAACTTGTTGAAGTATGCCTAGAAAACATGTTTGCATCATCTTATGTTCATAGGATGGAGACTACATTACAACATGCCTTTCAACTTGATGCTTGACGCAACTTTAAAACTTGAGTTACATGCCTAGTTCTTGCATTATTTTGAAGTGTCTATTGATCTTATTACAAGTTATAATTTTGCATACACCTTGTGCCACACATTAGGTTTGGGGGAGAAGAAACCCCATTGGATTTGCATGTAAGCCTTAGATTTGATTTAACTCCAAACATGCAATCTCACACACTTTTTTGGCCTAGGTACAATGGGAAGAACTAAAGGAGGAAAGGATGTAGGTGAACCAAGCACTAAGAGAGCAAACAAAGGGAAGAAGGTAGCATCGGCGACCCTCACAAGCAAGGCTCGGAGTTGGTTATTGGTTAATAGCGACTGAGGGGTGATTCTCGAGAGGAAAATAGAGATCGAATGGGGGATGAACCCGGCCCTTATTTGGATTCACGACGTTTTGAGCCTCTATGCTTGGGGAACTTTCACTTCCATTCTCCGATGAAACGACATAGAGATAGTCCAGGAGTTCTACGCGGAGTACTTCCAACTGAAGGTTAAAGAGCCGGAGGATGCACTTTTAGACCGCCCCTTCATCATTCGAGGGGTAGAGGTCATGTTTGGGCCAAGAGCTATCAACGAATTCTTCGAAATTCAAGAGGAGCACATCCATGACGAATACAAGTAACCGGCATATGAAGAACTGGAGTTCGGAGATATCCTAGAAAACATCCCACGGTATTACTCGGAGAAAGATTTAGAAATGATGCGGTGAGAATGCCCATCCTAAGGGCTACACTCAACGGAAGAGCAAGATTTTGGATGCACATTGTAGAGCTCAACCTGAAGCCAACCCTGCACCACTGATGAGTCCGTTTTATACCGTCTCATTTGGTCTTTTTTACCCTTTTTTGGTCATCCTTGAGTATAGTTTTATAAGTTTTCCTAGAGTATTTTACTTGTTTTGTTCTTTGTGTGTTTTGAAGGTATTTGGCTAAACTGCGCTAATGGAAGGTAAAATGGCGTATTTTACATGCATCTACAAGATATGCAGTTCCAATGCTTCGTATGGATGCTAGAAGTGGAGCGGGAAGGCCAAAATACCAAGAATCGACATTAAAAGGAGCAAAAGAGCAAAAAGGAGCATAAAGGGCAAAACAGTCATTTTGGAAGAACTGGCGACGCCAGTTATCAAACTGGCGTACGCCAGCAACTCTCTATTTCCTCAATGCTCCAAACTGGCGACGCCAATTTTCAAACTAGCGACGCCAGTTTCTTCTTTTCGTCGTTTTTCTGCGATTTGATTCATAATTCGCCCAAACTTTGTTTTTCTCCTTTCTATTAGTTAGAAGAAGACAGAATTACTTTTCATTATTCATCTATTGTCAAGAACACACACTTTGCTCTAGAGCTAGACCTAGTTTCAAAGGCAATTACCCGATTTGTGGTAATTGAAGCGTTTTCTCTTGTAATCCGACGATTGACGTTGATTGGAAGATTATCTGCACATCTTTAGCTTCGATTCGTTTTCGTTCTACAATTTCTACCTAAGGTTTGTGACAACGAAGGGTAAAATTGTATCAATCCACTCGAATCTCTGTTTTGTGCTTGAGATTATGTTTATTGCTAGTATGATTATGCTTTCGCTTGTCATGAGTAGCTAAACACCCCTATTATGGGGTGGTGACTGATTCAATGCATGCCAGCTTGGGTTTATGTGATTCGAAGTGCATCGGGATTCGACTACTTGTGCCTTTTAGATTAATTACTATTCCTGCTATCACATTTGATGACCTTCTAGACAAAATCACTGTTAGATTAGGCATTTAAGCTTTGCAAACCCAAATGTCTTTCGACTTGCTTGATCTAACAGTTAGTTGCAAACGGTAATAGTAGGTTAGTTAAATTGATCGTAGTCTAGTGAAACTGACGCCTTCATTAGTGCTATTCGTTTTTTAACTCAAGACTGTGACAACTTGCGTAGTCAATCCCGTGAATCACATGTATCCTGCTAGCTAGCTTGTTGACGTTACCACTCCATAATTCCCCCCATTCATATTTCAATCTCGTTAGTGTCAAATCGGTTTCTAGTAGTTGCAAGTAGTTGTTTACTCTAGTCTATCATCTCGCTGCCAAAGCAAACAAACTTTTACTGCTTTTCGTATTGTTACTTTTATTCGTAAACTGAAACTCAGCCTATTTAAGTCCCTAGAGTCCGACCTCGGATTTAACTCCACTACACTACAGGTTTTCATAGTGTTAAGGATTAACTCTTGGCTTAAAACAAATTTAGAACTTTGATTTGACACATCAAGTTTTTGGCACTGTTGCCGGGGACTTAACTCCTTTGTTAAGTTTACGAATTCTTGTGACAATATTTTTACTTTATGTATTTTTACTTTACATCTAGTTATAGTATTTCGTTATTTCTTTTTCTAGTGTTTCACTGTGTGCCTGTCCTAAGTGCTTGTTTGACTAACATGTGCTGATAGTTGCGTAGTTCTAGTGTTGTGTTTCCATTGCAGAATAATATTAGGGCCATGGCGATAATGAGGGCAGTTTACGAACCAGCTTTTGTAGGCAAGAAACCTGCAATTTTCCTGGAAGGAGATACTTGTCAATATGAGGTTACAGAAGAAGACTTGAACTGCCTACCCCGCTTCTATGGGGGCATGGATGAGGATGTATTGAATTTCCTGAGGAGCTTCGATTATGCGATTTCAGACATACCTAATAGGAGATTGGATGATTGCAAACTCCGCAGACATTTATTCCCTTTCACTCTCATTGGTGGGGAAAAATGGTGGTTGGTTGTGATGTGTCAAATCAAACTTCTGAATTTGTTTAGAAGCCAAGAGTTTATCCTCAACACTTCAAAAACCTATAGTGTAGTGGAGTTAACCCCGAGGTCGGTCACTAGGGACTTAACTAAGCTGAGCTTCAGTTTACGAACAAAAGTAACAATACGGAAAGCAGTAAAAGTCTGTTTACCTCGGCAGCGAGATGATAGACTAAAGTAAACAACTACTTGCAACTACTACAAACCGATTAGAAACTAGTGAGATTGAAATATGAATGGGGGAAATTATGGAGTGGTAACGTCAACAAGCTAGCTAGCAAGATATATGTGATTAACGGGATTGACTACGCAAGTTGTCAGAGTCTTGAGTTCAAAAACGAATAGCACTAATGAAGGCGTCAGTTTCACTAGGCTACAATCAATTTGACTAACCTACTATAACCGTTTGCAACTAACTGTTAAATAAAGCAAGACGAAAGACATTTTGGTGTATTGATTAAATGCTTAATCTAACAGTGATTTTGTCTAGAAGATCATCAAACGTGATAGCAGGAATAGTAATTAATCTAAAAAGCACAAGTAGTCGAATCCCGATGCACTTCGAATCACATAAACCCTAGCTAGCATGCATTGAATTAGTCACCACCCCATAATAGGGGTGTTTAGCTACTCATGACAAGCAAAAGCATAATCATACTAGCAATAAACATCATCTCAAGCATAAAACAGAGATTCGAGTGGATTGATATAATTTTACCCTTCGTTGTCACAAACCCTAGGTAGAAATTGTAGAATGAAAATGAATCGATGCCAAAGTTGTGTAGATAATCTCCCAATCAACGTCAATCTTCGGATTACAAGAGAAAACGGTTCAATTACCTCAAATCGGGTAATTGCCTTTGAAACTAGGTCTAGCTCTAGAGCAAGGTGTATGTTCTTGACAATAGAATGATTACGAAAGTAATTGTGTCTTGTTCTAACTAATAGAAAGGAGAAAAACTAAGTCTGGGCGAATTAGGAAACAAAATCGCAGAAAAACAGTAAAAGAAGAAACTGGAGTCACCAGTTAGAAAACTGGCGTCGCGAGTAATCAAGACTGGCGTCGCCAATTCGGTCCTACGCCAAACAGAAAGTTACTGGCGTACGCCAGTTTGATAACTGGCGTCGCCAGTTCTTCTAGAATGACTGTTTTTCCCCTTTGACTTCAATTCTTGATATTTTGGCCTTCCCGCTCCACTTCTAGCATCTACACGAGGCATTGGAACTCCATATCTTGTAAATGCATGTAAAATACACCATTTTGCCTTCAATTAGCGCAGTTTTAGCCAAATACCTACAAAACACACAAAGAACAAAACAAGTAAAAATACTATAGAAAAACTAATAAAACTATACTCAAGGATGATCAAAAGACGGTAAAAAAGACCAAATGAGACGGTATAAAACCGACTCATCAAACTCCCCAAACCGAACTCTTGCTTGTCCTCAAGCAACAGACTCTCTAAAAAACCTAGAAAAGGAAAAAACACATAGACACAAAATAAAGTCTTGCCGAGTCTATGATTGCACATAATAAGCCCAAGAAATGCAGAAGCTTTGACATCACACTGACATTCACAGAATAACATGCACAAGTTCAAAAAGTTCGTTTCCAAAGTAAATAGAACTTAAGTCTAACACAGCAGTCCCTCACAAGTGGATCCTATCCGTCTATTCTCTCACACTCCTGGAAGTGTCCAGTAGGGGAAATCACTAAAGAATATAAAGAGATAAGGAAGGTGACTTGCGTCACAAAGATGCCTCAAATACCTCATGCAATGTACTCAATCAGTTAAGTCGGAAGGGACTTTTTCATAGCTCCGTAACAATCAGCAGTAGACTTATAAGAAGGTAGTCGTTCTGTCTTTTTTCAATATATATATATTTTTTCATTTTTTGCATACTCTTTTTTGCAGTCTTATATATGACTCATAAGCTTATATATTTTTTCTATCTCACTTTTTTGGTAGTGTCTGTTTTACCGAAAGTCCGCACTTTTGTGCGTGCTGGTTTGGTGTACACGCCATCAACCCTCACGGACATATAGCTTTTAAAGGCCACGCCGGTATATAGGTAGTATCTGAAACGTGCCCAACATGACTAACGGTGGAAACTAGTACCATAGATCACTCCGAGACTTATTTTATTTGTTTGAGAGAACGAAAAACCTGAACACAGTCTTTATCAATAGAAGTAGGGCACATAAACCTCCTCCCCAAACTTGTTATTGGAACGGGTTCGGCATAAGCAAATAATATTGTAAAACATGCCGTTCGTCATACTTAACTTACACAGAGTACACATGAGAATGGTGAGGCGCAAACAAGGGAGTTTCCACATCCCGAATTAAATCACACAGGCGCCGGTACAATATCTTTCATCGGCTAAGGTTTACTCACAGGCTTTTTGGACTATAGAACTAGAGCAGACTTTCTATTTCAGCAGAAACGAACTTAGCAAACTTAAACACGCAAACTGTTAATAGTCAAGGATCAGCCAAAACAAAAGCATTAAACAGGTTTAGTACATGAAATAGACGCTCGACTTAGGAGACAGACTTAGACTCAACAGACAAACTCGAATAATAAATACAAAAAGAAACACATCCGAAAACATGCAAGCAAGAAGCCTAAAGCAGATCAAAACTCAAAACACCCCCTCAAACCTCAACTCGTGCTCGCCCTCGAGCAAACGAGTGAAAAGAGAAAAGTAGAGAGTTGATAGGAGAGGGCTTCCCTGATTGAAGGTTTCCAATATGTGTAGAAGACTGGTGGTGTTCATTTGCGATGGTGCGTACTAGACTTCCCCATGCTCGAATTCCTCTGCCCTTGTACCTGCGAATAGATATAAAGGGGTCCAACATACCCCGCAGAATAATCCTTGCAGATAAAATCCTTAGGCAAATAATCCAATGCCTTCACCATGCCGACCTTACCATTCACCTCGTATGTTGCAGTGCATCTAAATATGCTAATATCCATTCTAGAGGCGAATAAAAATGGCCAGGCAAGGAGGATTGTATCGGGTCCTGTCTTCTGATCTTCCCGGACATCCTTCAGAACAACAAAATTGGAGATAACAATTTGACAAGTTTAACCACGACACCCTTTGCAAATCCAACTGGTCTTCTATGTGACCCATCCGCCATTAGGAGTCGAGCTTTCATCTCTTCCAAGCCTGTGAAGCCACATCCCTTAAATAGACTGTATGGAATTGTATTACATGTAGCTCCTGTGTCTAAAATCGCAATGACTTTTGAATTTCCCATCCCAACTACGATGTTAAATCTCTTTTTACTAGGAGGATGCTCCTTTACATTTTCTTCTAACTCTTCTTCCTTGGCAGGGACTTCAACTACTCCAGTTTTTGGGGTGCTCACTATAACTGTAGAATCTTCCTCTTTTGCAGAACCCAATTCTTCAACGGAAACGACTGGATCTTCCTCTTGTTTCGGGGTCAACTCCTCAACAGAATTACCGGGGGTTATCACCTCTTCTACTGTTGCTTCTCCAGCAATCGGAATCCACGATGCACACCCACAAGCTGCGCAAATCTGTTTTGAAACCTCAACACGGGTCTCATTTTCCGAAACAGTCACCTCAACCTGTGTTTCTGTGATCACCTTAATAGCCATAGCTCTGTCAAAAGTATTAAGGAATTTACCCCTTTCCCTTTCTTGGTTTTTCTCTACCAGCTGCTAGAGGGTACCTTTGTTTTGGTCGCTGTCCCTTTCCAATCTTTGAACTGTGGCTTCTAATGTATCCAATCTCTCAGCGGTAGCTGCATGTATCCTCGTTGTGTGTTGCATGGTGGCATGAAAACTTTTCACAAACCCTCTCAGATCCTCCAAAAAACCTTCTGGAAGTTGTGATTCAGGAAGGCGGCGTTCCAGGCAATTAGAGCCGCTAAGCATAGCACGCTTACTCCTATGCTCTGAGCTTTTTGCTATCATCTCGAACACAACACTTAATTCGACAAGGGTGCTCTCCCCCATCCATCCTCCACATGCCACATCAACCAGCACTTGTGAAGACTCTTCAAGCCCATCAAAGAAGAGCTAGTTTAAATCTGCTGTACTAAAATGGTGATGGGGGCACTGACGTTGTAAATCACAGAATCTCTCCCATGCTTCGAAGAAGGGTTCTCCTTGTCGCTGCTTAAACTCACTAATCTGCGCTCTGAAGCTCGTAGTCATCGATACAGGGAAGTATTTGCCCATAAAGGTTCGAAAAGCTTTGTCCCAAGTAGTGATGCTTCCTTCTTCCAGACCGTTCATCCAAGTTCGTGCCTTGCCCAAGAGACACATAGGGAAGATCCTGAGCCTCAAATCATCATCCTTAGCCCTTTCGGGTTTCTCCCATCCAGAGATGAAATGCTCAATTTCTCTGAAGAAACCCTTGACGTCCTCATTCTCGACTCCATAGAACCTCGGAAGTTGTTGGAGGAGATGCTTCTTAACCTCGAGACCCCACACATTAGATGGTGTGACTATGGCTGGGCAACAGGCACCCTGCACAGGTAGAAGGAGTGTGTACATTGAAGGTTGATCCACGGTAGCCATATCTGCGACCCGGTGCTATAAGATAGACACAACACCAGAACTACGCGAACGTAAGCACCCGTTAGTTAAAACAAGCAGTCAAGACGAAGAACACAGAGGTAACAAAGGAAAAATACTAACAAAAACAAAAACTAGAAAAAGAAAAAAAAAAAAAAATACTGTAACTAAAATTCGTAAACTTAACAAAGGAGTAAAGTCACCGGCAGCGGAGCCACAAACTTGATGTGTCAAATCAAAGTTCTGAATTTGTTTAGAAGCCAAGAGTTAATCCTCAACACTACGAAAACTTGTAGTGTAGTGGAGTTAACCCCGAGGTCAGTCTCTAGGGACTTAACTAAGCTGAGCTTCAGTTTACGAAAAAAGTAACAATACGGAAAGCAGTAAAAGTTTGTTTGCTTCGGCAGCGAGATGATAGACTAAAGTAAACAACTACTGGCAACTACTAGAAATCGATTTGACACTAACGAGATTGAAATATGAATGGGGAAAATTGTGGAGTGGTAACGTCAACAAGCAAGATAGCAAGATATATGTGATTCACGGGATTGACTACGCAAGTTGTCACAGTCTTGAGTTCAAAAACGAATAGCACTAATGAAGGCGTCAGTTTCACTAGGCTACAATCAATTTGACTAACCTACTATCATCGTTTGCAACTAACTGTTAAATAAACCAAGACGAAAGACATTTTGGTGTATTGATTAAATGCTTAATCTAACAGTGATTTTGTCTAGAAGATCATCAAACGTGATAGCAGGAATAGTAATTAATTTAAAAGCACAAGTAGTCGAATCCCGATGTACTTTGAATCACATGAACCCAATCTAGCATGCATTGAATCAGTCACCACCCCATAATAGGGGTGTCTAGCCACTCATGACAAGCGAAAGTATAATCATACAAGCAATAAACATAATCTCAAGCACAAAACAGATTTTCGAGTAGATTGATACAATTTTACCCTTCGTTGTCACAAACCCTAGGTAGAAATTGTAGGACAAAAATGAATCGATGCCAAAGCTGTATAGATAATCTCCCAATCAACGTCAATCTTCGGATTACAAGAGAAAATGGTTCAATTACCTCAGATCGGGTAATTGACTTTGAAACTGGGTCTAGCTCTAGAGCAAGGTGTATGTTCTTGACAATAGAATGATTATGAAAGCAATTGTGTCTTGTTCTAACTAATAGAAAGGAGAAAAACTAAGTCTGGGCGAATTAGGAAACGAAATCGCAGAAAAACGGCAGAAGAAGAAACTGTCGTCGCCAGTTAGAAAACTGGCGTCGCCAGTAATCAAGACTTGCGTCGCCAGTTTGGACCTGCGCCAAACAGAAAGTTACTGGCGTACGCCAGTTATCAATCGCCAGTTCTTCTGGAATGACTGTTTTGCCCCTTTGACGCCTTTTGACTCCAATTCTGGATATTTTGGCCTTTCCGCTCCACTTCTAGCATCTATACGAGACATTGGAACTCCATATCTTGTAGATGCTTATAAAATACACCATTTTGCCTTCAATTAGCGTGGTTTTAGCCAAATACGTACAAAACACACAAATGACTAAACAAGTAAAACTACTCTAGGAAAACTAATAAAGCCATACTTAAGGATGACAAAAAGATGGTAAAAAAGACCAAATGAGACGGTATAAATGTGAACCTGATTCGCTGAAAACTTGGAAAGAAGTGATGGCCAAGTTTATGAATGAGTATCTACCATATCACAAATTGGTGAAGCTAAAGAAGGAGATTACTGGGTTTACACATGCTTGGAATGAGCCATTCCATGAGACTTGGGACCGATTTAAGGAAGCTATGTATAAATGCCCTAACCACAGGCTTTCGGATGCCGACTTTGCAATGCACTTCTATGATGGACTGACCGAGCCATGCCAGGAGTCAGTGGATATAGGTAGTGGTGGAATTGGAAGTAAAACACCTTTTGATCTAAAAGAGGTGTTCAATATGCTAGCTGATACTTGAAATCGCAAGGTACGGGCCTCAGTGTAAGCCAAGAGACAAGGTTGCCACAGGTTGAGCCAGATTTTGAGCCCGATTGTGAAATTCGCAACATTGATGAGATAGCCGAATTGAGCAGACCGGAGAGAGTTTTTCGAGTTGAAGGTGTGAAAACAGATCCTGATACTCTTACGCCTGAGCTAGAAGGTGAGATTCGGGAGGCCATGACTACTATGTCAGAAGTGTTTGCAGCAACCCGCACCGAACAAGTAGAGACTGATTCCAAGATTGAAGCTGTCAGTGAAATAACTTATGAGATCGTCTTTTTGGCAGCACAACTTAGTGCTAGCTTAGACAGACAGGACGCAGCTGATCAGGAGGAAGAAGAAGTCTTTGCGGCACTGCGAAGCGGAAAGGTAACCAAACCAAATATTGTTGAAATTACTAATGATTTACCTACAGTTTTAGGTACTACAAGTACGGGTGCCAGGGATGAGCCACCAGCTACCTCCGATGGCTCTTGGGTTCAGGAGAAGGAGAATATAGGGGAGCCACAACTTCATAAAAGTCCAAACCCATACAGGCCCGCTACTCCTCATGTTCCTTTTCCCGGGCGACTTAAGGAGAAAGTTAATGACAAAGACATACGCGCCGGTAACCCCCTTTTGACCGATTGTCGAAGGTTGAGATCAACATTCCCTTACTAAATATGATCCGTGATGTCCCTGCATGGTCAAAAAATTTCAAAAAGTTAAGTACAAATAAACGGGTCTATCGAAGAGGGGAAAAGGAGATCATGCCTGAAACAGTCAATGTTGTTTTTGGGTTACCAGAAAAGAAGAAGGATCCTGGGAGTTTCATCATCAATATCGGCTTAGGAGAGAACCACATGGCCAAAGCTATGTTAGATAACGGCGCAAGTATCAACCTGTTGCCCTATGCTATTTACAAACAGCTTGGACTTGGAGAAATTCAACCCACAGGAATGGTAGTCCAAATGGCTGATCGGAGTTTGAGGCGTCCCTTGGGAATAGAGGAAGATGTCTTAGTCAAGGTGGACAAGCTGCTAATACCAGCAGATTTTGTGATCCTGAGATCGACATTCAGTAAATCGAGTGAAGAAACACGTCATTCTGCTGGGACGCCCCTTCTAGGCTACAGCAAACGCTTTTGTTACTGTAGCAAAGGGGATAGCTCATTTGTAAGTGCTCGGAGAAAAGTTAACTATCTCTAGCGAAACTAATGTCAATGGTCTTAATACTGAGGAATGCAATTTTGTGAATGTCTATGATTGCAATTTTTCTGATGATTTAGATGAATTTGTTTTGAACACTTATATGCAAACTATCACTCGAGATAAGTTAGAAGCAGCTTTAACTCTTGAAACTGATAAAGATCTTTTGGATAATGAAGTAGTAGAGCATGCTAATTTCCTAGATAGCTGTGAGTCGATGCCTTTTGGTGAAGAAGTAGAGGAAATCTTCGAGGTAGAGGGCGAGCAGATAACTTTAGAACCACCTCTAGAACTTAAGGAACTTCCTAGCCACCTTAAGTATGTCTACCTGGGGGAGGGAAATTCAAAACCTGCGATAATTTCAGCTAAAGTGACTGTGAAACAAGAAGAGAAATTGATTGCGATACTGCGAAATAACTCTCAAGCAATATGTTGGAGCATTAGTGATATCAAAGGTATTGACCCCTCCCGATGTACCCATAGGATTGCTCTAGAGGAAGGGACTAAACCAGTTAGGCAACCGCAGCATCGTCTTAACCCTGCTCTTCAGGATGATGTGAAAAAAGAGATCATTAAGCTGCTTGATAGTGACATGATTTATCCTGTGTCTGATAGTAAGTGGGTTAGCACTATTGATGAGACTATAATTTAGAGTCTCATTTTGTCCTTTTTAGCGGTTTTTGTTCGTAGTTTTATAGTGTTTTTGTGCGTTTTTATGTTTGGTATTTTGTTTTTGTTTTGTAGGATTTTTGTGTTCCGAAGGTGAAAACCGGAGTGAAAACGACGGTTCTAGAGCTTTGAATTTGTACTGACTGGGCGAAGACGGAAGTGAATTCTGAGTTCGGACGAAGATTTGAGAGCCGTTTTAGCGAGACTTGCAAAAGTGAAGATTTACGGAGAAGTCTAGCCATTTTCGACATAACTCTCTCATATGATGTTCTATTGATCTGATCTCGGTGGCCTTGCAAAGATAATTCAATGGGCTATAACTTTCGCTTTCGAAGCATTGGAAAATTCTGTCTGTAGGAAACGTTACGAAGGTTTTAAGCTCGCCGCGGCGAAATTTCCCGAAGCAAAGAAGAAGGCTTAATGGTGTTTCTTGCCGCAGCGAGTATTTTCTTCGCCGCGGCTAGATTTGCATGGGCGATTTCTGGACGGATTTTGTTCGTTTTTTCTCCTATAAATAGATTTCTTTCACCATAACTTCAATCATAACTTATTCAAAACCCTATTTGGGACTCAAGAACCCTAGTTTATCATTGATTGATCTTTGGAGCTTGGTTTTTATCTTGTAAGAATCATCGACATCGAATTCTTGGTAATTTATTGATAACTCTCTATTGTTTATCTTTAATTCATGCTTTCTTCTGTTTATCGAATTGTATGATCTTGCATGCGATTATCACCATGTTTATGCTTGGCGTACTCAATACCTTGACGTCTTTCGTCTTTGCTTCCCTCATGAGTAGTTAAACCGCTCCGAACACGGTAGTTATGTGATAGTCTTGCATATTCGTTTCAAGGGTTTCGGATTCGTTTATATAGGTTTATCTAGTTTAAAATCTTCGTAAAACCTTCAATTCAATAAGCTAGTTTTAAACCTTCTAAGTGGTTTTGGTTAAGGATCGTGGCATGACAACCCACGGTTACTCTAGTTTTAAATATTCAAATTACAATCGGTTGAATTGAATTGATTGCTTTCTGTACGCCGACCGTGTGACAAATATGAATGATTACCTAGTATTGAATTAGCATAAGCGGATCATCGCTACCGTGTTCGCTCTTCTTTCCATTGATTTTCACAGACTAGTTTCCTTCTGTTTCCTGTGTTAGGTTTAGTTTAGGTAAAAATACAAATTTCCAATTCTTGTTTTATGCAAACATATTTGTATTTGCTCTGCATCACTATAGTGGCTTAGTTAGCTCCTTAGCGAACGATCCTGTGGTTTAGCTTTGTCTGTCTATAACAACTGCTTACTACTTGGTTTTCTAAGTAATAATTTGATCACATCAAATTTGGCGCCGCTGCCGACGAATTAACTCCCTCTGTAGTGTTTAGGAGTTTTTATATTTTTGTTTGTTCGTTTGTTTGTTTTTCTGTTTTAGATTAGTTTTTGTTATTTTTGTGGATCTGCTCTTTGGTTTGTTTTTCTATGTGCAGATACTAGTAATTCAGCAAGGGCTCAAAGATGGCTATGACGTTTGGAGATTACTATTGTTCGTATTTCATGCCTAAAAAACCATGTATAAAGCTGGATGCCAATGCAAGGAATTATTGGGCGAACACTGCTTACTATTCCATTCTTACCAAGTTCGATGGGTATGGTGATGTTCGAAAATTCTTAGAGGCATTCGAGGATGGTGTGTTGAGGATTCTGCATGAGAATGAAGAGGGGATTTTGCTTTCTGAAGAGCAGCTTTGCATGAGGATGTTTGATGGAGCCTTGGAGGGGTCTGCTAGAAATGGGCTTACGTCTGCACCTGAGGGGTCTATTGACTCTTGGAGTGAGGTAGCTAATTCTTTTGTAGAGAGGTATTCTCCTGATACAGGGGGGTGGAATTCTCGATACACAGTTTCTCCACCAGAGGTCTCCACTGAATCTGAAGCACCCGAGAAGTGTTCTTATGATGAGCTAGTTGTGGAGCTTGACTTGTCTTGCTCTACGACAACACCTGAATTAGACTCCTCTATTCTTACGGTCGACGAAGGTGGTATGGCGGAAGTATCTGATGACGATACTTTAGAGGATGCTCTTTCAATCCCTTCATTAACCGTTACACATGCTGCCATCCAGGCTCAGGATATCTTCGTCCTTGCGAGCCACTGCATAGACATTTACCAAGGGAGTTTTGATCCTTTATTTTCTTTCTATTTGTCCCCTTTTCCGTTAGGTTATTTTTTAGTTTGTGATTCTGCTTATTTGTTTAATTCTAGTTTGCAGGGAATTAGGGACATACTGGAGAACCTGAGGAGAGGAGCTTAGGATGGCTCCCAAAATGCTGAAGGATGCAAGGGATTCGTTCCCGTTTGATAATGGATAGCAGCATTCCCCGAAAGTCGAGCCAAACGACAATAATAAAAGGCGCTTTCCGGGAGGCAACCCGGGGGTAAGTTTCCTTTATTTTTTCTATTTTATTCCTTCGCTTGCTTAAACTTGAAACTCGAGGACGAGCTAAAGTTTAGGTTTGGGGAGGGATTTCATGTGTTTTGTGTTGTCTACGTAGGGTGGTATGTTAGCCACTTTTATGTGTCAGTTCTAGTTCAGTTTTAGGTTGTTAGATTTTTATTTTTTATTTTTTATATATGGTGAGTCGGAGTTGTTCTTCCAAGTTGAACGTCTATTGTAGATGATAAATTTGCTTGCTGCTTATGTTCTGTATGATATTTAACTGGAAGTAGTGTAGTGGATTTAAAATCCTACAAGTTCGTTTCTCTTTTAAAAATAAGTTTGTGTAGCTCTTTAATCCAAAAGCTTGTGAGCAAGCCTTGAGCCAATGAAAAAATATTGTACCGGCACCTGTGTCAATTTTTTCGGGAAGTGCAAACTCCCTTGTTCGCGCCTCATCATTCTCATGTGTACTTCCTGTAAGTTAAGTATGACGAACGACATGATTTTCATTCTTATTTTCTTGTGCTAAACCCGTTCCAAGAACAGGTTTGGGGAGGAAGTTTATGTGAGCCGTGTATATTTAATGACTGTGTTGTGGCTTTTGTTCTCTCAAAAATATTGGAATAAGTCTCGGAGTGTATCTATGGCATCTATGTCACCGTTAGTCGTGTTGGGCATGTTTCAAATACTACCTACACACCGGCGTGGTCCTAAAAAGCCATATGCCTGTGAGGGTTGATGGCATGTATACCAAACTAGCACGCACAAAAGTGCGGACTTTCGGTAAAACAGACACTACCAAAAAATTGAGACAAAATAAGCATATGGGTCATATTTAAGACTGCAAAAAAGGAGTATGAAAAAATAAAAAAATGAAAAAAAAAACAGAGAGAGAACGATTGCCCTTTTATAAGTCTACTGCTAATCGTTTATAGAGCTGTGAAAAAGTCCCTTCTGACTTAACTGACTGAGTACATTGCATGAGGTATTTGAGGCAACTTTGTGACGCAAGTCACCTTCCTTTACTCTTTATATTCTTGAGTGTCTACCCCCTACTGGATACTTCCAGGAGTGTGAGAGTTTGTTGCATAGGATTCACTTGTGAGAGATTAGCGAGCTAGACTTGAGTATTATTTAATTGAGAAACAATCTTGTTTGATTTTCTGTACACTATTCTGCCAATGTTAGTTGAGTACAAAACTTTTGCATCTTGTGAATTTATTGTTTTTAATGGTAGATTCGGTCACTTGGAAATTCAACTCTCTTATTTGTTTTCTTTTTCTTTTTGTCTTGAGTCTAGTTTTTGTCTAGGTTGTTTGTTTGCTCAAGGACGAGCAAAGGTTCGGTTTGGGGATTTTGATGAGACTATAATTTAGAGTCTCATTTTGTCCTTTTTAGCGGTCTTTGTTCGTAGTTTTATAGTGTTTTTGTGCGTTTTTATGTTTTGGTATTTTGTTTGTGTTTTGTAGGATTTTTGTGTTCCGAAGGTGAAAACCGGAGTGAAAACTATGGTTCTAGAGCTTTGAATTTGTAGTAACTGGGCGAAGACGGAAGTGGATTCGGAGTTCGGACGAAGATTTGAGAACCATTTTAGCGAGACTTGCAAAAGTGAAGATTTACGGAGAAGTCTGGCCGTTTTCCACATAACTATCATATATGATGTTCGACTGACCTGATCTCAGTGGCCATGCAAAGATAATTCAAAGGGCTACAACTTTCTCTTTGGAAGCATTGGAAAATTCTATATGTAGGAAAAGTTACGAAGGTTTTAAGCTCGCCGCAACGAATGAGATTCTCGCCGCGGCGAAATTTCCTGAAGCAAAAAAGAAGGCTTAACGGTGTTTCTCGCCGTGGCGAGTATATTCTTCGCCGCGGCGAGATTTGCATGGGCGATTTCTGGACGGATTTTCTTCGTTTTTTCTCCTATAAATAGATTTCTTTCACTATAACTTCAATCATAACTTATTCAAAATCCTATTTGGGACTCAAGAACCCTAGTTTATCATTGATTGATCTTTGGAGCTTGGTTTTTATCTTGTAAGAATCATCGACATCGAATTCTTGGTAGTTTATTGACAACTCTCTATTGTTTATCTTCAATTCATGCTTTCTTCTGTTTATCGAATTGTATGATCTTGCATGCGATTATCACCATGTTTATGCTTGGCGTATTCAATACCTTGACGTCTTTCATCTTTGCTTCCCTCATGAGTAGTTAAACCGCTCCGAACACAGTAGTTATGTGATAGTCTTGCATATTCGTTTCTAGGGTTTCGGATTCGTTTATATAGGTTTGTCTAGTTGAAAATCTTCTTAAAACCTTCAATTCAATAAGCTAGTTTTAAACCTTCAAAGTTGTTTTGGTTAAGGATCGTGGCATGACAACCCACGGTTACTCTAGTTTTAAATATTCAAATTACAATCGGTTGAATTGAATTGATTGCTTTCTGTATGCCGACCGTGTGACAAATATGAACAATTACCTAGTATTGAATTAGCATAACCGGATCATCGCTACCGTGTTCGCTCTTCTTTCCATTGATTTTCACCAACTAGTTTTCTTCTGTTTCCTGTGTTAGGTTTAGTTTAGGTAAAAATACAAATTTCCAATTCTTGTTTTCTGCAAACATCTTTTTATTTGCTCTGCATCACTATAGTGGCTTAGTTAGCTCCTTAGAGAACGATCATTTGGTTTAGCTTTGTCTGTCTATAACAACTGCTTACTACTTGGTTTTCTAAGTAATAATTTGAGCACATCAACTATCGATGTAGTACCTAAGAAGTCTGGAATAACTATAGAAAAGAATGAGAAAGGGGAGCTGGTTCCTTTAAGGAAAACAACTGGGTGGCGTATGTGCATAGATTATAGGAGATTGAATGTTGATACCAAAGAGGATCACTTCCCCCTGCCCTTTATTGACGAGATGCTCAACCACCTTGCTGGGCGAGCATTCTACTATTTTCTAGATGGTCTTTCAGGTTTCTACCAGATTCACATAGCTCAGGAGGATCGAGCCAAGATGACATTCACTTGCCGTTTCGGTACTTTCGCCTACAAGAGAATGCCGTTTGGACTGTGCAATGCACCTTCCACATTCCAGAGATGTAAGCTTTTCGTTTTCTCCGAAATGGTACAGGATTACGTTGAGGTATTTATGGATGACTTCTCTGTTTTTGGTGATTCTTTTGATGACTGTTTGAAAAAGCTTGAATTAGTCTTAAAGAGGTGCATAGATTGCAATTTGACTCTTAGTTGGGAAAAAAGCCATTTTATGGTAGAAGAAGGTATAGTTCTGAAACATATAGTGTCAAAGCGGGGGATTGAGATCGATAAGGCCAAGGTAGAGATAATTGAAAAGCTCCCACCCCCTACTTGTGTGAAAGAACTGCAGTCTTTTCTTGGGCATGTTGGTTTTCATCGCAGATTCATAAAAGACTTTTCAAAAATTTCAAAGCCTTTGAGCAACCTTTTGGGAAAAGATGTCCCTTTTGTCTTTGACCAATCTTGCCTTGAAGCCTTTAATGAGCTCAAGAAGAGACTGGTTTCGGCCCCTATAGTTGTTCCTCCTGACTGCAACTTGCCCTTTGAAATTATGTGTGATACTTCAAATTTTGCTGTAGGGGCTATACTTTGCCAAAAGGTAGATAGGCAATATCGCATAATTTACTATGCCAGTAAGACTTTAGACAGCGCTCAGGTCAATTACACGACCAATAAGAAGGAATTTCTCGCTGTTATTTTTTCTCTTGATAAATTTCGGTCTTATTTAACTGGGTACAAGGTTATTGTGCATAGTGACCACGCTACGCTTAGACACCTTCTAGCAAAGAGTGAGTCGAAACCCAGGTTGACTAGGTGGATGTTGATGTTGCAGGATTTTCACTGTGAAATAGTAGATAAGAGTGGGAAAGAGAACTTAATTGATGATCATTTGTCTAGACTTCCCCCCTTTGCTATAGATGACGAATCCCCACCTATTCGTGATGTACTGCCTGATGAGCATATAATGAGTTTAGGAACTGAGCCATGGTTTGCTGATACAGTTAACTATTTAGCTACTAACTCTGTTTTGACTAACTTGTCAGCCTCTGAAAAGAGAGCTTTTGAAAAGCAGTGCAGGAAATACATTTGGGATGATCCGAATCTTTTCAGGATAGGTGCTGGGGATGTGCTCAGGAGATGTGTGCCGGAAATAGAACAGGGAAGCATCCTGCGCTTTTTCCACGAGATGGAGTGTGGAGGGCACTACAGTGGCACGAAAACTGCCCACAAGGTATTCAATGCAGGATTCTTCTGGCCCACAGTGGCAAAAGACGCACAGGCATTCTACCTCCGTTGTGATCATTGCCAGCGCACTGGTAACATTGGTAAGAAACAGGAGATTCCATAGATTGGTAATCGTTCCAGTGATGTTGGGAATTCTGTGCACATCATCTGGCTTTCCATAAGGACAATCATCAGAGAGGTCCTTCTTCATGGCTTCTATTCTCTTGATTACTTCAAAATCCAACCAGGCTTTGATGTGGTTGGTGTTAATCAAGACTGGCTTGTCTTTTCTCCATGCCATGAGTTGTTTATGGATTGGTTCTGAAAATTTTTCATTTACCAGTAAGTGCTTGACTTCCAGAATCCAGTAACCATTCTTCTGATTAATGCACCTGTAGACAGAGGAGTCATTGTTGGTCTTCACATACTCAATCTTGGCTTCTTCAGGCCTGAGTGGTGGTTGAAGTTTTCTTTGTTCAGCTCTCAGCCTGTTCCTCCTTTGTCTTGAATTCTCCCTTGGGGTATTGCTTGAAGAACCACCCTGGATTGACTTGGTATTTCCAGAGGGTGTTTTAGCTGCTAAAGGCTTTGCAGCTATGGGCTCAGATAGGCTATCAACCCTTTTTCTTTTTATGTGAAGAGGAGCTTCATCTTCATCAGTCTCTTCATCATCATCATCATCAAGATCAATTCTTGTGAAAATTTTGCAGCCTTCTTCATTGCCCTGGGATTTGATTTGTCCTTCTTCTTCTTCTTCTTCTTCTTCTTCTTCTTCTTCTTCTTCAGAAGACTCTTCAATCCCTCTTACTTGTCTTCTCCTTGGAGCCTTGGTACTCCTTGGAGGTTTCTATGCCCTGGCCCTTGTTGCCATTCCTTTTTCAGGAAGTTGCTGAGTGGTGTCCACTATCTGTAGAGCAGTCTGACTGGAGGAGGGCTCATTGATTCTGAGTGGTGGTTGGGAAGATTTCTTCTTGTTTCCTCTTCCTTTCTGAGCACCAGATCCTTTCCCTTTTCCTTGATATCCTTCCCCCTTAGTCATTGTTGACTGACTCAGTGTCACAAATGATTCTGAGAGTGACTCAAAGTTTCCTTGTAGATAATTGTAAGCAGCAACCAACTTCTGAAGTTCAGCCTTGAGCTCCTGATTTTGTTTGATAAGTCATGTTTCCTTATTAGTGAGCTCTGCCAGTGGGCCTTGAGTAGCATCTGCTTTTCCAGCAGCATAGCTAGCCTCATTGAGGGCTTTTTCAGCAAGATTATTTTCATCATCCCTCACCATGCCTAGGTCTCTCTGAGCAATGACCAAGCTTGTTGTTCTCTGAGTGATTAACTCAGTGAACTTTTTCATTTCAGCAGGGACTGATGCAATTACTTCTTCATTTTGTTGAGACAACTCCTTTCTTAGAGTTGCCAGAACCTGGTATCTGTCCATGTAATCATGGGAGTTGAGATTTGGTTTCTTACTGAAGCTTTGAGGAGCTATCAGTTTTCTCTTTAAGTGAGAAACTCCCAAGTGAGCATTTGCATGTTCTGCCAAGGTTCTATCTTCTTTATCATCTGAGTCTTCATCCCAGTGATCTTCATCCTCTTGGGCATTTTCATCAATATTATCTAGCCCAGCAACCATCTCATAGATGGGCTTCTTTCCTTTCAGTGAGGAGGATGGTACTTCTTTTGGTGATGCATCTTTAGCATCATGCTTGTCTTCAGATACTTGCTCAGTATCTAATTCTTCAGCAATGGCCTGAACAGCAAGCTGGAGTTCTTTCATCTCAGCAAAAGCTTCCATTTCCTTGATGGTTTGATCTTCAATCGTTTGGAGCTTTGCTTTGGATTCAGCTATCTTCTCTTCCAGTTGAAGATTTAGCAGTTGTTCTTCCTCCAACAACTGTTTGAGTTGAGCAACTTTGGCTTGTGCATCCAATATTTTCTGAGTGTTGCCCTCAGAGTGCTCAACTACTTGTTCAGTAGAGTCTTTTTGTTGGGGAGATGGATGTGTAGACTTCTGGGGAGATGGAGGAGGGGAATTTTGTGAAGTTCTCTCAGTGTGCTTTTCAGCCACTAAGGCATTGTTTCCTTGTGCAATCCCTCCTGTCCCTGGTGCAGGGGCATCATCATCATCCTTTTTGTCATTATCATCATTTTGATGGTCAGAAGGAGGTTCTTCAAAATTATTCTCATCTATTTCCTCCTCATCTCCAGAAACCAGATTGATCACTTCAGGAAGTGTGACCAATTGCCCATTTAATTCCTCTTGTTCATAGGGAATGCACCGTAGGGACTTTGGCAAGATTGGCTTGAATGCCATCTCCATTCTGGTCTGACCATCTGCCTTTTCAAAGGTTTCAATGAGCTTGTGGGCTACTTCCTTTATGAAGTTCTTATTCATCAACGTGGCAAATGCGTATTGCTCAGTTGGAAACATTGCATGCACATAATTCTCCAAGTCAAATGCTCTTGCTCTTCTGGTAGGGTGATCAGTGACCCTTGTGATCTCAAACAGATCAGAGCATCTGTTAGGAAATTTGTTAGATATTTTGTTAGAAATATCTGTTTAGATTTTGATCAGCAACATGATGACTTATCTTAGTCTCAGAAAGGTGATTAGTACTCTTGGTTCACTTGAACATTGTAAAAGAGGAAACCCACTAAGTATGATAGTCTAGCTAATCTTGTATAGGATGTTAGGTCTCAAAATGTAATTTTTATTTTATGAAGAGAAGACCAAGAAGAAGACATCCAAGCAGAACAAGTTCAACGACATTGAAGATTTGAAGACTGCACAAGATTACTGAAACAGTTTTACAGATACCTTGGCCAGATATCTTGAAGACACGAATAGTTTACAGATACCTTGGCCAGATATCTTGAAGACACGAATAGTTTTAAACAAACTATGTCACAAGAGATATCTGAGAAATAAAAGGTCTATCTGAAAACAAGGAAAGTGTCCACAGATATCTATTCTAAGATACCTTGAGCTTTAACCACATTTCTGATAAAGAAATATATATTGCAAACAAAGTTGTTTCAATAACAGTGGTATCTGAAGATAAAGATAAGAACGTGCAAAGAATCAGAGAAATCTGATCAAGGTTGTCTCTGATACAAAGCATAGTTCCGTTGGCACTACAGGACAAAAGTATAGTACAATGCATTAAATGCACGGTGCACTTATCTATCTTAAGTCTTCCACGCTCTGAATCCAAGTATCAGAGATCTACACAGATATCTGAGAAATAGTTTTTATCGACAAAAGTTTTAAAAGACTATTCACCCCCCCCCCCCAGTCTTTTACTTTGTCGTTATCTGGACCAACAGCATCTGTGTTTCTGCCATTTCTTGAAACACTTTAGATGCTTTGGCAGAGTATGAGCCTTGAAGAATGGAAGTAGGTCCTTGTTCAAATCTTCAGGGACCACTAAGGCACTAGCTTGAGCCTGAAAGAGATAGTTTTGAGTTAGTTTCAAAACTTTAGTAGATATCTGGGTTTTAGAGTAGTCAAGTATCTGTGTTACCTGTGCAACAGCAACAGGCTCAGAAGGTTGGACTACTGAGGTTCCAGGTGCCTCAGATATCTTGGTGTGAGGAGGAGACTTGGAAGTCTGATCCTCAGCATCCTCTCTTTCTTTTTGAACCTGAGAATAAAATATAACATAACACTTAGAAATTTATCAGGAGAGAAACACTTAGACAATTTGATATCTGAGATGTCAATTACCTCCACAGTAGGAGGCTCAGATACTTGTTTCTCAGAAACTTGTACAATTTCTGGTATTCTCTCTGGTGATGAAGGTTTGGTGGCCTCATCAATTTCCATTGGTTGAAGGGATTGAGTGGGCAATTCCCCAGCAACTTCTACTTCTGTTTGAGCCTATGAGTAGAAAGTGTTAAGTATTTAGAAAAATGATCAGAGTAATATTGTGAAGAATATAGATATCTGAGATATATACCTTCTCAATAGAAGGCTCAGATACTTGTTCCTCAGAGACTTTGTGAGTCTCTGATTGATTCTCTGATGAGTTAGGCTTCTCAGCCTCATCATTTTTCTTCTCAGTTGGAGCCTATTAGAAACAAACAATTAGTCAAGTGTGTATAAAAGATATTTGAAAATTCATGTCTTAATAAACTATTTTCCACCTGTAATACAGGCTCAGGTTCCTTAAGTGGTGAGGCTATGAGAGCCTCCTTCTCAGTCTCTGAGGCAAGCTTTCCAGCTTCCTCTTGTTCTTTTATTTCTAATTGAGCCTGTAACAAAGAAATTTTTATAAGTAACAAGATTTATAAACATAAAATTTCACAAGTAGAGAGTTAAACCATTCACCACCGAGCGGTGTCATTTGATTGGTCTCTGGAACTTGTGACCCTTCTATGCTTTGGTCTTGTTGTTCCATTTCAACTTCTTTGTTTGAAGTTTCAGGTACTTCAGACCTTTCCTGAGAGTGCAACTCAGTTGCCTCCCCTGGTTGATCATTTTGAGCAGATGCCTCAGTTTGATCCCTCTCATTGAGTTGGGGAACCTGTTCTTTTACAAGATTTTCTTCAGCAAGGAAAGATGATGGTATCTCATGCTGTAACTCAAGTATCATCTCAACAGCATCCACTATTGGTTGTTGTGGTTGGTGAGGTGATTCTGATCTAGATAAAGAAGGTGATGCTATATGGGGCCTATCCAGATCTGCTTGAGACAGACTTTTAAGTGTTGAGGCAATGGCAGTATCCTCCAACACTAAGTTGCCACTCATCAGAGCATCTTCAATATGCTTAAGTGTTACTTGCTCTGATGGTGTGTTTTGTCCAGTGACCTTGGACACAGTTGCTTCTTCAGCAACCTTTGAACTAGTTTCTCTTTCAGCAACCTTGGGGATTATTGCTTCCCCCTCATCTTCAGATTCCTCATCGAACTCTAAGACTTTATTATCAACAATCCCTGCTGCTTCTGCAGAGAGTGTTTGAAGTTTCTCACTGCTTTTATCAGCATTGATAAGTTCATCAGCAAGGCACTCCGCAGCATTGATGAGTTCATCAGTTGTGGTCTTAGCAGCATTGATGAGTTCATCTTCATTTATGAGTTTATCAGCAGTGGCAGCAGATATCTGAGAGTCGGCATCCACAATGGGTATGTCTACTGATTTGCCAGCAGACTTCTTTCGTGAAGTTCTGGGCTTTTTGGTCGCAACGGAACCCTCAGATACCTCATCAGTCTTTCGTTTCTTGGAACCTTTCTGAGATGCAGTAACCTTTTTCATCATGTTTGTATACTCATATTTGTAGAGTAGGTTACTATTGGCAATGTCTACCGTCTCTCTAAGCTCAATGCCAAGGCACTCCAGTAAGTAGCATATCTTTAGTCCATAGCTTACTGTGGCTTTTGGCTCAGCAAGGCCCTTAACGATTTTAGGCTCAAAGCCTTGTATTTTCTTCACAAATTTCATGAAGGCGTACTTCCCCCAATTAAAAGGGTTTTCCAGCCTTTTGTTTTGTTGATTCAACAAGAACATCATCATCCAGCGTTCTTGGCTTATCTGGTCAGCTCCTCCTTGTAGACCATCAAAGCATCTGTGAAGGATACATGCCAACACATCCCAGTGAACCAACAGATGTCTGGTTCCGATGTCAGAAAGTTTGAAGTCGATGGGTGTGGCTGGCTTGTCAAGATCACACACATCACTGTAGAGCTTTTTGACACCCTCAAGGAGATCTTCATCCTTGGTGTCAATTTCAAAATCCTTTCCAAGATTTTGAAGTTCAAACAGCTCACAGAAAGCTATTTCATCCAATAGGATTTCCTGTCCTTGGACTTTAGTCTAAATGAAGGGACGCATATAAAGGCTTGAAACCTTGACCCTTCGAAATGAAGAGATATTCAGCGAGGCTACCAAACCACCAGACTACTCTCAGTAAACAGTTCAATTTGAATAGTGTTATATAGCTATATTCGAGTTAAATGCATAACACCCTCTGAGTTATTAATAATGTGCGCGAAACCCCCCTGAGTTAACGAATTAGGCTCTGTTCTCTTCAACTGAAAACTCATTCAATTCGATTGCCGATTCGATTCGATTCGATTGCTTAGTTTATATTTTATACTACAATTCGATTCGATTCAATTCGATTCATTCAAGAATTTCAGTTGAAGAGAACAGAGCCTTAGTACCAAACCCCCTTGAGTTATTAAAAATGGGCACAAAAACCCCCCACCCTTTATTTTTAAAGTGTATGAGGTACATTCTCATTAGGTGTGACTAAAGATGTTTGTTTATGTTATCTTACACCAAATCAATGCAAAAAAAAAAAAAAGAGACCATAGTTATTAAAAATATGCGCAAAATCACATAAAATTCTTATAAAGTCATTGCATACCCCTTTTACATAAATATTAAATATACATGATGAATTCGTATTGTTTGCAGTTTGATTCGTTAGTCTAAATTTTCGAAAATATTAAAATGACTTAAATTTGAGCTATTAAAAATAGTAAAACTCTATTTTTTTCCTGGTTAAATGAACAAAAAAAATCGATCACACACTACTGGTTATATAGCACTGAAATATACAAATAACAACCATAGATAACACTAATTAAGATTGTCATTACATATCAACAACATATACCAATTCATTATATATTAGTGTAAACGGAAAAAAGTGAGGGCAAAAGATAATAAAACTGAAACTATGAATGTCCAGTCCACCTAGTCGCGTTAATTTGGAGTAAGAAAACCTAAAAGAACATCCATTATAACATGATGTGTAGTAAAAAAAAATTTGAGGGATTCCACGCACATGTTTTAATAACTCAGGGGGTTGCGCGCACATTTTTCATAACTCAGAGACTAATTTATTAACTCAAGCGGGTTTCGCGCACATTTTGTAATAACTTGTGGGGTTTGGTACTAATTTGTTAACTCAATGGGGTTTCGCACACATTTACAATAATTTAAGGGGTAGTTTGCATTTAACCAAGCTATATATATATATATATATATATATATATATATATATATATATATATATATATATATATATATATATATATATATATATATATATATATATATATATATAAAATGTGGAGGCCCCCTAAAACCCCCTAAAATATTGGGCCCTGTACGATCGGGCTTTCCGCACAGGGCCTTAGCCGGGCCTGTTGGGAGAAGGAACAGGATCAATTATTTTAAATGAAGACTTTTGCTGAGAATTATTATAGAATGACTTTCACAACATTAGATCTGAAATCAATCAAGGCTATGTAATGCGAAAATACCAACAATCTTTACAGTTACAAAGAACTAAACTTTTTCAGAGAAGACTAAGGAATTTGAGATGGCAACATATATGGCTCTTGTTTCTCTTATGAACGTTTTGAACCGAATCCAACTTCCTACTTGTCCTGTTTCATTTAACCAATCCAAAATCCAATCTCTGTTTGATCAAGTCAGTTACTTGGTTGACTTTCTTGAGGTTTATTCTCAAAGAATAAGCAATGATTTTGCAACAAGAACGACTGCTGCTGCTTTTGCTGCGGAAGACACGATTGAGTGTTACTTGGTGGATCAAATTCTTGCACGATCCGCAGCAGGCGATAGAGAGGTGGACCATGCTCTATTCTGTGAGAATCTGGAGAAAGCAATTCAATATATGTATGTTTTCATTCAAGAAGCAAAGGAAGTTGAGAAGAGGAGCGGTGGGAACGATCAGCAGCTGGATATTGTTATGCACGCTAATTTTTCGTTGGTGCCTGCAGCTAGTGGAATGAACAAAATGGTTGGAATGGACAAGCAGTTGATCAGTTTGATGGACCAGCTGACCTCATATCAAGTCAGCCGACTTATCATCCCGGTTGTTGGGATGGGAGGCATCGGTAAGACTACTCTGGCTAGAAATGTTTATAATGATTCATGTGTCAGGAATCATTTCGAGTTTCGACTTTGGGTAACAATATCGCAAAATCATACTATGAGATCGATTGTTTTTACCCTCTTAGGTTATTTTGGAGTTCAGGGCAGGGGTAACATGACCAATGGAGAGTTAGGAGATCAGCTGTACAAAAACTTGTTTGGTAGAAAGTATCTCGTTATACTAGATGATGTTTGGAGTAATGTCCCCTTAGATGAGGTGAGGAGGTTTCTTCCGGATAACAATAATGGGAGTAGAATTTTGTTAACTACTAGGCTTCTTAGCGTTGCAGTTAACGTTGGTTCTTGTAGTCCATTTGTGATCAAGCTCCTAGATGATGATGAAAGTTGGAGTTTGCTCTCTCAGACGATCTTTGGCAACGAAGCTTGCCCTCGTCATTTGGAGAAACTCGGAAAGCAAATAGCCAATAGTTGTAAGGGTCTCCCTCTATCAATAGTGGTGATTGGGGGGCTCCTTAAAATGTCCCCAAAGACACAGAACTATTGGTATGATGTTAAGAAAAACGTCATCTCCATCACTAGTACAGAAACTAAAAGTCATTGCTTGGGAATACTATCCTTGAGCTATAATCACTTGCCGATTCACTTGAAGCCGTGTTTCCTTTACATGGCGACTTTCATAGAGAATGGCAGGATGAGTACCACTGAACTCATCAATCTATGGGTCGCTGATGGTTTTGTAAAACCGACCAAAGGCAGAAACCAGGAGGATCTTGCCTTTGAGAATTTGTGTGAACTTATGAAGAGAAATCTGATCATGCCACCCCCTCTTTGTTTAAGTGGTCGGAGAATAGAATATTGCAGTATGCATGATTCTTTAAGGGGATTTTGCCTTAAAGAAGCTAAGAGGGAAATGTTTCTTTATCCAATATTCAAGACTAAACTCAATCTCCCCCAAAAATTACAAAGTGCACGTCGTTTGGTTTATCACCCATCAGGCCTTGAATCAAATCTTCCCTTGCCACCAATGCCACATGCACGTTCTTTCTATTGCGATAAGTGGAGTTCACCAACCTTTTCTACTTGTTGTAGTTTACTAAGAGTTTTGCGTGTTTATAGTGGTAAAAGATTGCAGATAGATACTACGCAACTAGTTAATCTGCGATACCTTGCATGTCAAGTTGATCAGGCCACCTGCGAAAAGTTGCTATCTTCGATATCTTTATTCTGGAATCTAGAGGTCTTGATTGTTTCCGGGACCTATACGAATTTGACCCTGCCATCTGAATTTTGGGAGTTTACAAACCTCAAGTGTCTTATCTTTGCAAACATCATTTTACCTGATCCCGCGAATGCCAAAAGATTTTGTGTCCTTGACAATTTGCGTGCACTTAAAAATGTCAAGGACTTTGATTGTACTGATGCGGTACTTGACAGAATTACAAATCTAAGGGTATTGAGTTTGTACTATGGTGTGGATAATCCAGAACTAGTGTCACGCACCTTCATCAATCTGGCTCGTCATGGTACAATCGAGACGCTAAGATGTGAATTCCTGGAGAACGAGAAAGATTCCATGTGTATCTTTGAGCTGGAGAAGCTCAAATTCTCGCCTAGCCTCAAAGAACTGGAGTTATCCCACTCTAACATCCCTTGGGAAAGCATGACAATCATTGGTTCATTACCTAATCTTGAAGTGCTCACATTAGGACCTGATGCATTTCGAGGCGAGGAGTGGAATCCAATCGAAGAAGAATTCAAGCATTTAAAATCATTGTCAGTTTCTGGCTGCAATCTAAGGTTCTGGAGGGCAGACAGCTCGCATTTCCCAAGACTTGAGCATTTGTTTGTTGATTGTTTGAACCTGGAAGAAATCCCCTTGGAGATGGAGGAAATAGCATCTCTGACACTTATAAGCCTCTATAGCTACAAGAAATCACTAGTTCTTTCAGCAAAGGAGATATTGCAGCAACGAGAAGGCGATGGCAGTCATGATCTTTTGGTGGAAGGTGTATATATCCTGGACAGGGATTACAGTCAGGAAGAAGAGCTTAAAGAAAAGGCTCTAATGCTAGAGATGCAAATGGCAAGTAACAACTTTCAAGTTCAACTCTTTGTAAGTTTCCTTGTATTCAATTCTGTTGAACTTTCATTGAAGTTTGTCTGTACAAGATGAAGACCGTCTATCACAAGCTTTTGCCTCAGATTTTTCATAAAGCTGACTGTTTCATTGCAAACTATTTTTTGTGAAACAAGGATCACAAAGCAGGACGTTCTCTGGATTTGGAGGAGTTTCTTTCCAACACTAAGGTAAATAACTAAATATGATAATAGTACTGTAGAATTCATGCCTCAGTTCACTGCATTACTTTTCAATGACTTCACAGATGAAGGTCCATTTCCTTTTTGTCATTTGATTCATTTCGGTTCTCAGGCAAATCGATAATTGTAAATTGTACATACTGAATTGCTGATATTGTTGCTAAGGTTCTTATTTGTTTCTATATTTCATATGAATCAGAAACGACTGGTTGATATGTGGAAACTTGATGGCATTGGTGGCAAAAACATAAAGGTAAGTCCTCTTTCTTATTCCTACTATGATACCACCCAGCCTTTACAAATTTGATTTCGGAATCACCTAAAGTATCTGATACTATGTGCAGTACATTTAACTGATGTGAGATTTGCGGTATTACAGTACATCTTTAGTGCTACTCTGATATATTTCATTAGTTTATTGTCTCTAACTTATGCTTGTTATTTCATGTCAATTAGAAACAAATTATTGAAGCGCGGAGATATACACAATACAAATGCAGTAGAGAGGTTGGTATATATTTTAACCCCAAGATTTTGGTTTTACAAATGTATGTTTTCAAACTCTTCAACAAAAGTCTAGCTTATCATACTAATTGGCAATTAATCCAGTTTGAGCAGTCTCCGGATCCGGCATTAGTAGAGCACGCAATAACCGTGTTCAATAGCCTCAGAACTGCCGGGAGACCTGGCGAGCCAGATACTCGCGCAGAGTGGTTGCAGCGGCCAGCAGTGGAAGTGGCTGATATGGTGGATGCGATGTATAATCTGCATACCAGAGAAATACAGGTAAGAACTTCATTTTACTCGTACATACTAATTGTCACACTATTACTTGACACAATGTTTATCTACTATACTCATGGAACTTTAATTACAGGCTTCTCATATAATTAATTGACACTTCTGGTTTTTCCCCCTGTTCCCCTGTAGTTTGGGGAGATTCGAAATTTACCTGCAGTGAACGAGGAATCTAGGTTTATTGATCAGATGCCCGAGGCCTCAGATACTCGTGCAAAGTGGATAGAGCGAAAATCAGCTGAAATGGTTAATTTCGTAGATCTTATGCAGTTATTGCATACCAGACGGATGCAGGTGAGAACTTTTAATAGTTTACATTTTCCTTTTTCGCCTGTCCTATTCAGTAGCTAGACTTTTCAGTTTCTACGAACTTTTAATTACTACGTTAGCAACGTACTCACCACCACATTAATAGTAACACGGACCACTCTTGTGTTTTCCTGCCCAGAACTTGCCGGCTATGACGCAGGTTATATTTGGCGTGCTACGCGATGCAATCTTGGATGGTAGTATCTTGACATCGTGGAGGGATATACCAAGGAGGATAGCTGACTTGATGGGGTTTTCACACGAGGTGGCTGTTTTGGTACTCAAGGCAGTGAAAGAAGTGATTCTCATGTTATTTATCCATGTAGTTGGATTCTCAGTCGGGGCACTGCTTGGCTCGATCCCGGTTTTAGTTCTTGTGTATGTTTTATATATCTATGGTTTCCTCCTTCCTCTTATTCTTCTCTACTTTTTTTATAAAGCTGGCCTGCACTTTCCTTACCTCATCTACCTTTTACCCAGTTATGGTCCCATTTATCCTTTTCGGCTCTATGTTTCATCTACATTGGGTCTCCTTTTGCCTTATCTTCTCTATGTTTTCTATAGATTAATCTTCGGTTAATACACGAACAATAGTAGTAGATCCTGAAAGTATGTATGTACTAGAGACAACCATTATTAGGATTGATATGTACTTAATCACATTCAGTTTATTTTATTATATGAGAAATATGATGTTTGTTTTGGCATTGCATTTATTGAATTAATTATTTGGTTGTTTGAGTTATTCTATAAGATGTTTCCATGGACTTTATGTTATCACTAAGTATGTGAGAACTTGAGTGACTAAGCATAAGTCCTAAAATTGCCCCAATCGATAATCATTGAGATATGGGATATCAATGATGCATATTGAGATTGGCATGGGGTCTGCATCATATTTTTCGAAAATGTAGTTCTCACGACTACGAATAACTTGGTTATTCGTGATGGACACATGGACACTTTAGAGAGTGTTGGTATATCCAACCGAGAAACCATTTGATAAATTCTATTTATGTGTCTATGGGAGTATCGGAGTGTAGGGTGATGAAGTAGTCCTTTGACTTGAGGTCAATACTTACTACATGTGCGGAGTGTTGTGCTTTGACCATGACTAATGCTTGCACTCCTAGATAGGGGTAGACACGGCATGTGTTGGGCACATCACGAAGCACATGGGAGTAGTAGTTGAGCCAATAAAGGATTCATTCCTCATAATATATTTAGAGAGAATACTTTAGTTCTCATAAATTAGTGTGATCGTTAGTCATTGGCCAATGCAAAAGGATGTATTCAAAATAGTATTTGAATATGATCATAGATCAACTAATAAGAATGAGATAAATGAATAAGTTATTGGAACATACACAATATCAAGTTCTAGACTTATTCAAGTATTCGCGAATGAAAGGACCGTATCATCACGAGCCCTACATTACAAGTGGTTTGTATATCCTTTCAAACGTTCCTTGTATATTAATAATGTCTGGTAAATTGTCTAGGAATTTCACTAAGACCTTGATTTGATTAGTGCTCAATATATAAGGCCCTATGGATCACACTTTATGATGATTGTTCTACCGATGAGTATTATAATAAATTATGTATTAATTGGATTAGTAATATAGGGCTGAGTAGGTATGGAACGAACCCGAATTTTATCCTGACCCGGACCGGATCTGGCCCGGACCTATAAATTCGGTCCGGGCATCGGTTCACTAATTTAACAAAATCCGGGTTCTGGGCCGGACCGGGTCAAAACCCGGAAAATTCCGGTCCAGCCCGGAATAGCCCGGTAAAGTACTAAAAGTCATGATTTTGTTTTCATAACCCTAGTTAGCCTCTTCTATACACAGCCGCCCCTCACTCACTTCTTCTTTTTTTTGAGAAAAGCCGCCCCTCACTTCACAATATCCACAAAAATCACCCACCTCCTTGGCTCCTCCCAGTCTCCCATCGCTCCGCCTCCACCTCCAAACGATGCACACGGCACAACGACAACACCTCTACCTCATGCAGCCTTTTGGGCCACCATACCTTGTCTCTGTTGGACGTTTCTCCACCACCTCCTCATGCTTATATGCTCCGATCTAATCTGATGTCTTGTAGTGTTGTTGTGCAGTGCCAAATCTCTCAATTGATTACTCTTCTAGTGTTGCTTAATCTCTTTGTTAATTAATCTCTCTTTAGATTTGGATTGTGGAATATTATTGTTGGCTTGTTGTTGTGCGATGGAGTTAAATTTGGATGGAATACCTATATTTGCTTTGGGTTGTTGTATTGTGTTGGTATATTTAATTTATTAGGCTTTTTTTTTTTTACATTAACTGGGTCAAAACGGATCCAACCCGGACTGACCCGGTAAATTCGGGTTCGGTCCGGGCTGGACCCGTTCAATACGATCCGGGCTGACAAAGGGCGACCCATTATTTTTCGATCCATTCTGGGCCGGGGTGATCCGGGTCGGGTTTGACCCGAAGCTCACCCCTATAGTAATAATTTATTATTAGAATTGTTAATTAGATTTAATAATATAATGTTACAACGGTGTCATATAGGTATATTATCAATGGTGCCCCGTCGAAGCTACTTAAAGCTCGAAGAGGATTGCGGCAGGGGGACCAGCTTTCTCCATTCCTTTTTGTGCTTATCATGGAGTATTTGCATCGTTGACTGCAAACATTGCGGAGTTGCCCGGATTTTAATTTTCATCCGAAGTGTGAAAAATTGCATATAACCAACCTGTGCTTTGCGGATGATCTAATGCTTTTCATGCGAGGGGATGAGAGATCGGTTCAACTTATGATGCAACAACTACATAGGTTCTCTGATTCCTGTGGACTACGGGCCAATCTTGGCAAGACGAAAGTGTTCTGGTGGAGGGGTCTCGCATCAGGAGCAGCAACGCATATTAGCTCTAACTGGTTTGGGCCCTGGTATGTTTCTGGTGCGGTATTTAGGTGTACCCTTATCCCACCGGCGACTCACTATTCAACAATATCAGCCACTAATTGATCGTATCCTGGGGAGAATAAAGCATTGGACAACTCGACTATTAAGTTATGCAGGACGTGAACAATTGTTAAAGAGTGTCATTACCTCCATTACCTCTTCCGGCTTGGTCTTCCCTTTCCCAAAGCGGTGTTGGATCATATTCAACGCATCTGTCGGAGCTTTTTGTGGAGTGGTAAGGATGGCAATTACCGTAAAGCTTTAGTGGCATGGACTCAAGTATGTACTCTGAGGTGTTGTGGTGGACTTAACATTATTGATCTACATGCCTGGAATCTAGCACTCCTATCTAAACTCCTATGGAAAATACAAATGAAGGCGGATTCGCTGTGGGTTAAATGGATTCATTGCTACTACATTAAAAATCAAAATATGGAGGATTGGTCTGCTCCCCTATGTAGTTCATCGATCATCAAATCCATCCTCCGAGTTCGAAGTCGGGTAGGTGATACCCAAGAGTGCATCGACCAGCAATCGGCCCCTAGATTCTCGGTTCGTGCAATCTATGTACTACTACGAGGTCGACCACCAAAAGTGGAATGGTGTGATGTGATAGCCCAGAATCAAGCTCGACCCAAAGCCCTTTTCATCATGTGGTTGACGTTGCATCAGCGTTTGGCGACAAAGGACCGACTAGCTTATTTTGGTGTCTCCACGGATGGCAAATGCAGTTTCTGTGATGGAGATGAATCTGTTGATCATTTATTCTTCCTTTGCCCTGGCACGTATGTGATTTTGTGTGGAGGATTGACATGGATGCGGATCCCCAATCCGCGCCTTACGACTCGGCCCCAGCTAATCAACTGGATACGCCATTTTGCGAAAGGCAAAGGAGGCAAGGCCTCGGTGTTCCGTACTCTCATGGCTGAGATATTCTATCACATCTGGGAGGGTCGAAACGGAAAGATTTTTCATCAGCGGTCTATTGTTATACAAGGAATCATCCAGTCCCTGGTCCACATCGTTTCAATCCGTTGCAGGAGCTGGAAAGCAGCAGTAGTAGTTCAACACTTGTTAGAATAGCATAGTTAGTTTCTGTTGTTGCACTAGTTTATCCTCGATACTGTTGATTTGGGCTTGGCTTTTATTCATGCACATGCTGATTATCTTCGGCGACGGGAACTTTGGTGTGATATTCTTAATATTCCTGCTGGTCCGTTGATTCTTGTTGGTGATTTTAATTCGGTCCTGGGGGCTCATGAGAGATCGGATGGAGGGCCTCCGGCGCGGCATGAGGTTCTTGATTTCTCCTCTTTCATTAACAATGGTAACTTTATTGAACCTCCTAGTACAGGGTGTCAGTTTACTTGGTCGAATAGAAGATTTGCCAGTGGTTTTTTGGAGACTAGGATTGATAGGGTTCTCTCAACGGCTTCTTTTCTGGATTTGTGGGACACTGTTAGATTTCATATTGGGATTCAAAATTGCTCTGATCATAGCCCTCTGTTTGTTCATTGTATACGGAAACAAGAGCTACAAGTGCTTTCTCAATGGTTATTGGTAAGTTGAAGCGTCTAAAGGGTGTACTTAAACAGTGGAATCTCACTGTTTTTGGGAACCTGCAGATTCGTCTTCAAGCGACTCAGAATCGCCTCCAGGAGGTACATGATCATCTCAGTATCTTGGGACCTACTGATGACATTCCTCGTGAGGAATTAGCAGCCCTTTCTGAGTATAACAGTATTTTAGCTCAGCAAACGACTTTCTTGAGACAGAAAAGCAGGGAACATTGGCTGTTGGATGGTGATAGGAATTCCGCTTTCTTTCATCGCAGCTTGCAGGTTAATAAAGGTCGGTTTGGTGTCTCCTCCCTTCTAATTGATGGTATTGTTACTCAGGATAGCAGACTATACGTGATCATATGGTTGCTTACTATGAAGGACTTTTCGCACAATCACAACCGACCACGACTATTTATGATGGACTTGTTGATCTTATTCCGTGTGCAGTAACCGCTGAGCATAATGCGGACCTACTTCGCATCCCTACAGGTGATGAGATTCGTCATGTGGTGTTTGGGATGTGCCCGGATAGTGCTCCAGGTCCAGATGGGTTTGGAGGTCGTTTCTATCAGTCTATGTGGCATGTTATTGGGGCTGATGTGATAAGTGCAGTACGCACCTTTTTCATTCATGGCCAGTTTCCTTCAGGTATGAATGCCAGTTTTGTCACTCTAATTCCGAAGATTAGGGAAGCCTTGCGTATTGAGGACTTTCGTCCCATTGTTCTAGGTAACTTTTTCTATAAGATTATTGCCAAAGTTCTGGCTGATCGTTTAGGGCGCATCCTTTCTGGGATAATCTCCTTTCACCAGTTTGGTTTCATTCCGGGTCGTCGTATACATGATTGCACCGCTTTAGCCTCTTAGGGTGTTAATAGCTTAGGGATTTGTTCCCAAGAAGGTAATCTGGTGCTTAAAGTGGATATTCGGGAAGCCTTTGACACACTAAACTGGAATTTTTTGCCGGCTGTCTTATCACAATGGAGTTTTTCGCACACTTTTGTGGGTTGGATCCATCATATTTTGCACTCTGCCAGGCTCTCTATTCTGATTAATGGTGCTCCGGAAGGCTATTTTGGTTGCTCTCAAGGAGTCAGACAAGGGGATCCACTTTCTCCTCTTCTATTCTGTGTGGCAGAAGAAGTTCTTAGTAGGCGTTTATCCCGGGCAGCTGAAACAGGGGAGATCTCGTCTTTGTTCATTGGCCGCAATATTGATTTTCTTTCTCATCTTCTTTATGCAGATGACGTTATCATTTTTTCCAGGGCCTCCAATAATAATTGCAGGGCGATCCTTAAGATTCTAGAGCATTATGCTTCTTGATGCAGACTTTAATCCACGTAGTCGGGTCTATTTTGGCTCCTTCATCTCGAATGCCAGGAAATACAGGATGCGGCGAACACTGGGAATTACTGAAGGTACTCTTCCGTTTAATTATCTTGGAGTACCGTTATTTCGTGGTGCACCACGGGCTGTTCATTTGCAATCCATTGCCGACTCCATTATGGACAAATTTGCAAAATAGAAAGGTACTTCTCTATCTATGGCTGGACACATTTGTCTAGTTAATCAGTTATACAGGGGTCCTTTGTTCATTCAATGATAGTTTATCGATGGCCGACCACCCTTCTTAAACGTTTGGATTTTCATATACGGAATTTTGTGTGGACTGGTGATATTCGTAAGAAAGGGGCTATTTCTGTATCCTGGAAGAGGTGTTGTGTTCCAAAATCTGAGGGTGGCCTTGGCATTCGACCTCTTGTGGCATCTAATGAGGCTTATCTCTCTCGACTAAGCTGGGACATTTGGACTGCAAAGGAACATTATTTGGACATCTTTCGTCGCGGTTTTTTCTTCATCAGAATTTGCGATCTCGGGTAGCCTCTTCGATCTGGTTTGGGTTTAAATTCTGTTATCCCACCCTGGATCTCAACTCCCGGTGGCTGGCAAGTCAAGGTTCAGGTATTCGTTTTTGGTTGGATAATTGGCTTGGTTATTGTATTACCGATAGAGTTCAGATTCCATCGCATCTTCGGCATCAGTTTGAACATCTGATATCAATCTATTGGATTCAAGGAAAATGGGTGCTTCTAGATGAATTTCGTTTAGCTTTTCCAGAGGTTTCTAGGGACATCATTTCTTATCATTTGGGTCCTACAAATTCTGATGTCAGGGTTTGGACAAATTCCATTGATGGTTTAGTCTCCTCCAAACAAATGTATCATAAGGTTCGTACTTCTTATCTACAGGTGAAATGGGGTGATTGGATTTGGGCACATTTCATTCCACCCCGTCGGTCTATAACGACTTGGAGGGCCATCCTTGGTAAACTCCTAGCCATGGATAGACTTTGTCTTATTGGTTTTGTGGGTCCATCCTTTTGTGTTTTTTGCAGAGCTGCAGATGAATGCATGGATCACCTCTTGGTTTCTTGCCCGTTTATTCAGACTATATGGGCCCGCCAATTTTGCACTTTCCAGGTCCTCTATCGGGATTTTGTGAGTATAAACGAGCTCCTTTTGTTTGCGATAGACAAAGTTTTTAGTCCCCAGATCCTTTCCCTTTGGCGACTTACTATTATTAATGTTATTTGGGTGCTCTGGCACACCAGGAACAAGTGGATTTTTTATGGTGTTGATTTCTCCCGCCGTTCGATCTTGACTACTATTTGGGGTCTTGTTGGGGAGGCCAATTCACTTCCTCTAGGCACTATGTTTAATTCTCAGATAGATTTGCAGATTTTGCACTCTTTTAGAATCCATGGTTGTCCTCGGAAGTCTCCGCAGATTATAGAGGTTCATTGGCAACCTCCCCTACCAGGTTGGACGAAATGCAACACGGATGGCAGTTCAAAAGGAGCTCCAGGTGATTCTACGGCAGCCGGTATTTTCGCAATTGCAGGGGCTTTGTTCAAGGATGCTTTGTCTCTCAGCTAGGTTGCTTGTATGCCTTTGAAGCAGAATTGATTGCAGCTATGACTGGTATCGAAATTGCTCATGCTAAAGGCTGGAGGATGCTTTTGTTGGAAACAGATTCAACCTATGTGGCAGAACTTCTCCAATTCAGAGCGAGAACTGTCCCTTGGAGATATCAGAATCGCTGGTTGTTGGTTCTTTCTCTCTTGGAGGACATGGATTTTCGGGTCTCGCATATTTTTCGTGAGGGGAATGCTGTTGCAGATGCTCTATCTAATCAAAATATCGATGGGTTTTGGTCCTCATCACCGGATTGCATTCGTTCTCATATTTGTAGAGATATGTCTTGTCGGCCTTTTTACAGGTTTACGCAACATTAACGCTTGAGCACTCTTTTTCCCTGCCATAGGTTTTTTTCCACTGGGTTTTTCTATGGTAGGGTTTTAACGAGGCCTACGGTTGCAACCGTGGGCATTTCTCGCCAACGGGTTATTGTGAAGTTTTGTTTACTTTGCTTTCACTTTGGTTTCTCTCTTGACTGCCCGCATGTGGGATCAGCTTGAGAGTCTACCTGACTTTTTTCGTTGTTCTTCTTTTCTTTTCTTTTTTAATACAAGCTCGATTCATTCAAAAATACACAAGTTCTTTCGTTCCAAAAAAAAATGAAGTCCATATCGATCACAAAAGATATAAACAAGTTGGGACTAATGGGATTCAAACTAGAGACCTCCAGTATATGGACTCTCCTAGGGACCAACTGAGCTATGCGCCCTGTTTGTAGATTTCGGATTTATCTGAATCAAGACCAACATTTGCGGACTAGATTTGATGGGATCAAATCACGTTGTTCCATATGAGATTAAGTGTGTGTGTGCAAATGCTTTTACTAGTGCTTTTTTGTCTGCTTTTGTTAAAAGTTGATTAAAGTTGATTTTAAGCAAAAATCATTAGTGTTTGATATATTATACAAAAAACAGCTTAAAGTTGTAAAAGTATAAGTTTTAGTGTTTGCAAAAATTAATTTAATTAGTTGATTTTAATTGAAAAAAGTTACTAACTGCTTAAAGCATATAGAAGCAGCTATTGGGTTGCTTCTTAGCTTCTGACGGTTACCTGCTTTTTTCCAAAGAAGTTGCAGCAGAAGTTGTAATATAAAACACTAAAAAACTACTTTTGATTCTTTAAAAGCACGAAAGCACTTTTTTTAAGCATTTGTAAACACAAGCTAAATCTTTGAGTTATAATCAAATAAGGAGTCCATCTCCACGTGGGTCTTTGTGATCACATAATATTAAAAATAGACCAACGTGGTCTTCATAATTCTCACTCAATTTCATTCTTGACATTGAATACTCATTAAATAGTTTGAATAACCTCCTAGCATTCTTGGTAGAATTAAACCCTGTGAATACCGAGGTTGAGGAATAACAAGTCAAGCTGGATCATAACGAGGTGTTGGATCAAGTTGAGCAGGAGGAGCTAATTGAAGATATTACTCCCGAGGAACTTGAAGAGATTCGAAGATCGGAATCTGAAGCAGACGATCAGCAACATGAACTTCAGCAGCTTCCAATTGCTGCTCCTCTGCTTCAGCTTCCGATCTTCGAATCTCTTTGTTGGTCCAGATAACGGCAAAGTAAAAGACTGGGGGGGGGGGTGAATAGTCTTTTAAAACTTTTGTCGATAAACACAGTTTCTCAGAAACCTGGGGGTTTCTGATACTTAAATTCAGAGCGCGGAAGACTTTAAGATAGGTAAGTGCAGAAACAAAAAGTATGTGTTTGTGCTTTGCTGAAAGATAAATACAGAAAGGTAAATAACACAGCAAGTATAGTGGTATCTGGAGGTGGCGTAATCCTCCAACTAATCCACTTCGGTCTTTCTGAGACCTAGAATTCACTAGAACAGATAATTGAGTTCACCTTACAAAAATCCTATTCTAAGATTCCTAAACAAATGGTTCCCAACCAAATGTTCCCCCTGAGTTATTCCCCAGCTCCTAGAGCTAAGTACTTCCTCTACTCAGATAACCTTGGAGTTATTCCCTGATTTCCCAAATCAAGTACTTCCTCTACTCCATGCCTTGATGGTGTTGGTTATAAGGTTTGTCAGAGAGGCTTCTTGTATAACTTTTCAGTTATGTTTCCAGAGAGCCTAATAGAACAAGACTACTTAATATACTTGTTCAGTGTATGGCAATCTGCTCTTTACTGACCCAAGTAATTGATGTCCGTTCTGGAGAATGAGCTTGAAGGTTATCCGATTCAACTCTTTCACGAATAACAATCTCTTGTTAAGGTTCAGGACAACTTAGAACTACTAGTGATTCTTCAAGCAACAGAAAGCTTTCAGAAAGGGTAGTAGAGTGCTTGAGAGAATACTATGCTAGATTGTAAGTTTGCAAGTTAGATCGTTCCTTTTTGTTGTTGTATTTCTCAGCATCTAAGTGTGTGATATTTATAGATGAATTAGAGAGTCGTTGGGATGTTATCCGTTAGACACAATTCAAATTCAGTCTATACTTATCTTGAAATGAGTACTCAGAAGTCCTTGTCTCATATCTCAGAGAGGACTGTGCTTTAGCGGCTTTTCTGCCGATGCAATTAATGCATATGTACTATTTCTTGTCCTGTAGTCTTCAACGGATACATTAGCCTTTCTGATGGCTTGCATGCTCCATACTCATGATGTCATATGTTCCAGAATCATGTTTCAAAATTAACTAAATGTACTTAAGAAAGGATTAAGGACATAGTCTTTCCGAGTGAGACTAAACCTTGATGTCTTCATAAATCTTGTGCAATCTCCGGTCTTGTAATCTTCAGAAAAGCTCCATTGCTAGGATTGATCTTCATGGTCTTCTTGGAAATAAAAATTACATTCAGAGACCTATAATCCTATTACAAGATTTACTAGACTAATCATACTCAGTGATTTCCTCTTTTACAATGTTCAAGTGAACTAAGAGTACTTAATCACCTTTCTGGCAAAGATAAGAACATGTGATGAATGATCAAAATACTAACAGATATTCCTAACAAATTTCCCCCTTTTTTTGATCAGTCATCCATGACTATCTTTTAAAGTCTTATTACAAATTTGTAATCCTGGAAGAGAAAACAATCCACCACTTAATCATTTCAAATGATTTCATTTTTAGTTGAATTAAGTGCAGAAAGTAAACATCAACCAAATCACAAGAAGTGATCTTTGCTGATAAGTTGTCATCTATTAAAAAGTATCTGAGAGTATGATCTTCAGATAGGTACAGTTTACAGAGTAAGATGCAACTTTTACAGATAGAGAAATTCAGAAACAATCAGCAAGATTACAAAAAGTAACAAAACATACTAAGTAAATGAGAACAACAGGAGAGTCCAAGCTCCAAGTAAACATTCTAAGATACTAGTCTTCAAGTCTTCAAAAATTAACTTAGGTTCAGAAACCTCAAGTTCTTCAGCACCCTTTCTGGATCAGTTGACATAATCATCCACTTTTCGACATTCTTGGACATAGTCATAAAGTATCCTTCTGACAGAAAGTTCTGTCTTTCTGGATAAGATGCAAATTTCATGGTAACTCTTGCCAAGATTGTAGTTCTTCTTCAGAAAGTGTTTGACCCAGTAGTATTTTCCCCAGACCCAGGCATGGTCTACTTGTAGCTCAGATAGGTTGAAATACTTGTAAATTTCTTCCAGATAGTGAATATCATCCAGATATTCATCCTTTGTCATGTAGAATGACTCATAGGGATGAACACCTAGCTTGTTCTGCTTGCTGTAGGTACCATCCAGTTTTCTTGTCTTGTGCACATCTTCTGGCTTGGGGTAAGGACAAGGAAAAGAAAGGTCCATCTTTCTGGCATCATTTCTCTTTTCAACCTCAAAGTTTAGCCAGGCATGAAGGTGCTCATGTTTTAGCAACTTTGGCTTGCCTTCACTCCATTTTAGGATCTGGTTGAAGATGGGAGTTGGAAACTTATCATTGACAAGTAGATGTTGCAGTTCCAGAATCCAAGACCATTTCTTGTTCAGAATGCACCTATATGAAGACTCTTCATTACTGGTCTTCACATACTCAATGTGGGCATCAGTTGGCTTTTCTTGATGAGTTTCTTTGTTTGCTCTGCCAAACTGAATATCTTTCTGTTAGGTGGCCTTCTGTCAGGAGATCCTGTGACTCTTTCTTCCTGCCTTGAAATTTGTCTTTGGTGGAAGTCCCTTGAATTGAGTTGGTATTTCCAGAAGAGGTTCTGGCTGCTAATGGCCTTGCTACCAGAGGAGGTTGTAAGGGGCTTGCTTGCCTTCTTCTTTTATGAAGTGGATGCTCATCTGTATCAGATTCATCCTCATCATCATCATTGATGTTCCAGTTGTGAGGCTTGCAGCTCTCTTGACCTCTTACCTCACCTTCTTCTTGATTTTCTTCTTCAGAAGCTTTCTGGTTGTTCCCATCTGAGATCCTAAGGGTCTTGGTACCCCTAGTGACCATACTTCTCGACTTTACGGTGGTTGATCTGGAACAACTTCTTCACGAGGGTGTCTCGGTGGTGTCCTTAATGACTAGTTGACTTGAGGAGGATAGATTTGATTGTTTTCTTTTCTTCCTCCGCCTTTCCGAGGCATCTCTCCTTCCCCTTAGTCATGAATGGTGACTCATGATAGCATAAGCTTCAGAGAGTGATTCAAAGTTCTTTTGGAGGTTGTTATGCATCCTGACCAATTCTTGGATTTCTTCTTTCATGTCCTTGTTTTGCCTAACCAACACTTGCTCTTTTCTGTTGAGCTCTTCAAGAGGCTTTAGAATAGCCTCAGCTTGTTGAGTAGCATAAGTAGCATCTGCTAGTGCTTGATTGGCATTGTTGCAGTCTTCTTCCCTGATCAGAGCTAAGTCTTTACGAGAGAGCTATCTTTGGTTGCTCTATTTAGCAAATGACCCAAATCTTTCATCTCTTCTGGAATGTTGTAGGACTTAGTTGTCTTGAGCAACAAGTCATCTCTTAGTTCCAAGAAAAGCATTACGGACCTGTGCTCATCACTTCTTGAAGCACCTGGAGCTGAGAAAATTTGAGGCGCCAGAAGGGCTAGTTTTTCCTTAGTGATTAGCCTTCATCTTCTGCTTGGGAGATCAAGTTTGGGTTTATTTCAGCATCATTCTCATAATCCTTTTCTTGGATTGTTTGCAGAGTGGCAATCTTTTGTTTGCCTTTGAGTATGCTGGCCTTCTGAGAAGTAGAAGGTCTTTCTGATGCAGCCTTAGCATAATGCTCTTCATCATCATTGTCATCCATGGCATCTATCTCAATGATGACAACGATGGTATTTTTCAACAACCTTTGCTCATCTAGGAGTGCCAGTTCCTTAGCATTAGCTTCTCTGAGCTTTTCGAGTTTGGCTTCCTTTTCTTCAACAAGAGCTTGACACTCTAAGTTGATTCTCTTCTCCTCTTCCAACTTAAATCTGAGTTGTTCAATCCTGAACTCGATGGTGTGATTTCTTCAATTGTGTCTTGTTCAGCCTGTTGGGTATTTTGATGAGACTTTGGTGGTGATGATGATGGGGCTTTCTGAGCATTGGAAGGAGTAGCCTTTTCTGCACTTCCTTTGCTAATTTTCTGAATCCTGCCGTTTCCAGGTTGGGGATCATCATTCTGATCATCATCATCATCCTTTTTCTTGTCTTCGTGACTTGGATGCTCAGAAGGAGGTTCTTGGTAATCATTTTCATTAGTTTCCTTCTCATCTCCAGAAACCAGGTTGATCACATTAGGAAGTGTGATCATCCTCCCATTTACTTCTTCTTGCTCAGAAGGGTAGGTTGTGAGCTTGTTGGGCAAGGCAGGATGGGTCACCATCTGCTCTTGGGTTTGAGCATCAGCAGCTTGAATGTCTGCTAGGAGTCTTTGTGCTACTTCATTTAAGAAGTTATCATCCATCAGAGTGGCAAAAGAATATGATTCTGTGGGAAGCATAGCATGGATATGGTCTTCCAAATTGATTGCTATGGCCCTTTTCTCTGGGATGTCAATTACTCTTGCAGTTTCAGAAAGATCGGCCTTTCTGAGTTTCTGCCATTGTCTGAAGCACTTTAGATGTTTCTTGAGAGTGTGCTTCTTAAAGGCTTGGAGTAAGTTGAGTGGCACTAGACTTTGAGCCTGAAAGAAAGGGATCAAGTTAGTTTTGTTCAAACTACTTGTGTTAGTATCTGTGTGCAAAAGTAAGCTTTCTGAGCATACCTGTCTAGAAACACTAGGCTCATTTGCTTGGACTTCTGCTTGTTTGGGCACAGAGGCCTCAGATACCTTGATGTGAGGAGAAGTCTGATCCTCAGCATCCTTTCTTTCTGATTGAACCTAAGAAATAGAATCAAATATGTTTAGAAACTTGTTATCAGAAAAGATAAGTGGAAAAATGCTTTCTGAGACTTTACTTACTTCCAAGTGAAGAAGCTCAGTGGCATCTTTCTCAGAAACCTTGGGGGTTTCTGGAACCTTTTCTTCAGACACTGCTTGTTCAGCAGTTTTAGTTTCTCTTGGAGGAGATGAGATCACATTCTCACCCTCCAAGTGTTCTTCTGATTGAGCCTGTAAGATAGAACAAACATATTGATTAAGTAGTGAATTTTACCAAAATTTTCTTAAGGAAAGTTTACTGATACTTACCTTCTCAACAGAAGGCTCAGTAACTACTTCCTCAGAGTGCTTTTCAGCCTCTGGAAACTCTTGGTGTTGGGGTGTTGGTTCCACCTCCACTACTTTCTCAGTTGTAGCCTAAGAAGAGACATTAAGAATTTTAGAACATAAGAGCAATTTTAGTTAGTTATTCCTTGTTCAGAGATAACCTTTACTACCTGTGGAACAGGCTCTTCTTGATGTTCTGAGGTTTGAGGAACCTCTTCTTGATTCAAGGGAGTGAACAAGTTTTCTTCCCCCTGAAATTGTGTCTCCAAGTTGGCCTGTAACAAATGAAGCTTATGAGTAACAAGTTAACATTTTAATGTTGACAAGTTAGATACAAACTACTTTTGTTACCTGAATAGAGTCAGGCTAAGTTTGGGTCTCTTGGACTAGTGGAGTTTCCACAGCCTCTCTTTGCTCATTGTTGGTCTCCTCTACAATATCTTTCTGAGTCTCCATCTCAGTTTGATCCCTTTCTGAGAGTTGAGCTCTCTCAGAAGGTTGAGGAACCTGTTCAAGAACAGGGTTTTCTTCAGCTACATTAAGTGCTGGCATTGTGAATGTGGAAGCAATGTCAACATCTTCCATCACTCTATCTTCCTCATCCAGGCCTTCTTCTTCCTGCTGGACAGAGGGGCTCCTTTCTTTCTGAGGGGCTGAGCTTGATGCTCCTCCATGGGTCTCAATCCTGGACTTTTTGAATACTTGTGTAAGTACTACATCATCATCGAGTCCTTGTCAGATTGGGAGCTGACCCATCTATGATATTTCTATCATCTCTGGAGATTTCTGGAGCAGCCTGTCTCAGAATTCTTGGGGCTTTCTAGTGTTGCCTTTCTGGCCGAACAACATCTTCTGAGATCTTGTCTCCAGAAGGTTGTACTTTTTGTACACTTTGGGACTTGGAGGCTTTCTTTCTTTGAGTCCTCTTTCTCTTGGCAACTGGAGGTTGAGCAGGAGCTTGCTCAGCGACCTCTTCACCTTGCTGGGCAACTTCAAGCTCTTCTGCCTCTTTCTGAGGTTTCTCAGCAGCAATTCTCTCCTTTTCTTCAAAGGCATGTCTGAAAAGAGAGTTGGTGACTGGGATTTCTTGTTTCTTTCTGAGAGTTATTCCCATTGTTTCCAGAATGTAGCAGATTCTGAGACCAAAATGCATATTGGCCTTTGTCTCATCAAGGCCATTGATGATTTTAGGCTCAAATTCCTCAATGTGCCCAAGAAATTTGTTGAAGGCGTACTTCCCCCAATTGAAGTGGGTTTCCTGCCCTTCATGCTTCTTATTCAGAAGATGCATCATCATCCATCTCTCCATGCTTATCTGGTCTATTCCACCTTTGTTGCCATCAAAGCAATGACGAATGAGCGAAAGTACTCGGTGTTTACGGAGATGACCGGATTCGATAGCTTTCAGAACAAAGTTTGTTGGGCAACCCTTTGCATTTTCAATCTGGATTGCCTCAAATAGCTCCTTAACACTTTGAATCATGGAGGCATCCCTGATGTTGATGTCGTCGATTGTTCCTCGATTTTTCAATCGGAATAAGTTGCAGAAAGTCTTGCAGTCTAGGACAATTTCTTGTCCTTGAACTTCAGTCTACATGTACTTCTCTTGTACATCATTTACAACTTTTGTGAAGATTTTGGAGTTGTTGTAGAACTCCAACACATCCAGTGTGGATAGTCCACTGGGTGCAGCACACGGAAACTTGTAGATATGGGAACTTTTCAACATTCCCAATATCAGATTTCTATCTGCTTTTGAAGAAATGACTGCAGAAACATATTTCTTCACAAGAAAAGATCCCCAATTCATCTTGTGACTTGGATTCCAGTCAGAAGGGGTAAACTCTCCTAGAAGGCGTTTATTCAACACCTTGAGTTCTTTTCCTCCTTGCTTTTCAGCAGGAGCAGAAGATGCGGCCTTAGGGTTCTTGGTGGTCATCTTCTTTGGTGCCATCTCTTATATAGAGTTTTTGAGTGAGTGTTTACAGAAGGGTTTTGCAAGAAAAATCGAGATTAGTCTATCTTTTCAGAAGACTAAGCACAAGAAGTTGAGTTGCAGAAGAAGTTTTGCAGAAAATCTTGAGAGGTTTTGCTATTTTGATGCAAGTATGAAATTTCGGATTTGGTAAAAGTGTTTGTCTTTTGCCCAATTCCTATATATATAGCAGACAAAACGTACATAGATACAACATACATATAGCAGAATATGAATGCGTGTCTTTGTATCTGCATAGGCGTGGTACGACCTTTGTACTTCATTAAATGCTTAGTGGGCCACGTCTGAATTTCTAAACAGACATTACTTGCTTTGTTTTAATCTCAGCCGTTGAGATCAAACGTTTATACATCAAGGGCTTATATTGAATATCTTGTAATGATATCAATCAACAAATGGTAATGTGCCGACTTGATGGATTTTTAATATGCTACATTCATTGTGTCACTTAGTAAAGAGTAGGAACACTTAATTGTTTGAGCTTATCATTCTGAGTGTCAAGTCCTTATCTATATATTGTTTATCATGAAAATGGTAAAAATGCAAGACATTGGACATGTTTGACTTTCAGAACTTATACCTTTTGGGCTTTGTGTGTCTTTTCTCTTTATGACTAAATAGTTTCCTGAATTCAAGAATCAGAAACTTCAGTTGTTTGAATGTATTTGACCCACTCTTAGTAAGTAAGTTCTAGTCTTATTTACTCATTGAGTGTGTACCAACCTTTGCCTTTCTGGATACCCGTTCCAGAAATGTTTTGCCTTTCTGAGTGTTGCTACTCAGAAACCTTTGCATCACTTCTTAACAACTTGGCTTTCTGAGAGCATGTTCTCAGAGGCCTACTTCTTTTCTACCTTGCTTACTCAGACTTTAGAGATTCAGGACATTTTTCAGTCCTTAGGCAACTCCATCAATCCAAGATTATGTCTTAAGGTCAAGAACCGGCTTTCTTGTAGGGGCTTGGTGAAGATATCTGCAACTTTGTCTTCTGTGCCAATCTTGAGTATCTCTATATTGCCTTTTTCAACATGGTCTCTGATGAAGTGGTGTCTAACATCAATGTGCTTTGTTCTGGCATGGAACTTGGGATTCTGTGTGATTGCAATAGCACTTGTGTTGTCACAGAAAATAGGAGTTTTCTCTTCATTGAGTCCATAGTCTCTGAGTTGTTGTTGAATCCACAGAATTTGTGTTGCACAACAACCAGCGGCAATATATTCAGCCTCTGTGGTAGAAGTTGCAATTGAGTTTTGCTTCTTGCTAAACCATGAGATAAGTTTTGTTCCCAGAAACTGACAAGTTCCTGAGGTACTTTTCCTATCAAGCATTGATCCAAAGATAGTCGACATCGAGTAACCAGCCAAACTCAATCCACCTTCTTTAGGATACCACAAACCTACATTTACTGTACCTTTCACATACCTTAATACTTTCATAGCAATGTTGTAGTGTGATTGCATTGGATTTGTTTGAAATCTAGCACACTCCAACTGCATATTGAATATCTGATGCCTTGCGATAAGGTAAAGTAGTGAACCTATTAATTTCCTATTCTTGTGTTCTTCAACACTCTTATCTGATTCAGTATAGGTCATTTTGGTTCCTATGCTCATAGGTATCTTAGCATTCTTTTCAGAGGGCTTAAGATTGAACTTTGTGAGCATGTCTTTTGCATACTTTGTCTGACTAATGAATATTCCATCATTGAGTTGCTTGACTTGCAATCCTAGGAAATAGTTCAATTCTCCCATCATGCTCATCTCAAACTTATTTTTCATGAGATTTGCAAAGTCATCACAAAGTTGCTTGTCCTTAGATCCAAATATAATGTCATCAACATATACTTGAACTAAGAGCAGTTTCCCATCATGATTTAAGGTAAATAAAGTTTTATCAACTTCACCTTTCTTGAAACCACTTTCCAGAAGGTATTTGGTCAAAGTATCATACCATGCTCTTGGAGCCTGTTTCAGTCCATATAGAGCTTTCTGTAGTTTATAGACCATTCTACTTTCTGAGGAAACTTCAAAACCAGGTGCTTGTTCATCATAGACTTCCTCAGCAAGTTCACCATTCAAGAATGCACTTTTGACATCCATCTGATAAACTTTAAAGTCTTTATGAGCTGCAAAGGCCAGAAAGAGTCTTATTGCAACCAATCTGGCAACTGGTGCATATGTGTTGGTCCAGATAACGGCAAGGTAAAAGACTAGGGGGGGGGGGTGAATAGTCTTTTAAAACTTTTGTCGATAACAACTATTTCTCAGATATCTGAATAGATATCTGATACTTAGAATCTGAGTGCGGAAGACTTAATAAAGATAAGTGCAGAAACAGTTAATAAGTGTGTGTGTGTTGCTGAAGTATAAATACATAAACGTAAATGACACAGCAAGTATAGTGGTATGTGGAGGTGGCGTAATCCTCCAACTAATCCACTTCGGTCTATCAGAGACCTAGAATTCACTAGAACAGATAATTGAGTTCTCCTTACAATAATCCTATTCTAAGATTCTTAACAATTGGTTCCCAACCAAATGTTTCCCCTGAGTTGTTCCCCGGCTTTCACAGCCAAGTACTTCCTATACTCAGAAACCTTTGAGTTATTCCCTAGCTTCCCAAGCTAAGTACTTCCTATACTCAATAACCTTGGAGTTATTCCTTAGTTTCCCAAATCAAGTACTTCCTATACTCCGGTAACCTTGGAGTTATTCCCTGATTTTTCAAACTAAGTACTTCACGTACTCACGTCGATTATGGTGTTGGTTGTGGTTTGAGTTGTCGGATGAGCGTCTTAATAACTTTTGATTAATCGATAGCTCTGAACTAAGTTACTTAATACACTTTACAGCGTATGGTATCTTGTTCGATTTTACTGACCCAAGTCTTATGATATCTGTTCAAGAGAATGAATTTCAGATAGTTGATCTTTTGATTCAACTCCTTCACAGATAGCTTTGCTTGTTTAGGATCATGACACTTAGAACTTCAGTGTTTACTCAAGATCAAAAGCTTTGGTTGCAACAGAAAGCTTTGTGAGTAAATAAGTTGCTTTGAGAGAGTAAGACGTTCAGCGTTTTCAAGTTATGTCGTGTGTCTAAGGTGTCTTCTCAATCAGTCTAAGTGTTGATATTTATAGATGAATTTGAGTGCCGTTTGAATAGTATCCGTTAGGCTCAAATTCAAACTATCGATATCTGTGTATAATCTTATGTGAGTTTTGTCTTCTTCTCAGAAGTTGCCGTTGCTTTTATTCAGACATCTCTGTCCGTGTACTAAATGCATTGTACTATACTTTTGTCCTGTAGTGTCAACGGAACTATGCTTTGTATCAGAGACTAGTGTTGTCTGATTCTTTGCACGTCCTTATCTTCATTCTTCAGATATCACTTGTATTTATTGAAACAACTTTGTTTGCAATATATATTTCTCTTTCAGAAACGTGGTTAAAGCTCAAGGTATCTGAGAATAGATATCTGTGGACACTTTCCTTGTTTTCAGATATGTATCTTATTTCTCAGATATCTCTTGTGACACAGTTTGTTTGAAACTATTCGTGTCTTTAAGATATCTGGCTAAGATATCTGAACAATCAGATTCAGCAATCTTGTGCAGTTTTCTTCAAGTCTTCAATGTCGTTAAGCTTTCTGCTTGGATGTCTTCTTCTTGGTCTTTTCTTACATAAAATAAAAATTACATTTTGAGACCTAACATCCTATACAAGATTAGCTAGACTATCATACTTAGTGGGTTTCCTCTTTTACAATGTTCAAGTGAACCAAGAGTACTAATCACCTTTCTGAGACTAAGATAAGTCATCATGTTGCTAATCAAAATCTAAACAGATATTTCTAACAAAATATCTAACAAATTTCCCCCATTTTGATCAGTCAACGATGACTATCTTCCCTATTACAAATCTGGATGAGGAAACAATCCACCACTTAATCATTTCTTAAGATCTTTCAATTTATATAATTAAGTGCAGAAAGTAGACATCAACCAAATCACAAGGTGTGATCTTTGCTGACAAGTTATCTTTTATAGAATACTATCTGAGAGTAAGTTCTTCAGATAAGTCGCAACTAAAGATTACAGATAACTTTAATACATGATACAGTTAAGCTCAGTCAGCAAAAATACAAAAACTACATAGTAAATTAGGACAACAGGAGTAACCAAGCTCCAAGTAAACATCCTAAAGAACTAGTCTTCAAGTCTTCAATCTTCAAGTCTTCAACAGTATTTCTATGGATCAGTTTGCAAATTTCCTATCTCCAAACCTTTTGATGTCATCAGAATAATCATAGAGAAGAGTTCTGACAAGCATCTCTGTGTCTCTGGCAAATCCACAGACCTCTTTGTAGGTTTTGGTAGGATTTTTCTTGGCAAAATGCTTGACCCATAGGTACTTTCCCCACTTCCAGGCATGCTCTATTCTGATATCTGAAAGCTTGAAGTATTCGTAGATAATCTTCAGATATCTGATGTCACCCTTGTATTGATCTTCTGTCAGATAGAACGACTCATAGGGTTCCACAGCGAGTCTTGCTCTTGTGCCTGTTCCTGTGATATTCAGAATTCTGTGCACATCATCTGGCTTTCCATATGGACATTCATCAGAGAGGTCCTTCTTCATGGCTTCAGTTCTCTTGACAACTTCAAAATCCAACCATGCTTTGATGTGATTGGTGTTGATCAAGGTAGGTTTATTCTTTCTCCATGCCATAAGTTGTTTATGGATTGGTTCTGGAAATCTTGAATTTACCAATAGATGCTTCAGTTCCAGAATCCAATAGCCATTCTTTTGATTGATGCACCTGTAGACAGAGGAATCATTGTCATACTTCACATACTCAATTTTGGCTTCTTCTGGCCTGAGTGGAAGTTGACTTTGTCTTTGCTCAGCTCTCAGTCTGTTCCTTTTCTGTCTTGAATTCTCTTTGGGGTTGTTGCTTGAAGAACCACCACCCTGGATAGACTTGGTATTTCCAGAGGGAGTTTTAGCTGCCAAAGGCTTTGCAGCTATGGGCTTAGTTAGGCTTTCAATTTTCCTTTTTCTGTGAAGAGGAGCTTCATCTTCATCAGTCTCTTCATCATCATCAAGATTAGATCTTGTGAGAGTTTCACAGCCTTCTTCATTGCCCAGGGACTTAATTTGACCTTCTTCTTCTTCTTCAAAAGATTCATCAATCCCTCTAACTTGTCTTCTCCTTGGAGCCTTGGTACTCCTTGGAGGTTTCTGTGCGATGGCCCTTGTTACCATTTTGGTTCCTTCAGTGGGTTTCCAGGAAGCAGCTACTATTTGCAAAGCAGCTTGGCTTGAGGAGGGTTCATTGATTCTGAGTGGTGGCTGGGAAGTTTTTCTTCTTCCTTTCTGAGCCGCACCAGCTCCAGATTTCTTCTTGTTTTCATCTCCTTCTTCCCATTCCCCCTGACTTTGAGGTCCAGATTTGTACTTTCTTTCCCCCTTAGTCATTGTTGGCTGACTCAGTCTCATAAAGGAATCTGAGAGAGAGTCAAAGTGCCCTTGTAGATAATTATAGGCAGTGACCAACTTCTGAAGTTCGGCTTTGAGCTCCTGATTTTGCTTAATAAGTCCATTGTCCTTATCAGTGAGCTCTGCTAATGGGCCTAGGATGGCATCTGCTTTTCCAGCAGTGTAACTTGCCTCTTGAAAAGCTTTTTCAGCTAAAGACGCATCGTCGTCCCTTATCATTCCCAGATCTTTCGGAGCAATGACTATGCTAGTTGTTCTCTGAGTGATGAGCTCAGTGAACTTTCTCATTTCAGAGGGGACGGAGGCAATTACTTCCTTGTTTTGTGAAGACATCTCCTTGTTCAGAGTAGCCAGTACTTGGTACCTGTTCATGTATTCATGGGAGTGGACGTTTGGCAGTTTGCTGAATATTGTAGGAGCAATAAACTTCCTTTTCAAGTGAGAAACCGCTAAATGTTCATTGCGGTGTTCTGCCAAAGTCTTATCTTCTTCATCATCTGAGTGATTAGCCCAGTGATCTTCATCCTCTTGGACATTTTCATCGATCGTATCGAGTCCAGCAACCATCTCAGAGATTGGTTTCTTTCCTTTCTGGGAGGAGGATGGTACTTCTTTCGAAGATGATGCAGCCTTAACATCATGCTTGATTTCAGATACTTCTTCAGTATCGAGTTCTTTGGTGATCTCTTGCACAGCATCCCGTAGCTCTTTAACCTCAGAGTAAGCAATCATTTCTTCTAAGTATAGATCTTGTAGTTGATCAATCTTATCTCTGGATTTAGCTATTTGATCTTCCAGTTGAAGATGGAGCTGTTGTTCTTTTTCCAACAGTTGTCTGAGTTGAGCAGATCTGGTTTGAGTGTTTAAGATTTTCTGATTGGTTTCTTCAGAAAGCTCAACTACTTGCTCAGTAGTAACTGCGTGTTGGTTAGAAGATGGATGAGTAGATTTCTGAGGTGATGAAGACGGAGATTTCTGTGAAGTCTTCTCAGTTTGCTTTTCAGCAGCTGAGGCATTGTTTCTCTGTGAAATTCCTCCGGTCCCTGGTGCAGGGGCATCATCATCATCCTTTTTGTCATTATCATCCTCTTGGTGATGGTTAGTGGGAGGTTCATCAAAGTAATTTTCATTCATTTCTTCCTCCTCATCATCTTCAGATACAAGATCGATCACTTCCGAAATAGTGATCTTCTGCCCATTAACTTCTTCTTGTTCAGAAGGTATAAACTGCAGAGTCTGGGGTAGGACTGGCTTGAATGCCATCTGTAATCTTGTCTGACCATCTGCCTGTTCAAAGGCATGTATCAAACTATGCGCCACTTCTCTGGAAAAGTCCTTATGTAGTAGAGTCGCAACTGTATATTGTTCTGTAGGGAACATTGCTTGGACATATGTTTCCAGGTCAAGAGCTCGTGCTCGTCTGGTTGGTTGATCAGTGATTCTCAATATTTCAGAGAGATCAGAGCACCTTAACTTCTGCCATTTCTTGAAGCATTGAATATGCTTTGGCAGGGTGTGAGCTTTGAAGAAGTGAAGTAGGTCCCTTGTTTCTTCAATGGGAACCTGCTTTGCATCTGTTTGAGCCTGAAAGAAGGAGTTTTGAGTGAGTTTCAAAACTTTTGTAGATATCTGAGTAGAAGTGTAGTTTAGTTTCTGAGTTACCTGAGTAAGAACATCAGGCTCAGAGACTTGTTCTACTGAGATGATTGGTGTCTTAGATATCTTGTTGTGAGGTGGAGACTTGGAAGTCTGGTCCTCATTAACCTTTCTTTCTTGAACCTGAGAAAAATACAATACTTAGGAAATAGTTTGAAAGAACCTATGCATAAATATGCTTTTAATGAATTCTGATTTGAGCTACTTACTTCCTCAACAGGAAGCTCAGATTCATTTTTCCCAGAAACTTGTGCAGTTTCTGGTGTTCTTTCGAGTGATGTAACCTTAGGGGCTTCATCAATTTCCATTGATGCAGGGGAAGTCGCAACTTTATCCCCTTGCATTTCTACTTCTGAAATAGCCTGTAAGTAGAAAGTATTGAATATTAGAAGAGATAAAAGATAACCCAGGATGAAGAATACTTGTCACTTGATTGTCATATAACTTCAAGTTTGAAGGCTTAGTGATGTGTTCTTCAGAAACCTTGTTGGTTTCTGGGTTTGTCTCTGGCATTTCTGCCTTATCTTCTTCCATCTCAGTTGGAGCCTGTTAGAAACATTTATCATGAATGAGCATACAAACATTTTTACTGAAAAGTTAGTTCTCTTTAAGAAACATTTACATGTGGCACAGGCTCAGATTTCTCAAGAGTTGAGGTTGAAGGAACCTCTTTTTCAGTATCTGAGGTAAGCTTCTCAGCTTCCTCTTATTTCTGCGTTTCTAACTCAGCCTGTAACAAAGAAATTCTTATAAGGTAACAAGATTTATAAGTATAAAATTTTTCACAAGGTAAGAGTTAAACCAGTCATTTACCCGAGCAGTTTCAGGTTGATTGGTCTCTGGAACTTGTGACCTTTCTATACATTGGTCGTCTTGTCCTAGTGCAGTTTCTTTGTTTGAAGTTTCTGGTACTTCACACCTTTCCTGAGTGTGCAACTCAGTTGCCTCCCCTGGTTGATCATTCTGAGTAGATGTCTCAGTTTGATCCCTCTCATTGAGTTGGGGAACCTGCTCAATTTCAGGATTTTCTTCAGCATACTGTATTGCTGGTAATTCAAAATGGAGTTCATTTACCATTTCATCAACCACTTGTGGCTGTTGTGGTTGTTATGGTTGTTGTGGTTGTCTGGAAGCAGAAGATTGATCAGTAGAAAGTTCTTCCAGATTTTTAGATGTGGCATTTCCATCAGCATCTGCCAGCACTAAAATACCACTCATCAGGGCTTTGTGAAGTTGTTCAAGAGAATCATTCCCTGATGATGTGTTTGCACCAACAACCTTTGCTATAGTCTCAGCAACCTGTGGTGTAGGTCCTTCTTCAGATACCTTATCACCAGTTACTTTTTTTAGTAACCTTAGCCCTCTTTGTTCTTTCTAGGACTCGAGAGATGACTAGTTCATTATCTTCATCGTCAGAGCTCTCATCTGCATTAGGAACTGATTGGTCCATAACTCCTGCGGTTTCTGCAGATGGGGCTTGGTGCTTTTCACCACTCTTGGCAGCATTTATGAGTTCATCAGCAAGGCTTTCTGCATTAGTCGCAACATTTCTGAAAGCACTTTCTCTTGCTGAGTCTACTTGTTCAGTAGTTGATAACTCTTTTGCAGCATTGATGAGTTCATCTGCCATTATCAGTTCATCGACAATGCCTGCAGATATCTGAGAATCGATAACCTCTTTGGGTGTGTCTTCTGATTTGCCAGTAGACTTCTTTCTTGAAGTTCTGGGCTTCTTGGTCGCAACCTTTTCTTCAGATACCTTTTCAGACTTTCGCTTCTTAGGACCTTTCTGAGACCCAGTAACCTTTTTCATCAGATTTGTATACTCATACTTGTAGAGTAAGTTACTGTTGGCTATTTCAGCCGTCTCTCTGAGCTCAATGCCAAGCTTTTCCAGCAAGTAGCATATCTTCAGACCATAACCTACTGTGGCCTTTGGCTCAGCTAGTCCTTTGACAATCTTAGGCTCGAAGCCTTGAATCTTCTTCACGAATTTCATGAAGGCGTACTTTCCCCAGTTAAAAGGGTTTTCCAGCCTTTTGTCTTGTTGATTCAGCAAGAACATCATGATCCATCGTTCTTGGCTTATCTGGTCAGCACCTCCTTGTAGACCATCAAAGCATCTGTGAAGAATGCAAGCGGTACATCGGTGAACCAACGGATGTCGGTTCGGATGTCGACAATCTTGAACTCGGTGGGTGTATCGATTTTCAAGATCACACGTCATCGTAAGTTCTTTAACACCTTCAAGGAGTTCCTCATCCTTGGTGTTTATTTCAAAATCCTTTCCAAGATTTTGAACCTCAAACAACTTACAGAAGGTTGTTAAGTCCAGAAGGATTTCCTTTCCTTGGACTGAGGTTTTGATAGACACTATTTCAGTGCCTTCAGATACACAGGAAATAATCCTGGAGTTGTTGTAAAATTCCAACACATCGAGTGATGAAATTCCACTTGGGCGAGCAGATAGAAAACCCTTGATTTGTGCCTTTTCAAGCATGTCAAGAATCAATTTTCTGTCAGTTTGGTTTTCTATTGCAGCAGTGAGGTATTCCTCAACCATGGCACCACCCCAAATCATTCTGTGACTTGAAGTCCAATGGTCAGGATTAAAAACTCCTACCAGTCGATTGTTTACAATAACCAACTCTGGTGCTTGCCTTTTTGATACCGGTGGAGGATTGGGATTTATGTGTTGAAGTGTTCTTGGAGGCCATCTCTTTATATAGTGTAGGGATTTGAAATTGGTGTTTGAAAGAGATTTGATTCAGTGATTCTTTTCAGAAAAACTTAATCTTGATTTGCAGAGATTGTAGAGGGTTTGCAGAGAATCAAGAGAAGGATTTGCTATTCTTGTGCAAGATGAAATTTTGGATTAGGCAAAAGTGATTTCATTTGCCAAAATCCTATATATATAGCAGTTGAATCCCAACAGACAAATACATACAAATTGGTTTTGTGTGTACGTATCTGTGATTTGCAAACAGGCGTGAGCAAAAGCTAGTTCGGCATTAAATGCTTAGTGGGCCATGTCTGAATTTCAACAATCGACTATTTACTGTGAATTAATTTCCACCGTACAGATCAATCGCTTAACTTCATCAAGGGTCACCATTGCTTCTCCAGCAATGATCACAATCAGCAAGTGTAATTGTGCCCATTTAATGAGTTTTGGCGACTTGCTATCTGAATCACTGGTCTATGACCAAGGACAACTTTAGCATCTTAATCATCTTATACTTAGGATTTTTCCAAGTTTTTCATCAAGATAGAAATAATGCGAGTTTCAAGAGAGTAGTTGACTGCAGATAGTTATACTATTCTCTTTTGTGTTCCCCGTTTTTAGAGTGATTCAGATATCTGAGTTCCTGTCTCAGAGATCTTAAGCTATCTTTTTGCTTTTTAGCCTTTTTGACTTCTGGATACCCGTTCCAGATTTCTCTTTTCTCTTTTCTGGATACCCGTTCCAGATACCTCTTCTCTTGATGCCCGTTCCAGATATCTCTTCTCTAGTTTCCCGTTTCAGATACCTGAACTCTTTCAGTTCATTGGTAGTTCCATTAGTCCAAGACTATGTCTTAAGGCTAAGAATCTACTTTCTTGTAGTGGCTTAGTGAAGATATCTGCAAGTTGGTCTTCAGTGCCAATCTTGAGTATCTCTATATTGCCTTTTTCAACATGGTCTCTGATGAAGTGATGTCTAACATCAATGTGCTTTGTTCTGGCATGAAATTTAGGATTACGTATGTGTCGCAATAGCACTTGTGTTGTCACAGAAAATGGGAGTTTTCTTCTCATCGAGTCCATAGTCTTTAAGTTGTTGTTGTATCCACAGAATTTGTGTTGCAAAACAACCAGCAGCAATATATTCAGCCTCTGTGGTAGAAGTTGCAATTGAGTTTTGCTTCTTGCTAAACCATGAGATAAGTCTAGTACCCAGAAATTGACAAGATCCTGAGGTGCTTTTCCTATCAAGCAATGATCCAAAGATAATCGATTCGAGTATCCATTAAACTCAATCCACTTCCTTTAGGATACCACAATCCTACATCTCATGCCCTTTACATACCTTAATATTTTCATAGCAATGTTGTAGTGTGTTTGCATTGGATTTGTCTGAAATCTAGCACATACTCCAACGGCATATTGAATATCAGGTCTACTTGTAGTGAGGTAAAGTAGTGAACCTATCAATTTCCTATACTTATGTTCTTCAACACTCTTATCTGATTCAGTATAGGTCATTTTGGTTCCAATGCTCATAGGTATCTTAGCATTCTTTTCAGAAGGCTTAAGATTGAATTTTGTGAGCATATCTTTTGCATACTTTGTTTGACTAATGAATATTCCATCATTGATTTGCTTGACTTGCAATCCTAGGAAATAATTCATTTCTCCCATCATGCTCATCTCAAACTTGCTTTTCATGAGATTTGCAAAGTCATTACAAAGTTGCTTGTCCTTAGATCTAAATATGATGTCATCAACATATACTTGAACTAAGAGTAGTTTCCCATCATGATTTAAGGTAAATAAAGTTTTATCAACTTCACCTTTCTTGAAACCACTTTTCAGAAGGTATTTGGCCAAAGTGTCATACCATGCTCTTGGAGCTGTTTGATCCATCTGAGCTTTACGTAGTTTATAGACCATTCTACTTTCCGAGAAACTTCAAAGCCAGGTGGTTGCTCAACATAAACTTCTTCTGCAAGTTCACCGTTTAGGAATGCACTTTTGACATCCATCTGATAAACTTTGAAATCTTTATGAGCTGCAAAGGCTAGAAAGAGTCTTATTGCATCCAATCTTGCAACTGGTGCATATGACTCGTCAAAATCTAAGCCTTGATGCAGGTAAATCCTTGGCAACCAATCTTGCTTTGTTTACGGTTATTTCACAGATTCATTCATCTTGTTTCGAAAACCCATTTAGTTCCAATCACGGATATTCCTTCTATAAATGGAACTAGTTTCAGACTTTTGTTTCTCTCAAATTGATCCAACTCTTCTTGCATTGCGTAGATCCGGTCTTGGTCTCCTAATGCTTCTTCAATATTTTAGGTTCAATATTGAGATGAAACATCCAAAGAGAGAGTTAGCATTTTCATTTATTGCTCTCCTAGTCCTAACACCCTGATTAATCGGTCCAATTATATCCTTTGTAGGATGATCTTTGATCCATTTCATCATAGGTTTAGTGCTAGTAGGATCAATATCCAGGTGATCTGAATGTGAATCACTAAGATTTTGATTTGATACTTTTTCAGTATCTGAGATATCTGACATATGGGAAATGTCATGGATATCTGACACTTTTTCAGTGTTAGAGATATCTGAGACATGCATTTCAGCATTCTTATTTTCAGATACCTCTTCATGATGCAGGTTCTCGATAACTTTGTTCCATCGGAAAACTCATAGGAAATTCCTCATCATGTTTGTGAGTCATCTTGTTGTTACTAGGCTTTTCAAGCTTTTCTACGTCGAGTCATCCTCACTTTCCATAATGATGTTTTTCCTTCGAGGATTCTTCTTTAGGATCCTCGATAATAGTTCTTTGAACCTTTCCGAGTTCATCAATAGGAGGTGTTTTCTTACTTCCTTCATAGAATACAACATGAACCGATTCTTCAATTTTCTTTGTTCTTTTGTTGTAAACTCTGTAGCTTTCTTTGTTTGTGGAATAGCCAAGAAAAACACCTTCATCTGCCTTTGGTTGAAATGTTCTCAGATAATCTTTCCCATTGTTTAGAACAAAACATCTACAACCAAATACTCTCAGATGTTTGATATTAGGGGGTCTACCAACCAAGATTTCATAGGGGGTCCTGTCATGGTGTTTGTTTATCAAACATACATTACGAGTGTAGCAATTTGTGTTTACGACTTCAACCCAATAAATTTCACTTATTTCAATGTCATTAGCATTGTCCTTGCGGCTTCTTTAAGGGTTCTGTTTTCCTTTCGCAACACCATTTTGTTGAGGTGTTCTTCTGAGAGGAAAGTTGGTGTTGTATACCTTTGCGGTACAAAACTCCTTTATGTCTTGGTTGACAAACTCAGTACCATAGTGCATTCGATTGCAGATACCTTGTCATTTTCATGACTTCAAGCTTTTTCACAAGATTGGTATCTCCACCGGCATCGATTTGTGTTTCAGAAAGACAACCCAAGTGAATCTTGAGAAGTCATCTACAACAACGGACCATACTTCTTTCCCGCATAACTAGTTCTGATGATTCAAATAGATCCATGTGTAAAAGTTGCGTTGGTCTAACACTAGAGTGTCCGATTTTGGACTTGAAAGAGATCTTAGATTGTTTCCCCATCGGCGGTGAAACAGATACCATCCTTTACGAAAGATGTTCAGGAAGACCAACCACTAACTCTTTCATGGCAAGTCTATTCGAGTTTTGAAGTTCAAGTGACTCATTCTTTTGTGCCATAACCGGTGCTCTTCATGTGACCAGATTGACTCACCATGAGACATTCTTGATTGTGGCGGATGCCCAATCGGCAACATAAAAGCGCCTTTCACGACCAACTAAGGTATGCTTTGACTCATTGTCAATTAGTTTGAAGTATTTAGCTTTGAATTTTATAGTAAAACCCTTGCATAAAGCGGCTCATGCTAAATAGATTATATTTCAAATCCTTAACATGTAATACTCGGTGATTGTTAAAGTCCCCAATTTGACGTTGCCAAATCGAGAGAGGATTTAATTCTCCTCCAAATCGATATCGGTCACGTGTTGCAAGCTTTGTAATCAACCAGTTGCTTTGTCTCTGTCATGTGCTTTCCGCATCCACTATCAAATAGCCATTGTGCTTTGGTCCGGAGGCATTACACAACAGAAAGCAGGAGATTAGGTTCTCATATCTTTGATGGAACCGTCAATTAAAAGTTCTTCCAAGAGGAATCCATTTTGAGTGAATTTCTTTGAAATATGCTTTTGTCGCGAGAACGTAAGGAGGAATTCTATTTGAATGAATGTTATCATTAGTAAGAATTATTTTCTTCCTTGGTGTGTTCCTAGGTGCTCCATATGATGCTTTCAGATACTGTCGGGTTTACGAGTTTGCTTTTCACAAACTTAGCCTTCCTTGCCGATTTCTTCTAGCCGGCATTCAGATTTTCGATGGCTTGATTTAACTTCCACTTCGATAATTGCTTTGAGCAATTCTAGCTTTCGACCATCGTTCTTGCTCCCCTTGTACTCATGAGCAAGTTGTTTTCCGATGCCTTTGTAGCCAATACCGTTTGAGCACTTGAAGCTATCTCGAGATCTTTTCTCGGCTTTGCTAGTCTCTGGTTGATCCAATTTCTTTCCGAGAAAAAGTGACATGGGAGAATTTGCGGCTCTGCAATTCTACCTTTTGAGAGACATAGCACTTGTGGTGTTTACACTTTTCGGTGTTGTGTTTCTTTTCGACGATACCAGTTTTGTTTTTGACTTGTTTTTCCCACAAAGGTTTAGTCGCAACTGCCTTTCCTTTGTCAACAATCTTTGTCTTTTCACCGATACTATAGATTGCATGGGAACCGTCTTGCTGAGTACTTACAAATGTTCTTTTCTCCTTACTCTTATTCAGAGTGATAGAACAATCTGTCTGTGTATTCAGCCTGCACACTTAACACACAAATTAATTAGTCCTCAAAAGTGGACAAAGTTCCTTCACCTATCTGGGGATCTAGGTTCAGTGCAGAAGGCTGGTGAACCTCCTGCTCTGATACCACTTGTTGGTCCAGATAACGGCAAAGTAAAAGACTAGAGGGGGGTGAATAGTCTTTTAAAACTTTTGTCGATAACAAATATTTCTCAGATATCTGAATAGATATCTGATACTTAGAATCAGAGTGCGGAAGACTTAATAAAGATAAGTGCAGAAACAGTTAATAAGCGTGTGTGTGTTGCTGAAGTATAAATACAGAAACGTAAATGACACAACAAGTATAGTGGTATATGGAGGTGGCGTAATCCTCCAACTAATCCACTTTGGTGTATCAGAGACCTAGAATTCACTAGAATAGATAATTGAGATTTCCTTACAATAATCCAAGATTCTTAAACAATTGGTTCCCAACCAAATGTTCCCCCTGAGTTGTTCCCCGGCTTTCACAGCCAAGTACTTCCTGTACTCAGAAACCTTTGAGTTATTCCCTAGCTTCCCAAGCTAAGTACTTCCTATACTCAATAACCTTGGAGTTATTCCTTAGTTTCCCAAATCAAGTACTTCCTATACTCCGGTAACCTTGGAGTTATTCCCTGATTTTTCAAACTAAGTACTTCCTGTACTCCACGTCAGTTATGGTGTTGGTTGTGGTTTGAGTTGTCAGATGAGCGTCTTAATAACTTTTCAGTTAATCAGATAGCTCTGTGAACTAAGTTACTTAATACACTTTACAGCGTATGGTATCTTGTTCGATTTTACTGACCCAAGTCTTATGATATCTGTTCAAGAGAATGAATCTCAGATAGTTGATCTTTTGATTCAACTCCTTCACAGATAGCTTTGCTTGTTTAGGATCATGACACTTAGAACTTCAGTGTTTACTCAAGATCAAAAGCTTTGGTTGCAACAGAAAGCTTTGTGAGTAAATAAGTTGCTTTGAGAGAGTAAGACGTTCAGCGTTTTCAAGTTATGTCGTGTGTCTAAGGTGTCTTCTCAATCAGTCTAAGTGTTGATATTTATAGATGAATTTGAGTGCCGTTTGAATAGTATCCGTTAGGCTCAAATTCAAACTATCGATATCTGTATAATCTTTAGAGTTTTGTCTTCTTCTCAGAAGTTGCCGTTGCTTTTATTCAGACATCTCTGTCCGTGTATTAAATTCATTGTACTATACTTTTGTCCTGTAGTGTCAACGGAACTATGCTTTGTATCAGAGACTAGTGTTGTCTGATTCTTTGCACGTCCTTATCTTCATTCTTCATATATCACTTGTATTTATTGAAACAACTTTGTTTGCAATATATATTTCTCTTTCAGAAACGTGGTTAAAGCTCAAGGTATATGAGAATAGATATCTGTGGACACTTTCCTTGTTTTCAGATATGTATCTTATTTGTCAGATATCTCTTGTGACACAGTTTGTTTGAAACTATTCGTGTCTTTAAGATATCTGGCTAAGATATCTGAACAATCAGATTCAGCAATCTTGTGCAGTTTTCTTCAAGTCTTCAATGTCATTGAGCTTTCTGCTTGGATGTCTTCTTCTTGGTCTTTTCTTACATAAAATAAAAATTACATTTTGAGACCTAACATCCTATACAAGATTAGCTAGACTATCATACTTAGTGGGTTTCCTCTTTTACAATGTTCAAGTGAACCAAGAGTACTAATCACCTTTCTGAGACTAAGATAAGTCATCATGTTGCTAATCAAAATCTAAACAGATATTTCTAACAAAATATCTAACAATATGACTCATCAAAATCTAAACCTTCAGTCTGGGTGAATCCCTTGGCAACCAACCTTGCTTTGTTTCTGGTTATTTCACCAGATTCATTCATCTTGTTTTGTGAAAACCCACTTGGTTCCAATCACAGATATTCCTTCTACAAATGGAACTAGTTTCCAGACTTTGTTTCTTTCAAACTGATCCAACTCTTCTTGCATTGCAGAGATCCAGTCTTGGTCTCTTAATGCTTCTTCAATAGTTTTAGGTTCAATGTTTGAGATGAAACATCCAAAGAGAGAATTAGCATTTTCGGCTATTGCTCTCCTAGTCCTAACACCTTGATTGATTGGTCCAATCACATCCTTTGCAGGATGATCCTTGATCCATCTCATCATGGATTTGGAGCTAGTAGGGTCAACATCTATGTGATCTGAATGTGAATCACTATGATTATGACTTGATACTTCTTCAGTATCTATGACATTTTGTACCACAGAAGGGCGTTGAATGTCTGACACTTGCTCAGTGTGAGGGCTTTCTAGGACATGCCTGTCAGAGAGGTCATTTCCAGAATTAGCTCTCTGATGAACATCTTCACTTTCCATTTCTGGAATTCTCATAGGAAATTCTTCATCGTGTCTGAGAGTCATCTGGTTATTACTAGGCATTTCATGCTTTTCTTCGTCAGAGTCATCCTCTCTTTCCATAATGATGTTTTTCCTTTCTGAGGGTTCTTCTTCAGAATCCTTTAACATTAGTTTCTTGAACCTTTCTGAGAGTTCATCATCAAGGGGTGATTTCTTGCTTTCTTCATAGAATACAACATGAACTGATTCTTCAATCTTCTTTGTTCTTTTGTTGTAAGCTTTGCTATTCATAGAATAACCAAGAAACACTCATTCATCTGCCTTTGGTTCAAATGTTCTTAGATACTCTTTTACATTGTTAAGAACAAAACATCTACAGCCAAACACTTTCAGATGATTAATATTAGGGGTCTACCAACCAAGAGCTCATAAGGGGTCTTGTCATGGTGTTTATTTATAAAACATCTGTTCTGAGTGTAGCATGCTATGTTTACAGCTTCAACCCAATAAACTTCACTTATTTCGATTAATAAAGACATTGTCCTTGCTTCTTCTTTAAGGGTTCTATTTTTCCTTTCTGCAACACCATTTTGTTGTGGTGTTCTTACAGAGGAAAGTTGATGTTGTATACCTTTGCTGGTACAAAACTCTTTTATGTACTGGTTGACAAATTCAGTACCATGGTCTGTTTTGATTGTAGATATCTTGTCATTTTTCATAACTTCAAGCTTATTTAGCAAGTTTAGTATCTCCACCCTAGCATCAGATTTGTGCTTCAGAAAGACAACCCAAGTGAATCTTGAGAAGTCATCTACAACAACCAGACCATACTTCTTTCTTGCATAACTAGTTACAGATGATTCAAAAAGATCCATGTGTAATAGTTGCAGTGGTCTAACACTAGAGTGTCTGATTTTGGACTTGAAGGAGATCTTAGATTGTTTCCCCATCTGACAGGCAGAACATATACCATCCTTTCTGAAAGATGTTTTGGGAAGGCCAATCACTAACTCTTTATTGGCAAGTTTGTTCAGAGTTTTGAAGTTCAAGTGACTCATTCTTTTGTGCCATAACCAGTGCTCTTCTGTGTGACCAGATTGACTCACCATGAGACATTCTTCAGTTGTGGCAGATGCCCAATCGGCAACATAAAGACCACCTTTCCTCCGAGCAACCAAGACTGTCTACTTTGACTCATCGTCAATAAGTTTGCAATATTTTGCTTTGAATTTCACAGTAAATCCCTTGTCTGTAAACTGGCTCATGCTAAATAGATTGTATTTCAAACCCTTAACATGTAATACGTCAGTAATTGTTAAAGATCCCAATTTGACGTTTCCAAATCCCAGAGAGGGATTTAATTCTCCTCCAGCAAATCTGATGTCTGGTCCATTGTTGGAAGCTTTGTAGTTGACCAGATTTGCTTTGTCTCCTGTCATGTGCTTTCCGCATCCACTATCAAATAGCCATTGAGCCTTAGTCCAAGAGGCGTTCTGCACAAAACAGGAAACAGGAGTTAGGTTCTTGCTTCAGAGATAGAACCATTTAGACTAAACATTCTTCCAGTAGGAATCCACATTTTAGTGAATTTCTTGGGAGTTTGTTTTTGTCTAACTTGAACAGAAGGAGATGCAATGAAATTAGTAATTTTGATCTCAATCTTCCTTCTTGGAGTGTTTCTAGGTGTTCCTTTTGGTGCTTTCTGGACCCTGGGTTTCTGGGATTGCTTTTCAGCAAACATAGCCTTTCTGGCCAGGTTCCTTCTACCTTTGGCATTCAGTTTTTCAGTGGTTTGAGATTTCTTCCACTTCTGTTTATTGCTACGTGCAATATCAGCCTTGCGCCATTGTTCTTGTCCTTCCTTATATTGTTGTAAAAGGACTTTTCCAATATACGATAGCGATGCCATTTCGAACACCTTTGGCTTTCTGAATGCGGTCTTCAGAAGCCTTACTAGTTTCTGCACCGTCTTTATTTTCATAAAATGGTACAGTAGAGAATTTGCCTATTCCAGCAATTCTTCCTTTCCTAGTAATATAGCAATGTGGATGGCTACATGTCTGAGGGTTGTATATCTTTTCAGAAGCTTCATCCACAAGTTTCTTGTGAACTTGTTGTTCTTTCAAAGGTTGGGTTGCTACTCCTTTTCCTTTGTCAACTACCTTAGCTTTCTGACCAATGCTATAGGTGGTTGAAGAACCATTCTGTTGACTTTTTACAAAGGTCAACCTTTCATCATTCTTCTTCAGAGGAGATGAATTACTCGATTGTTCATCAAGTCCAAGTCCACCTTTCTCAGAGGGATCTCTCAGATATGATTGAACATCAGTGAGAGTGTCACTAGCCTTTGCATAAGATTGGAAGGATAGCTCTTTCTTTCGAAGTTCCTCATTCTCAGAAAGCAGCTTCATCATTTTCTTATTAAGTTCATCCAAGGCT